>OY744516.1:38916777-38956777 GCA_963556195.1 Sepiola atlantica | reverse complement strand
CAGAAATCACATTTAAATTTTCCTTGAAAAACAATTCAAAACCAAAAGACAGATTATCTTGCTGCAAAACCAAGCTATCCCAATTAAAAAAACAGGATAAATGACCGCTTGTAATAAAGTGTGATACAAGAGTTTACATTACAGAACGCATAGAATAAATAAATGTCGAGTTCAATACACAAAAACAAACGAATAGGACAGCATAAACATGAGAAAATATGTACAGGTTATAGTCGTGAATGAAAATGTAAAAGTACAATTAGATTCTAGTTCAGACGTGTCGATAATGAACATGCATATATGGAAACGGTTGTCAACCGGCAATGCCAAGAATCAACAAAATAGCCATAACGGTGACTGGTGAAAAGATTAAATTCGAAAGTGAAATTTTTACCTAAATTACTTTAAACGGAACGGGTAAAGAAATAGAAGATGTGTGTATTAAAAGATCCCAAAATGGATGCAACAGTTCAATTTATAGGATTTACCAATCAACTCATTTTGCCAAAAAATAGAAGATTTGACGAGAAATCAGAATAACTAGAGAAGGAGTTGAGAAAACCTTTTCCCGAAGTTTTTTGTCGGTCTTGGTCGATGTAAACATATTAAAAAAATGTTAAGAGAACGATAACGTTCAACCCGTGTTTAAGTTTCAGGAATAAGAAATATGCTTTTCACCTCGTTTGAAAAAATAAATCAGGGATTAAATAGATTAGTAAGGACCGGCATTGTATTTACCGTGGAATATAGTCACTGGGTAACACCCACTGTCTATGTAAAAAAGAATTAACGAAATCCGCGTGTGTGTTGATTTTTCAGCAGAACGAAATGCAGCACTAAATGTATACTATTATCCCCTTTCGAGCTCAGCCGATACTTTTTCAAAACGAAATAGAGGTAAAATGTTCTCAAACAGCGATCCCAACGATGCTTACTCCTAAATACCCGTAGAAAAAAGTTATAAATTACTATGTATAAACACACATCGAGGATTAAACAAGTTTGAATAACTTGCTGCTGGAGTCAAATATTCCCCAGCAATTTCAAAACCAGTTATAGATAATATGCTGGGTTAACATGATTTCACTATCGCATACCTAAACGACATCCTAATGAATGATAAAAATATAGATTAACGCCGGAAACACGAATACAAAATGTTTTCAAAAATCGAGGATTATGGTTTCAAAAGAAAAAAAGAAAAATGTCATTTTATTCTAAGATGAAGTCAAATATCTGGAACATATAATAGATAAAGCCGGCAAAAGGCCGGATCTAAAGCAAGCCACGGCACCTGAAAATATCACATCCCTACAGAATTTCCTAAGACTAGCAAAATCTTATCCCAAATATGCATAACCTGCTCTGCTGAATGAACTTTTCTGAAAAGATAAAGTTCGGGAAAAGTAGGCATTCGATAAACTAGTAAAGATCTAACGTAAGGTGTATTCCTCACACGCTATAACCCGAACCTAGAAATCATAGCTGCTAGCGACACATACTTGTGTGGAATAGGAGCATGCATCCCTCATTAAATAGCAGACGGAACCCATAAGCCATGCATCAAAGACCCTGCTTCAAGCTGAGAAACATGATTCACAAATCGAAAATGAGGTTTTAAGAATAATCTTTGCTGTAACCAAATTCCACCGTTACATATACGGAAGATTGTTCACGTCGCAGACTAATCACAAACCGTTACTCATCATTTTCGGTTCGAAAAAGGGTCCACCAGTATACACGGCAAATAAACTGCAAAGATCGAGACAATTGTACTAAACTACAATTTTAGGATGGAATACCTACCCTCGAATAAATATATCATGCGGATGGATTATCAAGATTGTTTTCGAAAAATACAAAGTCACTGGAATATTTAGTGATTGCTTTCCTAAAAACTGATGGGGAAATAAAAGCTATTCTCTGCGAGGAGAATAAAGGAACTCTCTGTAACCCTACATGGAATAAAGCATGAAGCCTTCGGTGATGCGTCCATTAACATTAAAAAAACAAAATGTCTGATATTTTCAATATGTGACGATGTACTCTTGTACAGCGAGAGAGTCGTAATCTCCAACATCTACAGAAGTGAATATTAAAGGATTTTCGCGTTGGCCATGAGGGGGCAAATAAGTTGAAAAGCTGAAATCGCAGCTACGTGTACTGACCTAAAATTTACCAGGACATTTACAACATCGTCAATACGTATATAAGCTGTGCCTTGGCAGCAAAGGTACTTCCTGTTAAACAGACCGGCTTTGGTCAAATGATACACATAGAGTTTACCGGCCCATTAGAAGGGTTTTACTATCTAACTATAGTAGATAGTTTTCTCAAATGGCTTGAAGTGTTCCGCTGTAACAAGCCCAGTACGGAGGTAACAATAAACGTCCTTCACGAATTGTTTGCCCGTATTGGGGTAGTCGATTATTCGGTCAGTGACAACTGAATTCAATTTACGTCCTCCGACTTTAAAGAGTTCTGTGAGATTTTCAAGCCACATCACGACTCTGCCGTACCAACTGAGGGCAAACAGCCAGGCTTAGCGGTTTATGGACACTTTATAAAATGGATCTGAGAAAAGCTTGCGGCACATCCCGGGAAAAGGCCATGTAGCACGTCTTACAGGTATACAGGATCCTGCCGAATATTAACACACTATCCTCATTATCTCATGCAGAAATAGTGTTTGCGCGTGAAATAAGACTCATTGTTAACACATTTCTTCCTAAATAAACCATACAAAGACGAAGATGTATTGTACAATAAACTTTACATCGGATAAAGTATTTTTACAAAATGCCTCAAAATAACACATCTTTCTGTGAACTTGGTACAATAGAAAAGAGAATTGGAAATATGGTTAACATAATCCAAAGCTCTCAGTTCTCTTATTATAGACATTTAAATCAAATTAGGAAAGAAATGACGGATGACATGGGCAGCACTCCCCCGAAAGAAGAGGTTATCGATACACTTTTGACATATAGATAACCGAAGCGGGCGCAGAACAGTGACAATTTAAAATGAAACGGAAGGCTCGAGGTTGTATCGTTATCAATCCAATAAAGAAGTGATACTGATACTCCGTCGGAGGTTATGCTTGGGAGGAGGTGTTATAGTACCATGATTGCGAAGTACCTGAAGTGTTCCACTCAATAAAAATACTGAAATCACATGCCTATCAAGGTTGTAACCATCCCAGTCTAATATTGACAGTCAATACAAACGTACAACCAATCTTGTTATTTGTTGTAGTATACCCTTTAAATACACGTGTTTCTCTTAACTCAGAGTACGTGCTTTTTTTCTTACCCTTTATATGGGCACAACAGAAATAAAACACGTTGAACCTACTTGCCAAGATGTGTTGCTATCCTACTATAAAGTATGGACAATTACAATAATGGACACTAAAAATACATCAACTTTTATATCGAAAATTCTAGAAACCACTAACTTTAAATCCCACGGATAATTACATACGGAACATAACGTTACACAAACGCTCACTCTGAATACAAACATATTATTCATTCACTCATTTCTATTCATCTGTCTACAGCAATATTTTTACAACGTACAAATTACACTTACTCTTAAAGCTCATCACAGAAAAAGTCGGTAACAACAACTAACCCGCAATTGCACATACTATATCTACAAATTCGCAAAATACCTCAACATAATACTTCCAGGTAAATGCATAGTATTAAAATAGACACGCATAATCAATATAAGGATATATAGACCACATATTCAAACCCTTATTTACGAACATTCCAGGATATATTAAACATATCATAAAACTAAATAGGATATAAAAATGGTGTGCACCTCTATAAAATGTAATGGGTGAGCATTTCTGTCCTTTTGATTACTAAGAATAAAGCAGTAAACTACAATATAGAAACATATTGAAAAACATTTTTTTTTGTATTTACGAGGAAGACGTCACCAATGTTAGAGTGTCGGAAGTAATAAATACCAATTAGTTAGATATCAAATCGATGTAATTTGATTCACCGCTGCGTAAACAGGTTAGACGATGAAAAAATTATAAAATAAAGATAGTAATATCTTGGTAAATTAACTCTGACTATCAATACAACATCGGGAGAAACTGGCGAAGAGAACCCTCTTCGTAAGTATAAAAACAATTTGTATCATGCTCTCTTTTGTTCAGATATTGTACCCATAACTGGGGATATTTTGACAAAATAGTTATCAAAAAGCTATCGTAAGTATAAAACTTATATTATTATTTAATCCCGTTGCTTATTGCTTAAGCCTCATTAATCAAAATAGTTATTATGTATAAAATCTACATTTTTTAGGGAAAGCCTTTGATACTTTAGTCTGGTATAACATTTATTTTTTACATTTGACAAAAGTTTGAGTTTTAAGTGATTAGAATTATCATTAGATTGGGTTCGGTATGATGTTATTGCTAGAAAACTTTTTTGCGATTTGTTATCGACTGTTCTGTGGTCATATCAAAGTGTGTTGTACAAGTCCATAATTACTGAATTAAAGTCAACGCATAAAATATATGATGATAAAATAAAGGTTGTGCTAAAAAAGGGAAAGGTATACCATGTTAAGTTAGAAAGGGTATCAGAGTAAGCGACATAACTCAATGAATGACTGACAGGTGTGAGCTCAGAGTATGACCGCGATGGATGGCGAACATAATGTGATGTTTTTTTCCAACGAAAGATATCGTGGTCTCTTTCCAACTAGATTCTAGAGCGATCAGACACGTATAGGGTTCGCTCGTTCAAAACTGAGCTTGTATATATATATCAAATTGTGTGACTTTTCAATCCCCCTTTGAGAAATCTTTTTTACTATTTTGATTGATTCGAGATAGTTATATAACTACTTATTTTGGCCTATTTTTGAATAATCCTAATCCCTCTAAATACTCGCGAGCCATTTTCTATCGGCCCATTCTCTCTTTGTTTAACTTATCCTATCTTTGACCAATCTCACCCCCATCCCCCCCAAATCATATTTCCATACTACTTGGAAACCCCTTGCAAGTTCCCTTATATATCTTATTAACTTTTAACTGTAACCGTTAATTGCTACCCTGCTACGATTCACCTACCATTTAAACCATAGATTATAAAATTGTCACTGCTCTCAAGGTTTTGAACCAACCCAATTCCACCCCTATTACTGAAAATCGAGATTATTGTTTCAAACAATCTATCCTTATCCCTTACACTGTTCACCTCTCCTAAATTTCAATATAACTGAGTAGAACAGACTTGATCTTTAATTTCACTAACCCTTTTTCCATTAATTTATTTCCCCCTCTTGTCTCCTTAGTCATTGAATGTCCCTCCAAATTATTCATCTAACCCTTAATTTTGGTCTTTAAATTAAAAATAAATAAATAATAAAAAAAATTTTTCTAATTAACTATTCCCTAGCTTCTTTTAAATTTTAAATTTTATTTTTTTAATTTTTTAATTTAAATCATCCACTCTCTCACATTCCTCTATTTATTTTAACCAACTAATTCTATTTTATTCTTTAAACCCCCAGAAACCATATCTGATAACTACAATTTATTTTGCTTTTGCTGCCTGAAATATTAGAAGCTCACTCTTTTGATTTCTATTTTTAGAATCAACTATTTCTATACCCACTTTCCCACTTAAGATTAATCCCACCCCCAAAACCTACATCCTACCGCTCGCCCACACCCTTAACCCACCTGTCACTTTAACTATATCCCCATACCAACCCTTCCTCCTTCTCCTTTTCCCCCAATTCACAAAGCGACTTTTTAAACTACCCCGTACTTCATAACCCCCTCCCTCCCCTCATAATCCCCAAATCCTTAACTTTTTACAATTTCTGCCTTTTGTCTCATTTTGAGTAAAACCTTGCACGAGACTCCTACTGTTTTACTAGGCCCGGAAGTAAATCAAAAAAATGGCCTGTCTTCCTCTTTTCAACCTCCTTTAAGTGCATCTGGACTCACCTACACTTTGAGCACTTTCTCCAATCTGCTCCCACACAAAGAGTTTTTCTTCACTTTCTACAATTTTCACCGGACTTTTTTCAACGGAAATTTACCACCCGGACATTTTTGCTTATCTTTTCACGGAACTTTTCTCTTCATTCAATACGTTTTTTTAATAACAACTCTCATAATTTTCAAATGTTTGAACTTTGGTTTTTTCGAAAGCCAACTTATCCATCTGTATTTCTCCTCTGATGATAAGATTTCGATCTTTGAAAAGCCTTGGCTTAAGGAAAGAAAAATAAACACTAGTTTATTACTGATTACACCTTGCATTGACCAATTGAAATTTGAAATAAATTTAGACAATCGTCGCATATTTATCACTCTTTTTTCTTCTATCTCTCTCTCCCTCTCTCTCTCTCTCTCTCTCTCTCTCTCTCTCTCTCTCTCTCTCTCTCTCTCTCTCTCATATATATATATATATATATATATATATATATATATATATATATATATATATATACAGGGTGGCGCAAAAGTAACGCATTAGTTTGAATCAGTAACAACTGATTCAAACTAATGCGTGACTTTTGCGGGATTAATTAGCAGATTTTCTGATTTTAACCGGCCTTCACGTTCACCGGATTTAACAGCCCCTGACTTTTTCCTTTGGAGTTATCTTAAGGAAAGGGTATAATTGAACAAGCCTACAACGATACAAGAGCTTAAAAACAATGTCAGACATGAAATCCAAGCACTAGAGCCAGTTATTCTAAGGAGTGTAATGGAAAATGCCCTAAATAGAGCCCGTTATTATGAGGCCGAAAATGATGGCCATTTAAAGGATATAATTTTTTTAAACTACTGCAACAAAATTGACGACGACGGAGTTATCTCTTTTTTTATTTTTTCGTGTTAGCTTCTCGACGCGGAAAGCGAGTTTTCTGTTTTAAGGTGTTAGTTTAAATATTATGGCTCCGAATTTGAATGCTTTCGATATCGATCGTCACTAAGAGCTGTGTATTATTTATTTTGTAGTTGTTCTGATAGCCTTTTTATAGCGTCTTATGGCGTCTCGATGTGATCACCCCTTCGACCCGATCTTTGCCGAATACTATACGTCACACATCGAATGTAAAATCTTCCCTAATTTAATAAACAACTCTCCTCTATACACCAAATATGTCGATGACATCCTCATAGCAACCGAATCCTACGACAATATAACAAAAATCAAACAAAACTTAGCAACCCACTCAACTCACCTTCACACTCGAACTAAATACTAACAACAAAATCCCATCCTAGACTTAATAATCGACTCTAACTAATCCACGCAATACATGACATGAATATACAAAAAAAAACACGAACAATAACCCCAATCTGCTCAACTACAACAGGTAATGTACCAAAAAATATAAAATTGCCTTTATAAAAAACCTCATCTACCGCGCAAACACAATATCATTATCCACTACAAGGAGCTAACCAGCATGAAACAAAAACTAGTTAATAACAATAAACCAATACAATCGTTAAACAACAAATAAAACTATACCAACCTCTTCCATGAAAAGAATCAGAAAAAGGGACTCAATTGAAATGACACTTTCCACCTACTCTACAAAAATGCAATTTAATTACAAACTTGATGAAAAAGTTATAACTAACATAATAAACCAATACACTATACCTAATTAACAACAACAACAACAACAAATCAAATGATCAATGCACTACAAAACATTCTAAACCTATTTCTTAATCAAAAAATAGTAAAACCACGATCTCCCCTCTAAGCTAAACACACTGGCTGTATTGGTTCCAATGCCCATCGGAGGAATGTTTTCCTAATAATGATACGGAAAAATAAAGAACCTATATTGGCCACACGACAAAAACCTTTTCGCAACGGCTTACGTACCACGTAAACAGTACAAGCGCTATTCAACGACATATCATCTAACAAAAAAAACTATACAATCAGCCGATAAAATGAAAATACTAGCAACTAACACAAAAATCGTCCATAAAAGTAAGTGCACACGCAGACCTAAAATCCTTGAAGCCCTATACATTAAAACACTGCATCTCAACATTAATAAAACACCAATTAATACTGACACTAACCTTATATCTGTATTCCATGATTAAAATAAAACCAAGAATTAAAATATAGATAAAAAGCAACTATAAAAATGCCAACAGCACAGAGATTAGGAAAATAAGAAACAACTCTTGATAACGATTGAGAGATCGAAAGTACCCGAAAGATGGCCGAAGAAAACAACACTCGGAGCCATAATGTTTAAACTAACACCTGGAAACAGAAAACTTGGTCGCCGTGTCGAGAATCTAACAAGGAAGATAATAAAAAAAGAAAATTCCGTCGTCTTCAACGAAGCCTGCATAAATAACGATTTGCTATATATATATATATATATATATATATATATATATATACATCGTCGATTGTTCGTAATTGATTTCTACATATCTTTCTCATATAAATAAAACGTCTATTGTAATTAAGATGTATGTCCTGTAAGTGTATATTATAAACACACCACGACACGTTACATCAATAAGGAAGTTAAAAATTTACAGATCATATATGTACTATTGCTCTTTAAAAAATGTATTTTCCTAAATTTCATGAAGTTCACATTAATATTAATAATTGTATTTCTTTCACAATACTTAAACTTTTATCATGAAATATTTTTTTTCTTTTCTGTTTATATTAACATGTTAAAATACTAATGTAACAATAACATTTTACGGGCATCTTAACGGATGAGGATAACCATTAATAAAATTATTTTTTGCTGAATGTATAAGATGAAGTAATATTATTATTAATTCAGTTAATTTACATTTGCATTGATTAATGGCCTTGTAAACATATTTTTGGTTATAAAGTTAGTTTTGGAAAGACTCTGAAAGGAGTTTAATTGGGCTGTTACTTAGTACTTAAGGGTTTTTTATTTTTACATTTGAAAATATATTTAAAATATATCTTGAATCAAACTTACAACAATATTTAAATTGTTTTTGTCTAAATGAAAGATGTGACTTTCTATGCGAGCATTCCTACTTCATCATTCAGTAATACATTTGCCCCATTCTGTTTGTTACTTACAGTTGTAATGAGAGCGCTTTTAAAATAAACTGTTTTCTGTTGACTAACGTATGCTTGTTTTGCTGTTTTTTTATTATTCAGTTCATATCAGATGTTTAAATGCGCCACGTTTTGAAGAGATCACGTAATTCAGCAGCTTTGTGTGAAAACATTGGTGTCCTTGTAAGCAGTTAGCTTTGTTTTTCATGTATCAGTATTCACACGGAATGACGTTCAAGAACAAATAAACCGGCAATCACATGAGTAAACAGAACTACAGATATGTATAGTTAAATACTGGATTTATTTTTTTTATTATAGAATAACTGGTGTAGTTATACAATGTGACCAGCAAGTATAGCTGTTTTACAAAATAGTTATTTCTCAATTTTCCATGACTCAATTTCGGAAATGTTTTCACATGTAATCTAGTACTAGGTTATAAAACTCTCATAGTTTGTATTTGAAACATAACATATTAAAATCACTGAAAGATTACGGACCAATGGTAATGGCTTTTAAATAATAAAAAACAAAAACAAAATAAACGTTCATTAGTGAACATAAGGAATAAGTAAATAAAATAAAGATCAATGACGGTTATATTTAGAATGAATTAATATAATTAAATATATAATAATGTATAGTTTGATACACATAATGAACACATACCTTATTAACCAACACAACCATCGTGGAGCTTTATAACTTCAGAATGTATTGTATTGACTGAATATGTTAATGTTTGATAGTGGCTGATGACACTGCGCTAGCTGCAGTATTAGTGGTTTGCCATAAGTTCGTCTTTGACATCTCGTTCGATGAGAGACTAAAACTTTTCTATTGGGATTTAAATCTAAGAAAGCATGGAGACCAGTTTATCAACTTTGTACATTTGATGCTCACAGATGATAAGAATAGAGAGTACGAAGGGTCATTGCCGTACATAAAAAACAAACTTCCTTTGTAGAGTAAGATTTATGTCATCTAGCAAAAGTACCAGATATTCTTCCCAATACTCTTATAGGTCACACACTATTTCCGATTATACCCGCCCATATAATGCATCCTCCACCCGGAATAAACGCTATCTTTTCGCCCAGTTATCAGGTCCAGATCTGCCCGGGCACGGCCTTCGTACATAAGGCCAAGGCATTGGAAAATTACGTCATGAACTAAAGTATCAAATGAGATGTGTCGAACAGTCAGACTATGCACATTAAAATGGTGTTGCTATATATTTTTGAATTTTTAAAACATGAAAGTTTTTCTTTGAAAAATAAGTTGTCTGATTAAATATGCATCATTTAAATAAGTTTATTTATTTTAGACTAGCATGGCTACCCGGCGTTGCCCGGTGTCATAAAAATATAAAATAGAAGAAAAATCGCGTGTGTAACATCTTTATATTCAAACTTCTATTTCTCTCCCTCTCTCTATAGCCGTCTCTTTATCTGTTTACTTTTCTCTTCCCTGGTCGCCCCATTTCACCGCTACTTTCTCATTTTGCCTCTTGCGAAAGCTGTTTCATCCCACCATTCCTCTTACGTTGCCCAGAGCAAAAGTATGACATATTTCTATAAAAAGTACCACCTCTGTCTGCGCCTTCTATATAGGTACATATCTCCGCCCCGGTGTGCATACTATATAGGTACTTATCTCCGCTCCGATGTTCATACTATATACGTACCTATTGCCACCCCGGTGCACATACTATATATATATATACCTATCGTCGCCCCGGTGCGCATACTATATTCGTACATATCGCCGCCCCGGTGCGCATACTATATACTTACCTATCTCTGTAAGGGTGCACATACTATATATGTACCTGTCTCCAGCCCAGTTCGCATACCTAAGAACTCATATTAATGCGACCCTGTCGTATAAAAAACAAAATAGTTTTTGTTCATGTTTTGTCACTATCCTAAAAAAATAACTCATATTAATGCGCCCCTGTCGTATCAAAGAATAAAAATCAAATTCATTCATGTAGTGTCACTTTCATATAGTGTTTTTTTTGTTTTGCAAAACGAACAAGTTATTTATAATATTGTAAAGAATTGTAATGAATTAAAACAATCATGTTTTTATGGGCGGATTCAAAACGAACAGTTTATTATCATTAGTTGAATATCTCGCTGATTGGATCAGATTTTCGATTAAACATGTTAATTAGTCTCGAATTGTATTTTCCATCGCGAAATAAAATTTAAATTTATTAACTGTAAACTTGAAAATCGAAGTTTTATGCAATCGTTTGAGGCCATGTTTTTCATTTTTTTTATTTACTTTCGCGCGCATGACATCTATAAAGAAAGAAGTACGTTTGTAAAAAGAACAGGTTAACAATGATTTCCAAGTTAATTAGTAATAATTAAGAGGATAGCCGTGTTGTTGACAGGAGAATAAAGTTACAATACCAGGGAAAAGTCAACAAGATTTCAAAGTGAATGAATTATCCTATGGACGTGTGTCTGCTCGCTCTGATTCTATGCTCTGATTAGAGATGGACGCATGCGCGTTACCGCTTTCGACTACTTATAGTCGTCGTTAATAGTGAGTCTTACTCCCACTATAAATGACGTCGCCAGAAAAGTTCGACTCAGTTTACAAAACTAATATTCGACGGCCGTTGCCTGAGTGTCATCAGTGAAAAAAAAAACACTTTGATATCTATCTTCATATATTTATTTGGCCATTCCATTCTCAAATGTTTGTGTCTAAGTGTAAAGAAGGCTTTGTAAGGGTACTTTCACAGAAGCCATTGTTTGAAGAATTGCATTCCTATTTGATGTTGGTACGTCAGGACACCCACTTGATTAATTTTCTAATTGTCCAAGTTTTCTACGAAGATGACGACCAGTATTCCTCAAATCCTAGTTGGAGACAGTCTTGTATATTCCAGCATCTGATCGTTTCTTTCTTGGGAAAAAAATTTTCAGAAATCTCTTTACAGTATCCATGTGACGGCATTTCTTTCTGACAATTACACCAGGGGATGTTTCTTTAGCTGTTTTCTTTTATTATTTCTTTTTCTCCCTCAATTGCTGATTGTAAGCGTCCCATTTTTTGTTAAGAAGTAAAAAGGCTATTATCTCGGGCCACACCTACATAACGAAGTTACTGTCTGTAAAAATTGTTCACTACACTGTGTAAATCAATCATATGATGTTTGTATAATGTGCCAGGATTTTTGTAAAAAAATAGCTGTCATTTGTTGACAGAAGCATGAATAATTTAAGTTGTATTTGAAAGCTGTTATCGCTGGTCGAATTATATATATATATATATATATATATATATATATATATATATATATATATATATATATATATATATATATATACATATATATATATATATATATATATATATATATATATATGAGAGAGAGAGATGTGTGTGTTATGTGTGCATTACTATTTCATGTATATAGTCTTATATTATCAAATAAAATATTCAGCTAATATATTTCTATACTTAATTAAACATGGCTAAGTAGGTGAGTAGGGCCGTGTACTAGTATGAAAATATAATTATGCAAAGTAAAGCCACACTGAAACTCATCAATATAATTGCATGGACTTACATTTAATGAGTATTTTTTAAGTTTAGCAACGTTTAAATGATCTTTTAACCTATCAGAATTGTGTATTTCTTATACCTTCACTGCCTTTCTCATTTTGTGTGCTAATGAGTAAGACTACTTTTGTTTAAAAGAGATGTTGTCACTTCTACTTTTAAGTGGGTCAAAGAAACAAACAAAAAAACAGCTAACTAACTATGTGACCGCTAAACTGTAGCTTATTTCTGTTGTAAACCATTGGGGTCTTAGATCAATGTTAGATTAATATTTAAAAAACTATATAGGGCTTTAATTTTGATTAGTTATTCTTTTATTCATTGTGATTTCAGTGCGTTATTTTTTTATTCATCGGCAATTATATTTTTTTTCTTGCGTTAATCGTTATTTCGTTTTAACAATTAAGTCGTTTGTTTAATAACTAATTTATTCCTTGAAAACGAAACACACATGGTTGTGTTTACTTTACTTAACAGCAATGTATTTAATAAAATATGTATTATACACTCTCACAGACATACATATATATATATATATATACATATATATATATATATATATATATCGTTAACATAGCCCTTTTCTAGATTGATTACCACTCTTAAATAACTTTGCTTTTGTAAATATTCAAGGTCTTTGTCCTCAGACCGTTCCAAGCAAAGTACCGTTTATCAAAAATGAACTTAACAGTGACAATTCTCTTTTTATTGGCTTATCGGAAACTTGGTTAAATTCGCACAGAGATGCCGAACTTGAAATAGAAGGTTTTACACTCTTCCGATGCGACACATCAAGAAAAGCCAAAACACGTGGAAGGCACACCGGCGGTGTTGCTCTTTATGTCCGTGATGATATTGGATGTTCCTGTAATGCAATTTTTTCTCATGCGTCTGAATGTGTGCAGATGTTATGTCTTTACTCCTCCTATGAAGATTTAGCCATTCTTGTTACTTATAGACAACCTGATGACAGCTACCATGGACACCCATCCACACCAAATGATTTTAGTTCTCCTCTTAATAAAGTCAAACATATATTATCAACAATAAACCCTGCTCCAGATATCATTGTCGGTGGAGATTTTAATCTCCCTCACGTATCTTGGCCTGATGGACAGGCTATTCCAGGAGCATCAAATGCTGAGCGATTGATGATAAATTCACTGAACGAATTCTGCAATGAGCTTTTTTTGTCACAGCATGTGCTGTCTCCCACGCACAAAGATGGTAATATCCTTGATCTTGTTTTCACCAATAATTCTGATTTGATTCATGAGAGCATCAATGTACCCTTACTGCAAAGCACATCTCACCACAGTCTCATCCAGCTTCAAACAACATATAAAGTTAAATATAAAAGTGAGGTATTGAATAATCGTGCACCAAGAACAATGTTCAATGCACTAAACTTTTTCAGCGAGGAAGTCGATTGGACTGCTCTTTCAGAGGAACTAAGCCATGCTGATTGGGAAGACTCATTAAGAGACATGGGTGCATCTGCAATGCTGGACACTTTTTATTTAATTGTCTACACTGCCTGCTGCAAGCATGTGCCATTGCGTAAATCAGAATGCGAGAAAAGAACGCCCAAGGTGGTAAGATACCGTCACTCACTTTCTAAAAGAAGACGGAAGATAAAAAAGCGTCTTTTGAAAGTGTCATCGCCTGCTGTTATTTCCAAACTGTCCAAGGAATGTTTGGATATTGAAAGGAAACTGCAGAAGTCTTTTGCTGACTCTAACGCTTTTATGGAGGGAAAGGCTGTCAACTCCATTAAAAGTAATTCAAAATATTTCTTTTCATATGTCAAGAAAAAGTCCAAAGTCAAGACAAAAGTTGGTCCATTGGTGGACCAGAATGGTGTTCTTACTGGTAACAGTACTGAGATGGCAGAAATTTTGTCAAAACAATACACAGACGTTTTTAGCAAACCAATGCAAAGCAGTCAAGCTTCACATAATCGCACTTTTGATATAAGTTCTATACTGTCAACTGTTACTCTAACTGCAGCCGATTTTGAGCTTGCAATTGATGAACTCTCTCCGTCAGCTGCTGCGGGTCCTGACGGCTTTCCTGCATTACTACTGAAAAACTGCAGGGCCCATTTGGTCCATGCTCTCGTATTTCTATGGACGAAAAGTCTTGAAGAAGAGGTCGTTCCAAGCAAACTAAAGAATTCTCTTATTACACCCATTCACAAAGGTGGAAGCAAGTCGGTGGCTGCCAATTATAGACCAATAGCTTTGACCTCCCACCTCATTAAACTTTTTGAGAAAGTCATACGGAAACACATAGTTAGACACATGAATGAAAATAACCTGTTCAATGACAGTCAGCATGGGATGAGATCTGGAAGATCTTGTTTAAGTCAACTCCTTGAGCAGTTTGACACCATTCTATCAATTCTTGATGATGGCGCTAATGCAGATGTTGTCTACTTAGATTTTGCCAAAGCTTTTGACAAAGTTGACCACAAAATAGTTCTGCAGAAAATATTTGATCTTGGCATTCGTGGAAGCATCTTCAAATGGATCGAATCCTTCCTGAGTAATCGCCTCCAAACAGTTATGGTTGATGGTGCAACCTCGAAGTCACAACCTGTCATTTCTGGAGTTCCCCAGGGAAGTGTATTGGGACCCATAATCTTCCTAATCCTTATTGGGGACATTGATGAAGATATCGCCATGTCAATAGTCAGGTCATTCGCCGATGATACAAGGGCCACAAAATCCGTTCGGTCTCCCGAGGATGCTGTGTTGTTTCAAAAGGATCTCGATCAGATCTACAAATGGACGGAGGACAATAACATGGAGCTAAATGACGTGAAATTTGAGCTTCTCCGCTATGGTAATAACGACCAGCTAAAAAGCGAGATATCATACCACACTCCGTCAGGAAAAATGATAAACATAAAGCAAGAAGTAAAGGACCTCGGTGTATCTATGTCTAGTGATTGTCTTTTTAGCAATCAAATAAACAAAGTTGTGGAAAAAGCCAAGAACCTCATTGCCTGGATCCTGAGGACATTTAAAACCAGAGAATATCGTGCAATGGTCACGCTGTATAAATCCTTGGTCATTCCAGTTTTGGAATACTGTTCTGTCTTGTGGAACCCAAGTAGCCCTAGGCTCATCCAAAAGCTTGAAGCCATTCAGTGGTCCTTTCTACGGAAAATTCAAGCTGATCGGAACTACTGGTCATGTCTGAAGAAGACAAAAATGTTCTCGCTGCAAAGACGACGTGAAAGGTACCGGATAATTTACA
The DNA here is from genome assembly GCA_963556195.1 of Sepiola atlantica. Taxonomy (NCBI): domain Eukaryota; kingdom Metazoa; phylum Mollusca; class Cephalopoda; order Sepiida; family Sepiolidae; genus Sepiola; species Sepiola atlantica. The sequence continues at coordinate 38,940,818 of OY744516.1, read as the reverse complement.
TCTGGAAGATATTGGAAGGAAAGGTACCGAACATTAATGGCCACATTCAAGCCCGAGACAATGAACGCCGCGGGAGGCACTGTATTGTTCCCTCGCTAAAAACTGGTGGGAAAATACGAACCATTTTTGAAACGAGCTTACCTGTACAGGGGTCACAACTCTTCAATGCCATGCCTAGGTGTATTCGGGATATAAAAAATGCTGCTGTGGAACAATTTAAGCGCTCTCTTGATGCCTACCTCGCTAATATCCCGGACCAACCCCAAATTGTCGGATACACGGCGTGCAGGCAAGCCGACACCAATTCTATCGTGCACATGCAAGCACATGCTGGTGCGGTTCCTTTGTCTCACAGGATCCTCACATCAGCCAGGGCGAGTCGAACAACCAGCAAGCCTGAACACGCCTGTTCGAAGCACCAGACAAAAAAAAAAAAAAAATTAGTGTGGCAAGATGCAGGTATATACGAAACCAGGGCGCATGTGGTTGAATTCCGGTGACCTAACAGCTTGCCAATCAAATCCCCTGATTAAGGCGGCACAGATAATGTCGTATTAAATGATGGTTTTCTATTATTTACAGTATTTTTTTATGATACTGATAACTGGAAGAGTCCAAACCTTTTTAGGACAATCTTCCACTACTAAACAAAGGTTGTCAACCAATACTGAAGCGTATATATATATATATATATATATATATATATATATGAGAAAAGAGGGATGAAGGTAATCCGACGTAATGTGTAAGGAAAAAGGAAAAAACAAAAAGGATGTTTTTTTAAAATATATTCATCAACGTTTCGTCTTTATTTGTAAGACTTCTTCAGGATGATAATTTTAAGAAAAATGTCATGCAAGTATGTGAAAATATTGGGTTGACATGATGGGTTGATGAGAAAAAGTAGTAGCTACTACTGGGTACGCAGGTCCGAGGTCCGGCCTTAGTGAAGTCAATAGCATGGAATTAAATTAATCAAAATGGTTCTGAGTGAAGAAGTAGAGGGGTGGGGGCAAAAGGAGGGGAGGCTCTGTGATTTTGGTGTGTGGGTAATGTCATGCTTTTAGAAAAGATTTGAAAAAAAATGAAGGTGGTTTGAAAGTTGGAGGGGTAGGTGGGTAAGAGTGTGAGAGAAGTAGTCGGAAGGGTGAAATGGGTGAGGGCGGGGAGCGGGGAGATTTTGTTGTGGGTATGTGTGAATCCCAACGAAAATTGAAGAAAAGATTGAGTGAACACTAAAGAGACATAAAAAACAATAACACTCTCAGTGCACTTTTCTCCCATGAATTAGAGAACAGTCATGCTTTCAAATTTGAACAAGCCCAAATCACTAAATAGATCCACAACAAAGCTCGGCTAAGACTACTAGAAACCGCACTAATCACAACCTCCAACACCATCAGACAACGAAATGGATTTTTATTATCTATCCCCCTTAATAAGCAAAAGTATCCTCACTGAACGAAAACTCAACCTAGATCATGGCTAACCTCTATTTTTCTATTTTCGTTCTCTGTTATACTCACATACTCGTCCCTGTATACACCCCCCCACACACACACACATTTCATTCACCACAAATCCAAACCAAACTTACTCATTCCACACATTCTTGACATAGTCAGCTGGTCAAAACCTACTACTCTCCAAAAATTTCACACTTACCCACAATAAAATCTCCCCGCTCCCCGCCCTCACCCATTTCACCCTTCCGAGTACTTCTCTCACACTCTTACCCACCTACCCCTCCCACTTTCAAAGCACCTTCAGTATTTCAAAACTTTTCTAAAAGTATGACATTATCCATACACCAAACTCAAAGAGCCTCCCCCCTCCCCTCCTCTTTCCCCGACTCCTCCACTTCTTCACTAACAACCATCCACATTATTTCCGTTCACCCCCACCCCTCCACTTTTTCACTCAGAACCATTTTGATTAATGTCATTCCATGCTACTGATTCACTAAGCTTGGACCTTAGGCCTGCGCACCAAGTAGTGGCTACTACTTTTTCTCATCAACCCATCATGTCAACCCAATATTTTCACGTACTTGCATGACATTCTTTTTCTTAAAAGTACCATCCTGAGGAAGGCTTACAACTAAAGACGAAACGTTGATGAATATATAAAAAAACACCCCTTTTGGTTTTTCCTTTTCCATTTCGCATATATACATATATATATATATATATATATATATATATATATACATATATATATATATATACATATATATATATATATATACATACATACATATATATGTATATATTTATATATATATATGAAAACATTGTTAAAAATAACATTTATATATATATATAATTATTTTAATAATAGATATTGTAATTTTATGTGCATATGTATACGTTTTATCCTTGCAGAATCATTAGTGTAGAGATAACCATTCAAACCAGTCTCACAATTTTAACCCCGGACAAGAGTCACATTTAACTTAAATTCCGAGCGCTCTAACCGATCGGGCTACCATGAATGACTCCGCGAAATATGACAAATAACCCCTATGCATGTGTCGACGAGACGGACAGCTATAGTCAGCCGTCATAATAATGTTCAACGGAAAATAACTTGCATTTATAGCTTTGATTTGATGGCTTCTATTATTACTTATAAAAACGCCTAGTTGAGAAGAGACTACAAATAAGTATTTTAATAATTAATGTTTTCAAATTATCTCTATACTTATACGTTTCATCTTTGAAATTCAAACCAGTCGCACGATTCGATCCACGTGCTCAATAGAATGCAACATGCAATAAATCTAATTACTTTGAATTAAATTATTTTAGAGATAGCTTTCAATTTAAAAAATTACGTTTATCCCTTTTTGCATTCAAACACTTATATATATATACTAGACCACCCGTGACCCGTTGGGTCAGTTTGTTATATTAGCTATGGAATTCATGTATGTGCGTGACACTTGTGGAGAAAACAAAAAAACTATTTGATGAAATTAAATGTAATTGTTTAAAAAAGAATATAGATAGATTTCTATGCGTCGTTCTGTTTATTATAATTGTTTTTTTTTTAATTATAGTTACTGAATTATAAGTGGTTGGCCATACTTATAGGTAAATATGCACTGAACAGGTGAGAAAGGAAGGGGGTACAACCGGCTGTCTCGCGTACGTAACGAAAACAGAGGGAGTAGGAGTGGTGAAATCTGTGAGAGGAAAAGTGGGAGGTGGTTTCGTCACCGCCGCTATTGATATTAATAATGATTGTTGTTGTTTTGTTTGTTTGTTTTTGTTTTTTAAAAGGGTGGAGCTTTTTTGAAACTGCGACAGACTTTACAAAGTCCTGCCGTTGAATGTTTTTAGCCGTGGAGAAAACAAAAAAACTATTTGATGAAATTAAATGTAATTGTTTTATATTTAAAGCGATATAAACATTTCCAGAATGAAAAATTTCATGCGTTCGTTAATAAAAGGAGTTCAACGGAATTGGAATAACAGATTGGAAGACGATGCTATTTACGCATGCGCAACCGGATGTTGAAAACCGGAAAGCTGAAAGCTGATTGCAAACATACAAGACCCATAGACTTTTAGTAGTATATATATATATATATATATATATATATATACATACATATATATATATATGATTAAGTCTCTTTATTTTTTTCTATCTTGTGGGTTCACTTTATATTAAAAGAGTTCTATATAAAAGCATTGCCTAATCGTCATGCCATGTGATTTATCCAACTTTCTTATTATTTGATTGGCCAATACATGGAGTGTAATGTTCATGTTGTATTCGATTTAGTCGGATGTTTATATTTGCGTAGGTTTTTTTGTTGTACTGTTGTTTCAACTGATATATTTGCTATTTTTAGTACTTGTCAGATTAGTGTATTGTGCGCTTTTATTTTATTTATGTGTTTATTTATTTTTTAATTATTTTGTCTTAATTCTCTTCCATTTTATTTTGTTATATTTAGTTTATGACACTGTTTTCTGCACGCCAGTTTACAGGAATTTAAAAAAAAACATATAATAAGAATATAATTAGAGAACCGAAAATTTTAAAATAGGATTGAAGAATTTTAGGTGCTTTGGGGAAAATAAAACTCATAAGTTGAGCAACAAAATGTTATTCACAGAAAAGAATTGGCAATTCAGAATTATTGCACCTCGCACAAGAACTTACGCACGAGGTGCAATAATTCCGAATTCCTAGTTCTTTTGTTTTAGTATAATGTTTATGCTCAGATATCGATCTGGCAAATATTAGTAAATATTCTACATGCTATTCAAAGCAGCTGTGCCCACCTTTGAGAGATTCTGAATGTAAAAGATTACATTTTTCAGAAAAGTCATTTTCACTCCATCATTTACTTACAAATGGGAAATAAATATAGAACGGTTTTTTATCCTCAAACTTTACTCATGACGCTCAGCTTGAAGCGTAGACAGATGTATCCGTAAAACTGTAGCAAAGAGTAAACCATGTACGACACACTGGACATATCTTCCAATACATCAGTATCAATATTGTGAATATACGTCGGATAATATGTAGAGTTCTACCAAAAGGAGATATTTTAAACGAAATCGATATCACGAATATTTAAGGGCATTACATTTCTTAAATAACTTGTATTATTATTATGTTATGTTTATTTATCATATCAAAGAAAATTATGATATTCCCATGTGAAGTGATGTAGTGTGTTGCAAGTGAATTGAATTAATATTGAAAATAAAGAAATGGGAAAACTGGAATAAATTCAAACAACAGGAATCTATGAAAGTATTGGCAAATTCCCGCAGCCACCTACATTCGAAGCGTGTTAATAATCTGTGCTAAAAGCTTTTAAGAAAGAACAGATTAATTATCAAATTGACGTGATGCATTTTGATGGAGAGAATCAATAATCGATGCATTCGACATTGAAAGGCAAAGATTCCATACATTTATGTAGAAATATATTTTTGCTGATATCATATCAGGCTCATTGAATACGCTCAAACACTGTGTTTATTTATATATACATATAGTATGTATAATATATATATATATATATATATATGTGTGTGTGTGTGTGTGTGTGTGTGTGAAGATATAATCTATATATATGAAATAGTAACTTTGTCTGTGTGTGTCGGCCTGAGATTTGTGTCTTATGTTCACCGAAACCGCTGGGCAGTGTTGCGTGAAAATTGGCATGTTAACTACTGACTTCTCAATGAAGGGCATAGGCTATATAAAGAAGATATCACTTAAACGCTGGGGGTCCCCAAAGAAAACTGTGTTCAAGTTAAATTTAGACAATAGGTAAATGACCAAAAAATGATATATATTCCCAAAATTTCAGCAAATTTTGATAATATTAAGATGGTCCCCAGGGGCACAACCCCGCCACTGAAAACTGTTTTCTCTTTGATTACAATGATATATATATATATATATATATATATATATATATATATATATATATATATATATATATATATATATATATAGATGTGTTTGTGTGTGCGTTTATATAATTTGCTAAAGATATAAGAAAAGCGACACGGGCTTGGAAAACATGCGTAGCTTAATATGTGTTGTCCTTTTACGAACTTTCTCAGAAGGCAACATGGGAAAAATAGTGTTTTAATAAAAAAAATATTTTTTTACCAAAAGAGATGTGTAGATAAGCGTCCAGTTAGGTATATACGAACATTCTATTATATATAGATAAGTAAAAGTGTTGTCTTGTGTTGCAGGGTAATGCAATTTTAATAGTTTGTATTGATGCAGCATGTTTTTTATTTATGCAAACATTGAAAGTTTAATTGGTTTTATCATGATTTTATTTTTTTCAATTTTGCTAATGATCTTTTTGTGTCAAAATAAAAACATTTATTATATATATATATATATATATATATATATATATATATATATATTACATGACATAAAGTATATCAAACATACTTATTCTGTTTAATTCTGCCTTTCTTTTGTTTTTCAATTCTACTAATGATCTATTTTGTGTTAAAATATAGAAATAATTCATATATGTTCCATATATATCACGAACGTTTCTGATTCTTTGTCGAATCATCTTCAGGTCACAAAAACAAATAAACCAAAAACTGGAGAGAAGCAACCGACAACAGTGATCTAAAAAAAAGAATCAACCAGTACAAGTCCAGGAGAGACGGCAAATATTTAAATTCCGGGACGCTAGAATTAGAATCACAAGTAAAATTGCATTTCGTTAAACATTTTAAAATGTTACCGGTTTCATACGTAGTGTTATTAATTGTAGGATGCTTAGTTGTCATAAAGATTGATTCGAATAGTTTTCATTTTTTGAATTGTTTTAAGAATTTATTGTTTTCGTGTTATTAACTAAAAATTAGCTTAAATCACCAGGGTGAGAGAAATATTTCTGTAAAAACTGGTAAATTGAGCTAGAGTGTTAAAAATGTATGTTGCTGCGGCGAGATTTGTTTTTGTCACCTGAAGATGACTCTACAAAGAATCGAAAATGTTCGTGATACATATAGCACATGTTATATTTGTTGTTAGTCTGACACCAAAAAATCATTAGAAACATTGTAAAACCTAAAAAAAAACGGCATAATTATAACCATCGATTAGTATACGAAACTCCAACAACGAGTTGATGATATCATTAATAATTACGAACATTCTGATTCTAATTTAAAATAAATAATCTCGCTATAAACAATACATATTTAATTACACAACCATACGCATAGTACATTAATCTATTTCGGCACGTACTTACAGAATACGAAGAACATTTCTAAATCTTTGTTTTAATCGAGTCAACCATCAAAACAAAAAAAAGCAGAATTAGAATTATTACATGAAAACATAGGTTAACTAGAATCAGAAAAGAGAATTACAACACATTACGTGTTACTGGATCACAAAAAAAGCCAATAATAATTCGACGAAGAATCATAAACTTTTTGTGGTACATATCGAGCCCATATTTCTTATTTTGATTTTGTCACAAAAACACCATCAAAAAAATTGAAAAAATAAAAAGGCATAATCGAACAAAAGAATTATATTATGTTTAACAATGTTTACATGAATTAAAGACTGCTGAATGAATACGCACACAATATATATATATATATATATATATATATATATATATATATATATATATATATATATATATATGTATATATATTTATATTCACACATAGCCTTATTCTGGACCACGGTGTCGAACGCGTGACAATGATGAATATAAAGAAAGTTAAAACTGTTCGGAAGTGGCTCGTAGGTCCCTAGGTCCTAATAGTATCAACACAATACAATAGAAGGGGATTATCCAATTAAAGACATCACATAAAAAAACATCAAGTTAAGATTTAAACAATATTTATTTATTAAATAGTAAGTGAAGGGATAAGCGTATATAAAACAAATAACAAGTAATATTTTACGGAAGAGGGATAATGTTTAACGTTAACTAATTGTGTAAACTAATCTCTGGACGGAATAATGTCCCAAACCAATTACGGGAAAAAAAGGATTACTCACTCACAGAATAGAAAAAGGTGGTTTCAAAACTCCTTACGGGAGTTGAAAACTGCGATTATCCAGGATTGTCACAAGATACACACTGATCTTTGGATGCAAAGTGTTTAGCAGAATTCAATGAGCAAGTGTTCAGAAATCATATATGGTGGTTTTATTCTGGAAGTCTCACTTGGTATTTCAATCTTCTCGCAGGGGTGTATTGGTTTCTCGACGACGATGTAATATATTTATAGTCATCGGCAGATCTGATGAAATAATCTCGAAAGCTTTTCTTTTGTCAAATTAGCTTTCGGCATAGGAGAAAATCTCGAGAAAGTCAGCCCGATTATGAAGTCAGGCTTTTTTCTTCTTCGTTTTTCTCTTCTTTCTTTTCATAGCTCACAGCGCATACGCTGGTTGTGACACGTGACTCAACCGTCGACATTTAACACTTTGGCTGACAGTAACTCTGGTTGATTCGTCAACTTGTATTTTATATTTTCTCCGCAGATATACGTGGGAAGTGAAGGTGCATGCGTGTGTGTGTGTGTGTGTGTGTGTGTGTGTGTGTGTGTGTGTGTGTGTGTGTGAAGGGTGTCTTTGAGTTACAAAGTAACGACACGTTTTCACTGATTTGAGGTCACGACACCAGATGTTTGGCAAAAGTTTGACTTCTCTTCGTCTAACGGTGTTTGATAGAGTACGGTCGTGTTGCTAACCGGATATAAGAGTTAAAATACTTGTCCCATTGATGTGAGGTCAGTACGTTCATAGATGTTTAAACAAACAACGACGGCTGCCCAGCTGCTTCGTCTGAGTTCCTTTCAGTTAGGTTCGGGACGCGGTGTCGCTAATTTGACACACGATTCGCTTCTCGTTAGTACAAGGATAGGGGATGTGTTGAGCGTCGGTAAAACCGTATAAAACATGTCTTTCTTTATGACTTGCTTAGGTTAAAAAACAAATATAAAAAGCACATAATCGGATAAATCTGAATGGCCTAGATTAAATTTTAATAAAATACATTTTACTTCTCTCCTAATTTTTATTCAACTACCTTACATTCGTAACAATATATATATATATATATATATATATATATATATATATATATATATATATATATATATTATTTCATGTGTCAACATAAAATGATAAAGGGAGAAATATTTATTTTCAATATTTACTTCAACATATCTCAATACGTGGAAGTTATGCCAATATACTTATGGCAATTAAGCTACACAGAAGCTTCCGCGTTTCATCCCTCTGTATAGCTTAATTGCCATAAATATATTGGGATAACTACCTACTATATATATATATATATATATATATATATATATATATATATGTGTGTGTGTATGTGTGTGTGTGTGTGTTAAGATGATTTATAATGCAGAAGTTTAATGGATAAACGCAGACTGAAAGCAAACGAAGGCATACAAAGTGTAATAAATGTTTCAATTTTCTACGTTTTATTAATATATATTTTATTTATTTTTTCGTTCATAATTATAATTAAAAACTTACTTTCTATCAGTGCAGTTTTATATAGTGTCCGTCTGATATAATACTTCAGGTATTATTTTTTTTGAGATGTTATTTCACTTCAGTTTCAAAAGTTGAAAAGAAGATAAGGTGTGCGATTATTACGGCACAGAATAGGTTTGAATTTTAATATGTTAGACAGTATATGATCAGTCCGATCAACATATGTTCGCTAGATGGAGGGGATTATATGATTGTTAAATAACTCCACACAATAGGCAGTTTAAGCAAAATAAATTGTTTCGGACTATTATAATATTTCCCAACGCGTTTGATTAAATTTAGCCATTCATTTATCATTTTTATTAGGTTTTGTGTTTAGATTGGTGTTTAAAATATGACCTATATCATAACACTATGTCGTCACACAAATACTAAAATTATTTTGTCGATAGAAATGTTTTAAGCTCTCTTTAAGCTCTAAATTTCTAATAGGTTATTTCATATATTCTAAGATTGAAAATCTTAGGGTTTCGGTTTACATTTCTGATCATGGCACCCGTTTTATTTGTAAAAAAATATGATTTATTATTAATACCATATTCTCCATTTCTTAATATAGTTAAATTCTGTGATTTTTTATAATGAGACAGAGTCCACAATGTATTTATTATAGTAAAAATAAAAACGTGATTGACAGACAAACAGAAAAATTCTCTATTTTCAATATATATATATATATATATATATATATATATATATATATATATATAATTATACTTACCTACAGACGCTTTTACTTACATCAGTGCAGGGATGTGATAGTTTCAGATGGCCATAGTTCGCGAACCCGGTTCACCGAGTTACCTTTGACTCCGCATGCTGTCATATTATCCTCATTATTATATGAAATTATCACGTAATACGGAGAAATTAAGTTATATTTATGCCAAATGAAGCGTAAACATGAAGACAGACTCTAGATTCAACAAACTTACTCGGAGCCTTGCTTTAAGTAAATGTCTATTTTTTTAAATATCTTTTAACACTGCTCAACTTTACCTTTCTTAAAGACGGCTTCAGAATTATATTCATAAATAGATATTAAATAATATTTAAGTACGGACGACGTTGTTTCGAGGTTTTGCTCTCATCAGTGCAGGGAAGTGATAATTTCAGATGGTCATAAGGCGCAGACCCGGGTCATAGAGCTACGTTTGATTCCACACGCTTCACTCTATCCGTACGACCATAAGACAAGTATACCGTTATGCGGAGAAATTAAATCATATTTATGCTAATTACAGCGTAAACATCAAGACAGACTTGAGGACTCAACGAACTTACTCGGAGCCTTCGTCTCCTTCTCTTTCCCTCTTTCTCTCTCTCTCTCTCTCTCTCTATCTCTCAATATATATATATATATATATATATATATATATATATATATATTAGAGACAGAGAGAGAGAGAGAGAGAGAGAGATAGAAAGAGAAAGAGAAATATAAATAAATTTATATGTTTTTAGAAGAGGAGCTACGAAAATTTATTAATATTTTTTTTTATTTATCACTTAATATTTTACATTTTTAAAAATTAAGTGTTTTAATTTCTATAGCACGTGTTTCAAGCATGTTTTGCTCCCTTCATATATTGTTGCTGTGAGGAAAATAGTGTTGTTTTGAAAAATATGTGAGTCTAATCTTATTAAAAATGTATTGTATGTGTGCTTTCCTTTTCCTCTCTGAGTTATCATCAGCACATCTTTAATAACCAATTAGTAATGTCAGAATAAATGAATATAATTTATGAGGTTGTTTATTTTTTATGATTCTGTATTTTATGTATAACAATTCATAAAATCTGTTCATTAGCTTCAGAAGTTACCCATCACATACATATTATCGAGCTCACGCGCGCACGATTAAAATTGTGTAACCTAATATTACTGCAAATTTGATGTAGAGCAATTTTTTTCTATATTTAAACTTTAGTATATAGCATATTTTATTTTTTTAAAGTTATTTTAAGGGGCAGACTTCTAAATTTTAAAGTTTAAAAAACGGACACAGCATAGAATATATATTCTATAATTCATAATTATCGGTTACTTCAGGAGTGAATTCTATGCATAAATGTTTTAAAGCACATTTCTGAAAGGGTAATGTTTACTACAACGTAATTGGCAAATATTGCACACCGTGTTGCAAAGAATAAGAGTATCAGTTTTATAATTATCAAGTCATTAATTTATGAATAAATACTCTACATATAAATATATAGACATTACATAATTAAAATAATTCATTTAAAAGTTCTATACCTTTACTACTATCATATGTATACGTACAATGGGTGGCACCAAGGGTCAAGAAATCCTATCGCAACTATCTCTACTTATAATATAGACTTTGTTGGAAGTTTGTGTCGATCTGGAAGTGATGTAGGAATAAATCTCTAGTAAATAGCATAGATAGTACATGATGTTATATTAATTATCGCTAATTACGTAAGAATAAATCAAAGTTTAGAAAAATGAAGAACATAAAAGTTGATGTGTAAAATTGTCTTAATCTGTCATGAGTCTTGTTAATACAAAAGTAATTGTGTTGATTAGTACCATTAACATAGACACGTATAAATACATATGTATATATATATATATATATATATATATATATGTATATATATATATATATATATGTCCATTCTAATGCTACTAATAAAAGCAATTTTATTTTACAATGAATATATATATTATTATTTAATAAATATAGTTACAATATCTATAAATACACACACATATATATATATATATATATATATATATATATGAGTGTGTGTGTGTGTGTGTGTGTGTGTGTGTGTGTGTGTGTGTGTGTGTATCGTGTTCCTACACTCCTTAGTATGAAAGTACTTAACCTGACTGCCAGTAAGACGATCGACCCCCGGATCCAATTATTATGAACCCCGACTATTACCATCAGGCCCTCGTGAAGATCACGCTTTCAAATGCGAAAGAAATACGCCTTGTACTTTAAATGGAAACACAACTAATAAGATGCTAACCGTTTTCCGGTCTTATAAATGGAGAGAACTCTGTAATGCGACTACCTTTTAATCTTCAATTATTTTTCTCTCAAAGTGCTCAACTTACTGCAAAATTCATGAATACGGTTGAACTAAATTGACGGGATATTCTCTAAAGCCTTTTCAACTAACATCTTATCATGAAAAGATCGTTAGTCATTATGAATGTAACTTATTAGAGTGACGAAATAAAATGACTAAACGTGGTAATTGTATTTGTCATGTAATTTACGACGAACTAATTTCAAATGATTAAAAAGCAGTTAATATTCCTTTAAAAACGATTAAAATCAATAATGGTAACTCATAGCAAGCACAATGTGTCTCACAAAAACACAGTCTGTAAAATGTGGTTTGTATTATAGGTGACTGTCTAAGAACATGTGAGTGTATGGGTCATCTTATCAACTTTTATTTTAATAATGATAGTTAATAATCATTATAATATCGACCAGGATTATATATTAAATTATTTAAATCGATTGGAAATATAAATGTTATTATTTGAAATCGGACAAATATTTCATTTATATGACAAACGAAACGGATTTAACTGTGTGCTTTATAGTAACTTAGCTATAAATCACAAGGATCCGGTAAAAACTGACTTTATTCTATGTATACCAATTTGTCATAATTGTTTTATGGGTGTATTTTGTGAGATTTGATTTCTGAAAATTAACACTTTTATTTATATTTTACAAAAATAATTATATAAAAGGAATAGGAATTTAAAAAATAACGACGGTAATATTAAAATAGCATTATTTATTCCTTAAAAAATAATGAAAGTACATCGAAAAATAATGACTTTTACGTAGGGAAGAATATATGAATATAAATAGAAATAGAAATTTAAGACATGAACCCGAACAAAAACGAGATAATAAGGAAATACTACAGAAGGTGATAGAAGAGAAATAATATAGCAATTACTGGAACATAACAAAACGTAATTGTTTCCGAGCAATAAATGATTGTTTATTAATCAGCGTTTTTCTTTCACTATTTTCCCCCGTTTTATAATGTGCTTTGCATGAAAGCTTATTGCCAGAATCACGTTTCGAAGTAGTTTTCATTTTGTTGTTTAGAGCGCTAACGCATTTTCTAGAGGGCCTCAGGAAAATAATCCTTCAGGGTGGAAAGCTATTTTTTGCAATCACAAATTGTATTATTGTTTTGCTGTTTCCGAATTTTGGTAAGAGGTTTAGCAAAAAAAAAAATATAGACAGAAAAACAAAGTGAAAACACGAATGAAGTAAATAAACATTGCATTTAGATAGGAATACATCGATATGCGTCTGCTAAAGAGATGGCATAGTATTTGGTAAACGGGTGGTTCTTTTGTTTGCTTATTTCAAGGGTAAGGATCACATGTCAGTGATCATAGCCAACATACAGTAAACACACACATGGAATAAATTTAAATGTGAAAATAGACAAAATTAAAAAAGGTAAAAAACAATGAATGAGTAGAAAAGAGAAGAGCCAAAAAGAAAGAAAGGGAAAAATAAAGAAGAAGAAAAAGAGAAATGCAACACGAAAGAAATAAATGATAGAAATTATCTAGTACAAAATATGAATAGAAGATGTACAAAAACTACTAATAAATATAACATTTGTTCGAGAATAAAAATCGAAATGATAAAAAAAGGAATTAGAAAAACGAAGAAAAACGATTGAAGAGGGAAACAGAAACCAGCGAAAATATCAAAAATTAACAATGATCGAACAATGAAAGCATAAAGATTTCTATGAAAATTAATAGAAACGCCATCAGATCAAAGAATATAACCATAAAAAATCGATGCGTTAAAGAACATTAAGAAAACCAATATGAACAGGGAAATAACCGAAAAAATAAAAATAGGTGAATGATAGAAAATGTCGAGGAAAACAAATATATATAATTCAACGAAAACATTTCTTGCGAACACATATATGTAATAATAATAATAATAATAATAATAATAATAATAATAATAATAATAATAATAATAATAATAATAATAATAATAATAATGATTATAATACTTCCTATGGTGATTATAACACTCTTAATGATGATAAAGAACCATTTATAATTATTCGGAAATGGAAAAAAAATGTTCAATTGTGAAGGTCAATGTTAATTCTGCAAAGGTTTTTGTTTTCTTTAATTTCGAAACATGCTACAGAATTGTATTTTAAAGCTGCAAATATCTTCCATGCCATTGATGTATATATATATATATATATATATATATATATATATATATATATATATATATATATATATATATATATATACAGGGTGTCCCAAAATAATGTATACATCGTTTGAATCGTTATAACTCGTTCAATTTACCGAGTTTGATTTGCAAACAAAATTGATAAAAGAGTAGAACAGTAAGATACACATTTAAAAATACTGAAAGTAAAATTAACAAAAACATAGAAAATTAACTTTTAATAAACGTAAAGGCTACAATGTTTAAAGCAAGAAACCTGAAGTAATTGCAAACAAATGGGAGTAGTAATTGTAGTAGAATGTGCTCAAATACCGGAGTAAATGTCGCAGGACGTTTGTAGGTACAATTCTTCACGTCTTCACTATATGGAAAGTGTATTGAGCAGAACGGGTTGGGGTTAGGATGAGGGTTAATTTTATGAACATTCTGAAATTACCCCAAGTAGCCTTTATCTTTGTTAAAAGTTAATTTTCTATGTTTTTGTTAATTTTACTGTCAGTATTTTTAAATGAATATTCTTACTCAATCTTGTTTATCAATCTTGCAAATAAAAATCAGTAAATTGAACGACTTATAACAATTCAAAGGGTGTATACATTATTTTGGGACACCCTGTATATATATATATATGTAAATTATTTCTCGGAGATAATATATGCTGAAACAATACAAAATGACGATATTTACGAGAATAAATGTAGTGTTATTTCAACATTGACTGTCTTGAGAAAAAAATATAAAAAAATTTGGAATCCATTTGCTTGAAATGGAAATCTTGTTATCTGTGGTCTATTGCGCTTCACAGCTGAATTTGTATATAAAAGCAAATTAATGGTTGGTAATATTATATCTGACAAGACAATAGTCTTTCTTTCATAGCGATTTTACAATGGTAGATATAACAAGATCCAATAAATAACTTGATTAGGTTCAGAAAACGTGGTTTAGGGAGTTTTATTACATATCGAGGTGTGTCTATCGGTTCTCTCACTCTGTCTTTCTGGTTGGATTGGATTAGTCGTAACTATCATTCTATTTTATGAGACTAACAGAGTTACCACATTTTACATCGACCTAATGAACATGTATGAATATTCGGCAGCTTCGTAACTCTCGCTTCTCCCTATTTTACGCTTTAGTATCCACATTACATTGCCGAGGTGTCTGGAAAGAGGAGAAAAATTGATGTTTTCTATGCCATTTGTTTATATAAGTAGGTGGTATATGAACATTTTCAATACTCTCATTGCTCTTTCTTAGCCTGTTGGCTAAGATGAAAGTGTAGTATCTGTTCCGATGGATACTACACCATATAGACCAGCACCGTCCTGGCTCTCAGGCCTTTATTTCGCCGGTCTGTGGGTTTGTCCTGTGCACTTCTATTAGGTTCACCCACCCAGGCTTTGCTTCTCACCCTTTGAGAAGGGGTTAATGTATTGCTAATCGCCTGAAGCGCCCCTACCGGGGAATGCCGATGAGGCTGCTCAGGCATTTTTTGAGGATCATAAGTGTTATTCCTCTAGACTGCTGACTTATCGAATCCCACTTTCCGACCTTGTGTAAAATTTTACCTGTGGGAGGTTGATAAATACCTACTCTCATTGTATTAATCATGATTCATCTGTCAATCGATCTATCTGATTAACCCTTATCTTTAAGTGGCCTTTGTCCTTGATAAGTGGTAATGTATTAGTAAATAAAGCAATTAATACAATTTCAAGTTCATTTTTCACAAAGTAAATCAACAAACTAGAAAAGTTCACAGACAATCTTTTATTTAACTTTATTACAGTTTCCCTAACTAAGAAGTTATTTCTGGCTATCTCCAAACAGATGACATTTTTGCAAACGATATCTATACTTAATTCCAAAAGCATATTACGAAAAGTGAAATGTATTATTTCCAATTTAGATAAAAGTTGTTTACTATATTTAAAGACATGTGACCTCTGATTGTATTATTTTTTTTTGTATTCACGTGTTTTGTAGAATTCTTAGTATTTTTTCAGCTTATATTTTGTAACTAGATGCTCTGTCTTGGCAATTTACCGCCCGATAAATTTGGCGTGATATCCAGCACTTGATTTATTTTACATGGCTGGAACTTAAACAGGTACTACCGCTCTAATATAGATGTGAGAGTAATGAAAATTCGTTTCGCTGACCTTGAAAAATCTCTAAAATTAAGGCATCAAGTTCGGATAAACTAAAAAAATAGTTATCGTAATCATTTTATACACTCACACACACACACACACACACACACACACACATATATATATATATATATATATATATATATATATATATATATATATATATATATATATATATATATGTGTCAGTACTAAACCAACACACGTTTATAAAAATCAGACGGCCACTTATCTATATATGCATTATTTAGCATTCTGCAAATGTGTAATTTTTATTGAACGATTATTGATTATTAATAAATGAATAGATTGGAAGCGCATTCGCAATGTAATATATTAAAAGTAAGATATTCAACTGATTACAGGTGATTGTCATGTCATAGTTTGTGATACATTGGATGGTATTTGAAGTAATCCAACGAAATACAAAATAATATATGGCAATATGAGGTTGGGCTTACAAAACGTCGAGGCATAGAGTCAAACTAAAAGAGAATGACTGGTATTCTCCAGGTGTCTATAAATTCAGCGTAAGAATAAGGCTGTCTAATTTGGCGTCTTCGACGAGTGGATACAGATACACAAAAAAGGTAATAGCTCTCTGCTGAAAGAAAATAAGCTGTGAGTCATGCAGCTTTCATTAGGTTGTATGATATTAGAATGATGAAAGTCTTTTCTAGAAAATAATTCTCATCACATTAATCGAAGCTACGCAGGTCTGCTGCTGAAGCTGCACCGTTGACATTGACAAAACAGCTACTAGCATTGCCACTATCGATGTGCTAGTCATGTAAGAGAAACTAATGAGTTCGATATATTGCGTGGCATACACGTCATTAAAGCGTTCAGTTCCAGTTATATAATGCAGTCTGAAAGCGTGAAGTTGAGTAGACGAAAGCCGGTTTGCAATGCTCCGCATGAAAGAAAAAACAGATTTCTGAATACCTGGTGTCTAGCGCGTTGGGAGTAGTGTATGAGCGCGACTTGAAGACCGGGATCGACAGAGGTTAGTAGCTCACGTATAAGGATATAGCATGAGTCTAGCCAGTTTAAGCGACTGACATCACCGATAACCGTACTACTGACCAATAAACGTAAGGCACCTCCTGTAAAAGACTATCGCGAAGTGAACACTGTAGAGAACCTTCAGAGTACAATTGCGTTGACGTATAATCAAAGAGTTATCAATGGCAAAAAAATGTCGGTGCACTGCAAGTAGCCGTGGCACTACGTTGCGAGAACGAGAAAGGTGGGACTGGTCTTTATTAAACTCCTACATTCCGCGGTTTCTGATTCAGACCTAATTACGACCAACGATTCGAGTAAATCGACCAACCCTTATCGACTGTCACGTGTGTCATCATACAATAAGAGGAGGTGACGATAGAAATTTACCCTTACCAGATTTAAAGACCCCCGGGATGGCTCGCTTGTCGAGTAGTCATTTAAAGGATCTCGCACAAACATTCTAAATGGTTGGCGTGGGTGTAGTTCTCAGCAATCTGCATGTATCAATTCCGCCCCGTTGTACAACGTTAGATACATCGACAGCGGTTGACATGATCAGACGAAAAAGCGATCTATGCAATCGGATTAACAGTTTGCTAATTTAATTTCTGAACAAGAATTCCTCCTGTGTTTTCAGCTGCCGTTGACAGGTTACTGTAACACCCTTAAGTTTTTCTTTTCCAAAGTGGAGTCTTGATATAGTTTGAACCTAGCCCGCATTCGAACAAAACATACATTGTCCGATTTATTGATATGTAGTTCGTTTGGCTTCAGGCATTTATTGTGTCACCTAGGTAGAAAGTGGCGGTGGCACATCTTCTGATTGGCAGATGATTCCATAGGTTTGGAGTATCTGTTCAGTTTTTGACAGATAATTAACCTAAGAACAGAAACGAATTAATGAAAATAATATTGGGAGAGTTTTGCACGTGTATCCTGTAATAACGTCATATAATTATCCTCAAAATAATAGCAAAGTAGAACGTGTACGATGAATGTTATACAAGCTAAAAATAGTAGATGGCAATTAACACTTATTCGATATTCATATAGAAACATAAACATCGCTACGAGGTTCGATATGAACGATTCAACAGACTTTTCATGATTTTATTAAGTAAATAATATACATTTTCTGCTGAATAATATATTGATACCACGTCGTGTATTTTACGGTTAAAATCATAACGCAATTGCACACCAGGAAATATATCTCATGTTTACAATGATTCGAAAATCGCGATAAAAAGCGGGCAACATAACTTTGTGAGTGCAGAGTCGTAAAATTTGATGGAAGTGATATAGTTTATTTTAAGAATATTCAGAACGAGAGCAAATCAGATACAAAGTAGTGATCATTTTATGTAGTCATTGATAATTTTGACATATAGAATTACAGACAATTTAACGGGTTCAATATATCAGGTACAGGAATGTCATTTAAGGAAATAAAACTTAGTCGTATGTGAATTTCCGGATTGCCCCCCACAGAAAGTATGTGCCTTAGAATCTGACAGTTCTGGTTAATCTGACACATTGTGTCAATTCTTTGTCAGATTAACTAGAACTTTCAGATCCTACGAGAGGCAATCGATATTTATTTCGGTCGTGATATATTAGATGCTACCTGCAGCAACACTGAATCGGAAGTGATCGGGTTTGAAATAGATTTCCAGCCAGATCAAACAGATTCTAGTCAACCAACATATAGCGACAATTAATCGCACGTGGAAGATGTTAAACAAACGATCGACTCCAGAGTTTCTAGTGGAGGTTAGTATTATAAATTAATTCAAATTTCGATCTCTCGACGCGTTTTTCTTATTAAAGATAATTGAACCCCAATGGCAAAGTGATACATTTAAATTCAATACAAAGTGACACAGTTAAAGCCAATCGCAATGTGACACATTCAAAGCCAATGGAAACGCTCAACATTTAAAGCCAAGGGAAACGTGACACAATTAAATCTCATGAGAACGTGACGCATTTAAATTCAATGACAAGGTGGCATATTGAAATCAAATGGCAAGGTGACACATTTAAAGCCAATGGAAATGTGACAAATTTAAAGCCAATAGAAACGCTATACATTTAAATCCAATAGCAATGTTACAATTAAATCTAATCGGAACGTGACACATTTAAATCCAATGTCAAGGTGACATATTTAAAGCTAATGGCAATGTGACGCATTTAAACTCAATGTCAAGGTGACACATTTAAAATCAATGGCAATGTGACACATTTTAAGCCAATGACAACCCTACACATTTTGATCCAATGACAACGTAGCACAATTAAATCCAATGGGAACGTGACACATTTACATCAAATGTCAATGTGACATATTTAAAGCTAATGGCAATGTGACACATTTAAACCCAATGTCAAAGCGACACATTTAAAATCAATGGCAATGTGATACATCTACAGCCAATGACAACGCTACACATTTTGATCCAATGGCAACGTAGCACAATTAAATCCAATGAGAACGTGACACATTTAAATCCAATGGCAAGGTGGCACATTGAAAATTAATGGCATGGCGACACATTTAAAGCTAATAGCAAGGTAACATATTTAAAGCTAATGACAACGTTACACATTTAAATAAACTAACAACGTGACACATTAAAATCGAATAGCAAGGTAACATATTCCAAGTCAATGACAAGGTGGCACATTTCCCAGAAAAAAAAACAACGGAGGTATATGCATTCTGTTTAATAGCAGACTATCAGTGAATCAATCTACGGGAATTAAGAGATTGGCTTTTCTTTTTCGCTATAGACCGATACTATTACATGTGTAAAACTTATTTCTTCATTCGGTGAGTATTCATTCTGTGATCGAGAGATGCTAACGTTTCAAATTGGCATATACGCATCTATGTAATGGTTATAGACAAACAGACTCACATACACACACATTATATATATATATATATATATATATATATATATATATATATGTATATATATATATATATATATATATATAGAGAGAGAGAGAGAGAGAGAGAGAGAGATGTGTATGAACATATCTGGTCGCTTGTTTTTCATTATACGATATATATATATATGTATGTATACATATATGTATATATATACATATATGTATATATACATATGTATGTATATACATATGTATATATATACATATGTATATATATATATATATATATATATATGTATATATATATGTATATATCCGTGTGTAAGTGATTTTACTAGTTGCATGCAGTTTTTTTCTGAGTGGTTATTATTAGTTGTTGCACGTTAACTTCGTAACTATAAATAAGCAGTAAGTAAAGTTTAGTAAACAAATAAAATACTCAAAATAGGATTACTATTAAAAGCATTTCCTAAATGCACATCATATTTAACACCGCATTATCGTCACACATAAATGGTTGTCCTCAGTTCTATTCAATGACACACGCTTACATATTTACGATAAGCATTCGACAGAATTGGATGGAAAAATTGAATGGAAAAATATAAAGAAACGATTCATAAAACAGGATCATATAAAAAAGCGATCAATAGAACTAATATTTCGATATATTTCATTCAGAAAACTTCATCACAGGTGGGGTACATAGACAGCGTGAATACATATTTATGCGTATATATATATGAGGAAATAAGGCAGAGGGAAATCAGCGATGTGAGGTAGTGAGGAAACCGGGACTGGGTAGATTAGTCGATATGTAGGAAGTCATCAATGTCGAGTAAATACATGCAAAAAAGGACAAATGTTTAGAAAAGAGCTAAATAATGGGAAAGTTTTCGTATCGAAATATTCTAATGAGAAAAAGAAAGACAGAATGCAATCTAGTATGAGCGAAAGTACGAAAGAAAAACTATGTGGAGGTGTTATGGAGGACGAAAGTATATTGAAAGTAAAGTGTCTATTTCGCGATAAGAATATTCTGAAAAAATCATATTCTGTTCTGTAATCGTATGTTTGGAGTTAGCGATAAGATCAGCTTAGATAAGACGCTTACAATGAGAGTTATGCATATTTGTTTTGTTTTTTTGTTTTTTATAGAAACCATCTAAAAATAAAATTGATTGTTGGGCGTTTTTTTCATCAGCGAGTTTAATATTTCTCTCCTGCTCGTCTGTCTTCTTCTCCAATGTCAGCTGAGTTTCTCCAATTTAAAAATGGTTGTGTATTCTGCAATGAATAGCATCGATGCTATATTTTGTTGTGGATGTCTGGTGAAAACAATCAATACTCATATAGGTATTTACGATATGCGATTGTTCTTCAATTAGAGGTCTATAAAATATGGTAATAATTTCCAAATTCTCTCATGAGAAAATATGTTTGATTATGCAGCTTGACCACAAACATTTTAATTCTTAATCAAAGTAAGTGTTTATGGTAGAATCTTCTAAGAAAATGGTCTACGGTAAACTGTCAAGGCTTTTCGTCAATTAACCTAGTGTCTAAAAAAATTGCGTACGGCATAAAACGAGGAAAAAGTCTAAGTGTAAAAATGCCTGTTAGTGTATGATTCCATAATTTTCCCTATATCATGTTCAATGAACTCATTTATTATTTAGTGTATATTTTAAAGTAATTCGAGTTAGCTTTCATGGAGCCACAATGTTTGGATATCTAAGCCTCAGATTTGTTAGTATTTTTTCTTGCGGAAATCGACAATAAGAAAAGAAAACGTTATCTATATTTTCGACCAGAGTACAATGTAAAATTTTTAAAAACTTTGCCCTAAATATACAGTTTGTCAGTATAAAATATTCTACGTAAGTTTCATAAGGTTTCTGAAACAAAAAGCGTTCTGCGTTTTCAACATAAAGTAAAGGGCACAGTGATACAAGGTCTAATCTAAGAAGAATTGAATATAAAGTCACTTGTAATTTTCTGACGCGCGTAGTTTTCGAATCCGACTACTGTGAAAAAATAACAGTGAAAACATTCCATCAAAATTGCGATTATCTTTGATTTGACAACAATTAAGTAACAATGATCACTTCGTAAAGAAATCAATGTGTTTCCTCATTTCTTACTTGAAAATGTCGTGAATTTTAGTGTTTGTTTTAATGGAAACAGTTAATTGAAACTATATGAACATATTGATATACCAACAAGTTATTTCGCAAGTGCCCGGATAGTGAAGCTATGAAGTTGAGAACGTCTTAATGTATGGCCAGCAGCAATGGCATGCTATAACGAAAATTGAACACGCTCGTTTAAATCTACCCAAATAGAATGACAGATAAAACTGGAACATAAAGAAAGCGTAAGAAATATAGAAGACATAGTAATATTCTACGTTACAATTAGAGAATTAAGTGCCTGTGGAAAATAGCAGTCAGTTTTATGTCGTAACAGTAATATCTTTTAATCACGTACAAAACAATTATTTTTATTTTGTCATTTACGTTTTTATGGGATTGATTTAAAAATTTAGAGGAATTGCATTGACATAAAATCAGTTTAAATGAATGCCATTTATAACTCGATGAAGATATTAAACAGACGAAACTCTAAGTTAAAAAATGCCTAGATAAACAAATCATATAGTTGATATTAGATTGTTGATGTTTTCTATTTTTCCATATGTTCGATCGATATAACCAAACAACTGTTCGAGACTACGTTATCATCCCCAGACTATGAATTAACTAGCGAAGCTGTCAACAAACATTCACCGTTATATTACATTGAAACGTAGTTCCATTCATTTTTGTGTGTAACGAAATGTTAAGATTACGTTTTAAAATTAACGTTTCAATTTAATAGAAAATGTGTACAGTTTCTTAATCATGTGCAATGAAAATAACTTCAGTTGTTACATGTGTCAGAAGCAGGTATGTTTATTATATCCAAGGGGAATCCTTTCTTTAAATACTTTTACGAAAACAAATACTGTGTTTATCTTTATTGTTCCTTTTGCTCTATGCTCATTAAGAATATTTTCAGAAGTTTTGCAATTTATGTTTGCTTTTTTTTTAGAGTACATAAAGAATATTCACCTCATAAGGTTAACCAATTGATTACATTGACAATTGTTTTTAATACAAAAGGCGTTATGTTCACAACATGTGTGAATTACTAAAATATTAAATTATTTATACATATTGTCAAAACTAAATTGTTATTAACGTACAAGACATTCCATGTTTTAGACTAAATTTACGTATTACTTTGAATTGTTGCTTTGGTATTAAATTGGATTAAAACATCGAGTTATTCACGGTTAGCTAACATATACAAAAAGACAGAATTCATATGTCAGTGTTTTCTTTCCACATTGTAAAGTATTTGAAGACATATCTTTTTGTAATTAACATGAGAATCGTGAATGTTCGTAAATAATACGTTATTGCATCTGAACCTATTGACCTTACTGGAAAGCACAATAAGTTCCTCCTCATACATTTCTCAATTAACGCGTAGATAATTGATCTGATATGATCTGTAAAGCTCAGTTTTAATGTGTTCTATTTCATGAAGCGTAATTAGTTTCCAACACTAACATATGTTAAAACAAAGTGTTC
>OY744516.1:38741777-38911777 GCA_963556195.1 Sepiola atlantica | reverse complement strand
ACATATCTATATAAACATATATATATTTACACACATATATATACATAAATGTATATATAGATAATATATGTATATGTACATATATATATGAATATATATATACATATATATATACATCTATATATCAATACATATAAATATATATATAGATATATGTTTATACATATAAGTATATATATATATATATACATATAAATATATATATACATATATATATAAATATATATATAGACACTAACTGGTCTAGCCGCACTGATGAGCTGTGAAACAGCGAAACAGGCTGTATGTGGATGACTATAAAAGCTCCCTCGGGTAGAGCTTATTTTTGTAAGGGTATCGTCAACGGCCATTAGCTTTAAGGCAATGCTCATTAGGTAAAACTAATTTCGAGCTCCGGTCATTTGCAATGTTTACATTTCGTTTCATTGAGATATCACTTACATTCAGTCAGTGTCACATGATGGCGTAGGGGTTAGCATCGCCGACTGTCAGCTCGACGGTTGCGTTTCGATCCCGGCTTGAGACACTAACTGGTCTAGCCGCACTGATGAGCTGTGAAACAGCGAAACAGGCTGTATGTGGATGACTAAATATATATATATATATATATATATAAATATATATATACATATATATAAATATATATATATATAAATATAAATATAAATATATACATATATAAATATATGTATTTATAAATATAAATATACATATGTAAATATATATATATTAATAAATATATATATATATATATATATATATATATATATAAATATTACTATACCTACACAAGCGAGCCACGCTCTTCGTTCGTCACCGAAATTTGAATCATAACCGTTAACAACACCAGCGCGGAGAGACGTTTATCAAGTAACAAAGAAATAAGTTTGGTTATTCTTGTTTTTTGATGAAAAAAAAATGACCAAAACCGGTCTGTAGATTGCATTTTATTCCGAAATTAATAAGATTAACGTTAAAAAATTTAATTAACCTTACATTGTTAATGGCTTACATTTTCAATGTACAAATCCAGCAATGCTTTAAATGAACGACCAACCCATATTACTTTATATAAACATTTTTATATATATATATATATATATATATATATATATATATATATATATATATATATATATATATAATAATCCAGGTAAAACATCCACAGGGTAGCAATCCAAATAATTTCGACCGAGTTTATAAAAAGTGTTCAATATCAAATAGAGCTTTTATATATGATTATTTTTAATTACCCAGTCATGTACAAAATCTGTGACACTGGCGTGGCGATGTTATTGATCAACACCTCTTATAAACTGAGATCTCATCAGGCAGAGTTAGAATCTGGTCTTAACCTTAGATCATATTTGGAAAGAATGAAATAGAGAAAAAAGAATAGAAATTTAATATTTTCAAATTTGAAAAGTCACGTGGTTGGGATCGTTAAGAATCAACAATTTTTTTAATTTTAAAAGTCAAAATCAAAATCAAAATTTAAGAAAATCAAAATGTTGGTATAAAATATAAAAGATAATATACAAAATATAAAATATAGATTATAAAATATCAAATATCAAATATAAAATAAATAAAATAAAATAAGATAAAGTAAAATAAAGTGAAATGAGAGATATATAATAAAAGGGTAGAATAGATAGATAGATAGATAGATAGATAGATAGATAGAAAGATAGATAGAGATAAGATGTGGTCGTTTACGATTGAGTAGTTGGGAAAAAAGATACATGCGATGGGACATGTCAAAATTCAGTCTAGGATTTTTAACCCGAAACCGACACTAGCATGCAGAATATGTTTAAATCAGCGATAATTTTACTAGCATATGTGTGTGTGTGTGTTGGTGGGCAGGGGTGGGTAATACATTGGGCTACTGATTTTGGTTTTAGTTTTAACCGTTTTTCTTTAAACTTATTAAATTATCATTAATTAATAAATTTTTAAAAATCCACTAACAAGTTAATTTAGTTTGCACAATAATAATAATAATAATAATAATAATAATAATAATAATAATAATAATAATAATAATAATAATAATAATAATAATATCGGTAATAATGTAGAAATGCCAAGTAATGCTATTGGTAAATATTAATTACATTATTATTATTATTATTATTATTAATAATAATTATAATAATAATAATAATAATAATAATAATAATAATAATAATAATAATAATAATAATAATAATAATAATAATAATAATAATAATAATAGTCATTAATAATAATCGATAATAATTAATAATAAGTAATAGTTCGGTAAAAATAAAATAATCAGGAAATATTAGAAGATAATAATGATAATAAAACTCATAATAATATAGAAGATTGCAATAATATTAATCACAGTGGTTGTAAATATGATAATAGGAATAATTTTATTAATAATAGTAAAATTAGTGGTTGCAATAATACTAATAAAATCAATAATAAAGATAAGTATAATAATAATGATAACAATGGTAACCATAATAATCCTAACAATAATTATAATGATTATAAAAATGATAATACAAATAATAATAATCATAATAATAATAGTAGCAGTAATAATAATAATAGTATTAATAATACTAATCATAAAAATAAAATTAATTGCAATATCACTAATGGTAATACCACCATTGCTACCAAAACTAATAATAACAATAGTAGTAAAAGCTAGATGACGATAACTATTGGTTATAGCAATAGTGTTTACAATAATAATAAAAGTGGATATATTGTCATTGCAACCGCTACAAACAATAATAATTATGATAATAATAGTAAAGACATAATATTAATAATAATAATAATAATAATAATAATAATAATAATAATAATCTAGATAATAGTGCAGAGATGGCAAGTAATAATATTTATAAATATTGATAATGATAATAATAATAATCAATAATAATAACAAGCAATAGTTGAATATAAAGTAATCAGAAAATATTAGAACATGATAATTATAATAAAAACTAATAGTAATAACAAAAATAAAGAAGATAGCTATTAATATTAATCATAGTAGTTGTAGATATGATAATAAAAATAAATTATTTGATAATAGAGAAATCATCGATTGTAATAATACTAATAATATTAATAATAGTAATAATAATAATGATAGCTATAATAATGATAACAATGGTAACCATAATAATCTTAATAATTATCATAATAATAATGATAATGATAATAATAAGAATAATAGTAGAATTAATAATAGTAATAATAATATTAATTTATAAAACTAATAATAGTAAAGCTGGTTATGGTAGTAATATATATAATGTCAGATAACAGTAGTAAGGATAGTAAATAAATACAATAATAACAAGCCGCGTGTGCGTGGTCCCCCTCTGTATGTGACTCGATGTGGCGAGTGTAAAATGCAATAAATTTGGGCAATTTGGGGCATTTTTAACCCTTTTTTAACCCTGTGGGGCGCGTGAACCAGAATCTTTCTGGGGTCAAGGATGCTCATTTAATATCCGGGACAATTGCTTCTACATTTTGGCCAAGTTTTAAAAAAATTGAATGGATGGATCAAACGTTATGGGAGAAAAGGGTCATTTTTTGCCATTTTAGGGGGCTTTTGACCCCCTGAGGGCGCGAACCAGATTTTTCCGAGGTCAGCGATACTTATTTTCTATTAGGAACAATTGCCTCCACATTTTGGCCAAATTTCAGAGAAATTGAATGGATGGATGAAAAGTTATGGGGCAAAAATTGTCATTTTGTTCCATTTCCGGGCCTTTTGATCCCCTGGGGGGCTAACCAGATTTATTTTCAAAAATCGGAGAATGTCCCTTTCTAACCTGACCAAAGTTACAACTTCATGCACAATTTCAGAGAAATTCAATGGAGAAAAATCCGGACGGACGGATGGACGGACGGATGGACGGACAGACGGACGGACGGAAATGCTTCAAAACGTAGCTTCCCCGATTTTATAAATCGGGGGACCAATAAAATATAATCCTAAAAAAATAATAATAATAACAACAATGATTATTAAAAAAATAATAATAATAATAATAATAATAATAATAATAATAATAATAATAATAATAAAAATATATATATATATATATATATATATATATATATATATATATATATATATACATAGAGGGCGGCACCGAGAAGACGAGGGGGGTTCAAGCCCCCCCCCCCCTTTTGACTTGCCCCTCCCCCCATTTTACGGTCATCAATAATGAAGTGATATATGCATGTGTTTAACCGGGCCCCCCACTTTTTAGGAGAGCCCCCCCACTTTTATAACTGTCCCGCCGGTCCTGATGCGCATGCACACACATGCATGTATATATATACACATATATATATATATATACATACACCTACACACATAAACATATACATATACATATATATATAAATATACACATATATTCCTATGCAATTGGTAATAATGGTTTCGATGCCAATACTCAGTGAAGGATTCTAATTATGATCCCCATTAAATAGAAGATTGAATATTATAATTATATCAAGTATAGTATAGAATATGGTATATACTGATAGTTATGTTGTCTAATTATTGCTAGTGGATAGGTAAATTTCTTTTTTTTAAATCTTTTTTTTCTATGTTTTGGGAGTAATTTGTTCTGGGGTATTTAGTAGATACTATAGGATGATAGGTTTTGTTAGAGTCATTATTTTTTTGTTTTTAAAGATAATATTAGCTTGAGGGGTTATATGCGAATTACTGAGAAGGTGTAATCTATTGTGCCTACAGTTAATTGAGGTTTCTTGTTTTTTGTTTAGAAGTTTGCCTCTATCACTAAATCTAACCATCTCAAGTTTTTTCAGTTAGGCAAAGGTAGCATGGTCAGTTCAGGGAACTGCACGTGCTGGTTTTTCTAATAGTATTCCAAGTCACTGTTGGTGATAGATTATTGTGGGTTAATTCCCAGTAGTATATAGAGAGTGAGGTCATATATATATATATATATATATATATATATATATTTATATATATATATATATATATATATATATATATATACGGTGTGCGAGACAAATCTTAAACTTTTTGGAAAAGAAAAGAAAGAAACGAAATATCTTAGCCAATATTTGATGTATTCTCTAAATTTAAAGTGGATCGGTATCAGTGTTTTTTACCAAATAGAACTAACTCGTAAAAGTCGACTTAAGCCGCTAAAGCAGGACGTGAACCTAGAGTAGAACGGCATTCACTGTGTCCTTCGATAGACGCATGAACATCCGTTTTATACTCGGAAATTTCTGAGTATTGTGAATGCATGTATCTACTGCGCTTTCAAAAGAAGACCAAATAGAAAGCGAAGAAGAAGAAAGATAAGAAGTAAACGAACTATAGATAGAATAAGAAGTAAAAAAACGAAAAAAAGAAGAGGAAGTAGAAGATGAAATTAAATCTGTTTCAATAACAAAAGAAACGAAGGTCAATGATATTGATCAGAACACTTAAACACCTACAATCGGCGAGATAGGATAAAGATGGCAGCGGTGTGAAGGAGGACAAACATTTACAAAAAGGAGGTTGAGTGGAACCCTTTAAAAGATGAAAATAATGGTAAAATAAAACAACGACAACACACGTAAATAAACACGAAAAGGATGCGAACTGTTTACGTCTTTTAGAAAGATAGTTTGAATCAGGCAGAATCTGTCGTAAATCACTGTCCCATTAACGTTACATTAAATATGTCAACATGACAGAGACCGCTTATTGGCCAGCTGTAAGACAGGCCAAGAACTGACATTCTATTGACCTTTGCTGAGTGATAAATGAGTTTCAAACGCAGCTGAATAGGGAAAGTGTGAGAGATCTTTAAAGATGAGCTTACTTGTCTGGAAGTAACGGAGGATCAACAATAAAGGGAAAGTCAGAAAATCTCCAAACGCCAAGTCTTTCGTAATGTAATTCGAAGAAAAGCTAAAACTGTATCATATATATATATATATATATATATATATATATATATATATATATATATATATATATATATATATATATATATATATATATATATATATATATTAAAATAAACATAGTTGGAGTATCCGACAATTGTTTCAGAATCGGTCGGCTCTTCTTCAGGGAAGTAATTGGTGAATTAAAATGATATCCGCCCCTACACAATCATAAGAAAGAAAGAAAAAGAAAAAGAAACAAACAAACAATCAGACAAATTACATTTCAAAAAACCTTCAGACGAGACAAACTGTTTCTATAAGATGCCAACTCTTGACACCTCGCAAGAAATTGGGTCATACTGTCCCCTCCTCTCCCACCACAGGCCTAGACATCGAGACATACTCATACGTAATCTTATAAACGCTAATGCGTACATATTAATATACTCACAGACATACACTCACATTTATATGTAGAAGTAAATTCAAAAACATATATACATGTATATATACACAACCCACATACATACATCCATATATACATATATATCCATACATACATACACACACCAACACACACACGAATATATATATATATATATATATACATACATACACATATACACACACACATACACACACATTTATAAATATATTAATCTATTTCGCTAACACTTTTGGCACGCCTGTCAATACATTTCCGTTTCCTCCATCTTAATCCTATGCACATACACCGAGATACATTCACACACATCCACTCTCATGTTTATACGCACACATTTATACACTCATAAGTATACATACACACTTATATATAGATGTAACAATAAAGACATAAATACATATATATATCCACACACACCCATATAGCCACATATATATATATATATATATATATATATATATATATATATATATATATATATATATATAAAAGGCAAAAACAATTGAGTCCATTTTTCTCAAAGATGAGCAAAAAAGTCTCTTTATTTGGCGTTTCAGTTTTGGTTTTCTAGCGTGAATTATCAGACACTGAATAATCGTCGACAGAACTTATTTGAAGAGACCACACAAACAGTAGATTTATGAGCAAATATTATCCTTGTTTTACTCATAGAAACATAATATTATTTTTGTTCATAAAAATATGTGTAACTTTAATAATTGCTGGCTTATAGAGTACGCGGACCATACACGTTACCATCATCATTAAGCGGTTATATTTTTTTTATTTCAATAGGAAGGGTAAGCAAACGCTGTAAGAAATTTTACCACCGGTAAATGTATTAAAAAATATTATTGAAGTAGAATTTACTTCAGACTGAAGGTATTACTTTTAAATAGTCTCACGTTATATTTAAAATAGCATTTTCGTGTTTCTGTTCAAACGAAAATGCTATTTCAAATATAATGTGAGACTATTTAAAGTCAATCACTTCAGACTGAAGTAAATGCTATTTCAATTATATTTTAAACTCCGTTACAGACAACAAAAATGCTATTTAAAATTAAAGAGTGACATATCGACGCAAATACTATTCTAACGGACAGAGCGTCTCATCGCGATGCATGGACGTATTTAGTACGCAATAAGAAAGAAAAAAAGGCAAATTGAAGTCAATTGCTACAAGGCTTCAGTGTGATTTAGTTTTAGGTTGATCGTATTTTCAGTTAGGAAACCATTTGTAAAAAATAGTTTAACATATGTTATAAAAAATAAAAAAGCAAGAATTACAAACGACGCATAAAATGCCGACAGCTGAGCAACTAACCCAGATTTGAACGGTAATTATGAGTATTATCATAGTCGCAGATAAACGCAAATCAATTGCGACAGTTTAACGAATTTATTAGTTAAGAAAGCGTGATGCATTGTTATTATCGTTATTATTGCTATTGCATTTATCATTATTATTATTATTATTTGCCCACTAGGAGTTATCACACTGGTCATCGTCAGTGATCGCCCACTGCCAACAACCTGTGGTATTCCCTGGAGTCTGAGTGACAACAAGTCTCCTCAGACTTCCAGTATGCTCCACCTTTTTTCGTTAATCACCGCTGATGACCTTGCGGTATTGCAACAGCCACCTACCACCGATTTCACAGTGATAAGGGCCATTGGTCCCCTCTGGGGCCCGGGTGGCAACAAGCCTCCCCAAGGTCCCAGAGCTGTCCGCGCTCTTCCAGTGGAGGTCTGGTTTGCGCTTTTCCTCCTCGACCCTCTGTCTATAATTTTCGTGGTGTCAGCCTATGCTTGCGCCTCTCTCGTGCGGTTGTATTTTCCTCGGTTCTGTTTTCTTGTGCTTCCATGTGTTTGTTCTCCATTCGTTGCTTATGTGAGTTGGTTTCCGCATTCGAGGACATTTCTCAGGATTGTAGCTGTTTTGATCATTACTGTCCTTTGTATGGTCTCAGTTATCCCTTTGACTCCTATTTCTCCTAGTCTTTTCTGCATTTTTTGGGGGACTGTTCCTAGTGCTCCTATTATTATTGGTGTTATACTGACTTTCTTCATGTTCCATATTCCTTTCAGTTCTCTGGCAAGTTCAGTATATTTGCTTCTTTTTTCCGTCTCTTTGATCTTCACTCTGCGGTCCGCTGGATTTTTTTTTCTTGTTGATTATTATCATATCCGGTCTCCTTGCTGTTATGGGTTTGTCTGTTTGTACATTCATATCCCATAGGATTTTGTGTTTTTCGTTTTCTAGTACAGTTTCTGGTCTGTGTTTGTGTAACGATACACGCCACATTCAATTTAAATCATTTTACTCTATACGTTTCGTAATCACAGTCTTAAATCTTCACGTATCAATTTACGGCCCTTCAGGCCTTTTTAAAACCACGAATCTGTTCACGGCATCTCAAGCCTTTTTCAATTACGGCCTCTGTTCATTTATACGTATCTTAAAGTCTCTAAAAAGTTCTCAAATAAATCTCAAGGTTTACCTTATCTTCTGTTCTCTTCTTTGGCCTGTGATTCGTCTAGTCTTCGCTGGCTGTGTCGTCTTGATCGAAGGAAGGGGTCTGTCTCAGACAGAATGAATACATTAGACACGAATTTTCTTGAAGGGAAATTTCACACAAGTTTCTTTATTCTCACACAATTTTCTTATTTCTTAGTTCGTTTGCTGTCAGGGGGATTCCGGTCTCGACTCTCTCATACTTCGGTAATTTTCTTTCCTTTCGGGATATCTTCTGCCCTCCCAGAACGGGGCCTTATCGGTTTGCCGGCTACATGCTCGCACCCGGTCTGAACGGTATCGCCTCTAAGCTCAGACTGATTCTAAAAAGCTAAGTTTTTGTTTTCCGTGGTGACGTAATCATCATTCCCACGCACGATATCGGGACAAAAACGACTCACTCTGATCTCTGACTCAAAGGTCACGTCAGGTGTCTAAATTTATTATGGTTATTCTTGGATCAAACACTTCTCTGAGTCACTTCCGAGTCCCGAAACAAAACCTATTTTTCAATAACAAAATTAGCTATTTGATACTAGTTAACCTACTGTGCCTTGCATAATGGGGCCCTACAGTATTGTAACACTCCTTCCTTCCCTATAAACAAAAAAAACAAAAAATCCCAAGATTTTCTCTTTTTTTTAAAAACCAACCCCTCCCTGGGACTGGTAAAAATCCGAGCCTCAGCACCCCTGGGGTTACCATCATTTCACCACTGCCGGAATTTCCTCCGGCACCACATGACAATGTTTCCGGGATGTGGGAGAGTTTGCTCCCTACGGTCGTTACCGGCTAAAAAAAAGCCATCCCCTGTCATAAATCAACATCAGGCGTTTCTCGCCTATATCTCCTGCAAAATCTACCACATAAATTCGCTCTTGCTCACACACGTTCTCCGTGCTCGACCACTTCCCAAAAATTCCCGGTATGTTGCACTTTCGGGCCACCATCACTTTCTTAGATAACTTCAACAAACGGTCGGCACACAACCGATTAAAACTAACTGCGCGTTTTATTCTCGCGAAATAGGGGAACAAAAAAACAGAACAAAAAAACCTTCATTAACCTATTCTCTAATGGTCAGCCTCGAAGCTTACTGAAGGTACCGTCGCTATACTGCTTGCTATATATGGACCATACATTTCTGACACGCCCGTGCTCCCGTCGCGAATGACAGCGAACAAACACCCAGTTTCTAACTCCCAACCCCATTTGCGTGGCGTGGCACCCATCCCATGGCTCTAACTAAACGGCGTGACGGGGGTGAAATGTCGACACCACCGTTCCTGGAACACATCGGGTCACCAATCCAGGTCCATCATTTTCTTCCCTAAACCAAAATTAATTTGACTGAGGTACCCTCTCTTAAATATAAAGCTTAAATCTATTCCACTTCCATACACGGTCTACCGACGTGATTGGGGAGCAACCCTGGGTCACGAAAATTAATCACAACTTCAATATCGACCACCGTTATCGTGGCGCACCAATACGACTGTCCTGTCGTCTAACCACCGGTTCGCAGTTTTAACGCGTGTAGAGTTCGAGCACCTTTGCCCATTCTTCTCCGAGCCAAAACCCATGGCCGCCTCGTTTGCGAAAACCACGCGAGCGAACTTTATTGATCCCGCAGACCAACTGGGCTGCACATACTCTGTGCACAGGGATATTCTGCGAAATAACCTTATTGACCTCCGTCCGGGGTCTCCATAAACCGACCCAAACCTGCTATCAGTGCCCCCCAAACAACTCAAATACAAGATCACTTTAACCCTAACACTTTGCTGACCCAGGTAACATTCAATTTAAGAACTGTTTTTTTTTTAATTACATTTTTAAATTTCTCCATCCTCTAAATAGTAAAATATCATTCACTCAAGCATTAGGAACCCGGAATCCTCCATGTAACAAATACATCAATACAAGAACACAAAAAAAAAATTCATTCCACCCAACAACAACAAAATATCAAACCGAAACCGACAGAACCAATGGAGAACATATCTCCACAATACAATACAACATAATTCAAAAGATAAAGGGAAAAGAGAACAGCGCCCGACACCATAACGTATTGACATGTCGTCAAACTCCAACCCGGACACCATCAGATCACCCGCCGCTGTCGTCGTTATTTTCCTGCAACACTTTTTTAGCAGTTTTCAAAACCCACGGGCGCTTTCTTTCTCTCTCTCTCTCTCTCTCTCTCTCCGTCTATGCGCTCTCGCTTCTCCCTTCCTTTCCAACAAGCATATTCTGACCTCGCGCGCACATTTTTTTTAAACAATCTCTTTTAACATTTCAATTCTTCTCTCTCTCTCTCTCTCTTTTTAAGACGCATATACATTCTAAAAACAAAAGATTTCGGCCACAGAGTGGCATATCAATTCCTTTCTTTCTATACTCTTTCTGTCTCTGTCTCTCTCTTTCTAATACATTCTTTCTTTCTTTTTTCTAAATACGCATATTCTGTCCTCGCGTGCACATGTCATTTCAGCACATCCACCCTTTTTAACATTTCCATTCTTCCTCTCTTTCTCAATTACATACTTCCCTCGTTTTTTTTTTTTTCGTTTTTTTTTCGCACGTTATTGCTTTCACCTTTGTCCCCCACCAACACAAACCAGAAAAAAATTACAGCAACAAATTCTTAAAACACAACACAAAAAAAAAACATAATTACGGCAAATCGTCCTTTTTTTTTCTAACTAGAATGTTCTTTTCCTACAAAGTCTTAACAATTGTTTTTGCGTGTGTGTGTGCGTGCGTTCTTTTTTCTTTTTTTTAACAAAATGTGTCTTTCTTTTTTTCTTTTTTTTTTTTTTGAATCTTAACAATTAACAAAATGTGTCTTTTTCTCTTTCTGCGTAATTTAATAATGGGCTGTGTATGTGTGCGTTCTTCTTTTTTTTCTTTTTTTAACAAAATGTGTCTTTTTTCTTTTCTTTTTTCTTTTCTTTTTTTCTGTGTCTTCTAATAATTAACCGTGTCTCTCTTTTGTGTATCTCAACAATTTTCCACCCCGTGTCTCGCTCCTTTTTTCTCTTCCTTTTTCTATTACTTTGGACCACACGATGTGTTCGTACTTCATGACAGCACCAGATCGATATCGAACCGTTTCATGTTGGAAACGGCAGGTCACGGCTACCAAATAAACCCAATGTTACGATACACGTTACCGATCTTCATATCATTTTACTCTATAAGTTTCGTAACCACAGTCTTAAATCTTCACGTATCAATTTACGGCCCTTCAGGCCTTTTTAAAACCACGAATCTGTTCACGGCATCTCAATAACCCATTGTAACGATACACGTTACATATCTTACTTGTTGGAAACGGCATCTCAAGCCTTTTTCAATTACGGCCTCTGTTCATTTATACGTATCTTAAAGTCTCTAAAAAGTTCTCAAATAAATCTCAAGGTTTACCTTATCTTCTGTTCTCTTCCTTGGCCTGTGATTCGTCTAGTCTTCGCTGGCTGTGTCGTCTTGATCGAAGGAAGAGGTCTGTCTCAGACAGAATGAATACACGAGACACGAATTTTTTGAAGGGATATTTCACACAAATTTCTTTATTCTCACACAAGCTTCTTATTTGTTTGGTTCGTTTGCTGTCAGGGGGATTCCGGTCTCGACTCTCTCCTACTTCGGCTATCTTCTGGTTCCTTTCGGGATATCTTCTGCCCTCCCAGAACGGGGCCTTACCAGTTTGCCGGCTACATGCTCGCACCCGGTCTGAACGGTATCGCCTCTAAGCTCAGACTGATTCTAAAAAGCTAAGTTTTTGTTTTCCGTGGTGACGTAATCATCATTCCCACGCACGATATCGGGACAAAAACGACTCACTCTGATCTCTGACTCAAAGGTCACGTCAGGTGTCTAAATTTATTATGGCTATTCTTGGATCAAACACTTCTCTGAGTCACTTCCGAGTCCCGAAACAAAACCTATTTTTCAATAACAAAATTAGCTATTTGATACTAGTTAACCTACTGTGCCTTGCATAATGGGGCCCTACAGTATTGTAACATTTGTACCGTTTTTTTGCATATTCGAAATTCAGTTGTTTGCACATTATTATTATTATTATTATTATTGTTATTATTATTATTATTATTATTATTATTATTATTATTATCGGTATGTCTATTGGTATTATTATTATGGTTATTGCTATCATTATTATGGTTATTGTTATTATTATTATTGTTGTTATTATTGTTATTATTATTGTTATTATTCTTCTTGTAATTATTATTATTATTATTATTATTATTATTATCAGTTCTGCTTCATAGTGTAAAATAATGATGCAGACATGTTGAGTAATAACGCATAAGACGTCACGGGGAGGCTAAGGGCATAACCCCGCAATAATGAAAAAAAGCCGAAGATTAGATAGATTGTCAATTAGGCTAACAGAACAACGAAAATGAATCGATGACCTTTGAATGAGCCCATGTGTGTGATGCCGACGAGTTCATTTCGAAGGAACGGGTATTGCAACAATAGGAGTTATCACACACGTCATCGTCAGTGATTTCTCACTGACAACAACTAGTGGTGTTCCCTGAAGTCTGAGTGACAACAAGCCTCTCCAGATTTCTAGTACTCTCCACCTCTTTCCGATCACCGTAAATGACATTGCGGTATCGCAACAGTCGCTTACTATTGGTTGCTCGCTGGCAACGACCATTGTTATTATTATTAGTTGTACTCTCTAGGAGTTCTCACACAGATCATTGTTAGTGATTGCTTACCGACAATAACCAGTGGTATTTCCTGGAGTCTGAGTGACAACATTGTCACTACAGCTTAACATTTGATTATTATTATTGTTTATAAGTCAGCATTCGTTATCGGTTATTTCTAAGTGATAAACACATGTAGTTTTTATTTAGAGCCTGAGCGATCGTAAATTTGCACATATGGCAAGTACTCACATATATAGATATAACTATATTATCAGTTCGTAATCGAAAGTAAATCATAAGTGTCATATACACTGTGTATGACAGATACAATGTGCTTTTAATTCTGAAACATTGTGAAGAAGCATACTTTATATGATACTAGCAGAGCTACCCGGGCGTTGCCCGAGGCTATAAAAAGAAAAATAGAATAAATTAAATAGTGTATGTAAAATGTTTATATTAAACTTTCTATTTATTATTCTCTATTTCTCCCTCTCTAATTATTTACACCTCTCCCCAATCCTAACTTGCTTCTCCGCCAAGCCCATTCGTCTCTTATGTTTTAATTTGTTGAAAAAAAATAATGGTGTAATTTATTTACCGGAGCTGTATCTTTAAAATTTAAGACTTTAATCTTACATTTATTGTTCCTGGACAACGCCGAGTAGAACAAAACAAACTGAAATTCTTGATCCCGCGTAATTCTGTTCGCCCCACCTGCTTTCACAATGATAAGAAAAGAAATGATTTTGATAATGAAAATAGTCCAAATAGACTTAAATGTAATACTACAATTTACATTATTGCTCACAGACAACTCCAAGGAGAACAAAATATTAGATTACCTCCCGCTTACGACATATAATACAGTAATGTAAATAATGACGATGTTAAGACAGAAAGAGATTAGCTAGGAAAATGAATGACGATAAAATGCCACTGGCTGATCCATTGTACTCCACAGACATGGACGCTATGACAATTATTTGTCAACTTACTAAGTGGACAGATAACGATGCAGGAAGCCGCCTTAAGAGAAAGCGGATATGGTCTGTTTCCAGTGATAAGCTTAGAGCAAAATCGGACGTATCTGATTTCCAGTTGATAGTAAATATATTCGCGAAACACTAGTTGTCGAAGGGTAGATAATGAGATTCCGAAAATGAACAATGGAATAAGGATCTCGTGTGGGACAAATAAGATTGGCTATGCGTCCGACACGACCGGACAACAATAAAGAGAAAGCGTCTGGATTCATAGCCATGACGGTATGACACACACGCAAACCCTAGCATAAGTAACTTATAGCCATGACTTTCCTTTTGTTGTTTTCATCATAGCGTTATCACTGAGATTATCATAGGGCCACAATGTTTGAATTATATTTTTAAGTTTTTCGGGTTATTTTTTATTACATCTGTAGTCAATGTATATATGAGATAGACTGACACTCACAAAAATACATGAAAACTATATGACTCATGTCTGAATTTCTGTGTGTAAAACGTTTGTACAGCTTATCCATATTTTAAATCTAAAAGTTGAAACGGGTGATACCTGGTTTTGAAACTGCAATATTATCTCTATTGCCCAATAACATTTTGGAAAGTTAAGACCTTATAAAAAAGAAGAACCAAGTTTATGTATACAAATAATAATTTTTTTATGGAGAAATTTGTTAAGAATATAAGAAATGAAGTGTTTGTAAAGAATGAGAATTCAAAGAATCTGAAAATGTTGTGATGAAATGAAGTTGCTTGTGCAGAAAAGAGAAAATTAGTAATAATGTTTGTTTCGACTAGCGCCGTGTGCGTTTACGTACGTGTAAATAAAATGTGTGTGTATATTATCGTCTTTTTTGTTACTGAGAGAGTGTATGTGCGAACTGTACATATGCCTTCAGTGAGCAGTTTGTGTGTGTGTGTGTGTGCTTCGTTAGGTGTAGGGAAGTTCGTGTGTGTCTCTCTCTCTCTCTGTTTGGCAAAAGCCTCTGCCCCTCTTCCCTACAAAATACTAAACTGGATTGTTATGTACACACTATTTTCTTTGAAATAAAAGGTTAAAGAGAATTTAATTTTTGTTATATAGTATGCGCACAATTTAGAGACTTAATATTTATTGTGCTGTTACACATCACGCAAAAAGTTATGGACCTGACAAATAGCTTGTACCATTATTCGGTTAAACGCACGTTTTTCATGCGTGCATTTGTATGACGGATTTTAGAAATTAACTTCCAAACTAATTTTCGTAACCTAAGTCTCTGATGCGAAAATTACTGTTCAAGCAAAGCAATTACTTGATAAGTGTTATTTGGACTGCTCCGTCAGGAACAACGGTTATCAGCTGGGATGCCGAATTTAAATGTGATCATACAGACACAAGTGATGTTTGTCCAAATTCGGCAGTTGTTCCGGTAAGCAGGTACATTTGTCAACAAGAAAGCTGTGATGAAAGCGGGTGCCACATTTGCTCACAGTCTATCAAAAACAACCACGCGTTATGTTTGAATGAAGAAATTCACAGAATGGCAACAAATGAAGAAAAAAGTGCTCTTTTACCAAAACAAAGCACCATGGCACAAGTGAAAACAGCGTAAAGTTTACTTTTAATTGCTTCCACACCCACCCTATTTTCCAGATCTGGCTCTCAGCGACTATCGGCTGTTTACAGACTTCAAAATAATGATCCAGGGAAAAAATGTTGCTCCAATGAATCAGTAATATCGGACACTTAGAAGTTTATTGATGCCAAAGACATATAGTTCTAAAAATAAAAGGCATCTAATTATTAGAGAAGTGTTGGAATCAATGAATCACCGTAGAAGAGTACTTAGTTAATAAATAAAGCCGAATGGTGCCTAAGGTGTGTTGTTGTATTAAACACTAGACTTATGAGTGATGTGTTAATGGGTTGAATGAAACTGCTGTTTTGAGCTTTGTTCATTGACTGCTGCTACTACTTCGAACAACATAGCCAATACTGTGAAGCATATTTCAATACTTTTTGAAGCGCTCGACATCAATTCAGATATAAACAAAACATTCATTTAATGGGGAATGTTATTTCTAAATAATGAACTTTGAAATTTGTAAAAATTAATATTATTTATTATAATTATTTAATTAATTCAAAAAAGTTGGGAAATTTGTTTATTGAATCATTATGCGAGAATAAGAACATACTACAGTTAAATTTTTAATAATAAATTTTTTTTAACATTTTCACAAAAAGTTAATTTTCTTAAAGTAAAATATAAAACTAATGCGAGTTAACTTTTTGGTATTATTGTTGATAATGGACTCTCAGATAAATAACCCCCACCCCTCCCAAAATTGATTATACGTGTGTTTAGGTCATTAAGTTTTAACTCTCTGAGTAACCTGGGTATGAACAAAAATAACAATTATTTTAGAATCTAGACTGAGGGAATAGTTTTGAATATAAATTTAACGTAGACTGATCACTCACTTTTATGTCACATAGCGTGTAAATGACATATAACCGGTCTGGTAAAATCTTAGATGTAACATATGTTCCTTATTCGGCTAGGAGAGTGTTACATTAACATAATGTTAATCATAGATGTTTGTTTGTGGGGGCTGTTTCCACCCGGATTAGGGTTAGTAGTCGGTATATTGTGTCATTTTTGGTTCCCCCGTCTTATTTTGTTTAATTAATTATTTACTATCAATGCAATATTTTCAATTTCTACTTGTAGTTTAGATATCTAATATTGCAAAATGAGACAAATTTCGCAATGTATGTATTAATTTTTTATAATTGTGACTGACAAACAGGCACATACATACACAGACTATGTCCTATATATGATAATTATAAATCCGATAAAAGTACGATGAAGTTTAGTACAACACATCAAATTAATTAATAGGGTTCTTTAATCGAACTTCTGCAGTGTACAGACGGTTCAATTTTATTTTGTGTTTTAATTTGTTAGATGAAAGTACATAACACTTATCGTAGTCCGCTCTCTCCATGTTAAGAATGGATTTCTAAATAATACCGTTATTATCTCAGCACGATCCGTCAACTGCAGACGTTTGTTGAAATATAACATCAAGGTTAATGATAAGCTTAATGTATTTTTAAGCCACCCTCTATCAAAATACACACACACAATGTACTTCCCTTAGCCGAACAAATATTGTTATATGCTCGTAAAACGCTATCCGGATAGACAATCTGCCGGAACTGATCCCACACACTAAATGTTAAATTAATTGTTTACTTGGTGCTTATTCAGTTTACGGACCGTGGCTATTTTTTTTAGATAGATATTTAAATTAAATTCAATTTTTACGGTATCTAAAGTGAAAGTACATCATTTTTTTTAAAGCCCCTACCCTCGCTATGTTTAGAATCGGTTTCTAAATAACGTTATTATTTCAGCCGGTCCGTGAACTGCATGAGTACCGTTTTCTTTTCCAACACGTAATCACCTTAAAAAAGGCGAATCTCCTTTTTGGGGAAGTGGAATGTTGCTAAGGAGGCTAATTTACAAACGTATCAACACTTATTTTAATATAACATTTCATGTAAACTTTAAAATAAAATGTCAATATTTTTATAATCCGCATATCATTATCAAACCATTAATGAACACATTTGGAAAAACTGTCTTCAAAACAGTTGAGTTTGTTATAACACTTTAAACTATTCAACTTTCAATTTTGGGTGAGAGTGGGGTCTAATACTACACTGTATCTTTCAATATTTATGGGGGGGTAGCACAATTCGAAAAACTATATGACCTAGTCGAATTGAAATGATACGAAACTATTTTTTAAAAAAGACGCAAATGTTTAGGTGTTAACATAAATATTTGGGTGCTAACATCTTCCATGAAAAAAAAAATACAAGAAATGTTTAAATTTATAATTTTTGTAAAGCATTACAA
This sequence comes from Sepiola atlantica, assembly GCA_963556195.1. Classification (NCBI taxonomy): domain Eukaryota; kingdom Metazoa; phylum Mollusca; class Cephalopoda; order Sepiida; family Sepiolidae; genus Sepiola; species Sepiola atlantica. The sequence continues at coordinate 38,893,256 of OY744516.1, read as the reverse complement.
GAAAGACCTGGGGTGAAGTGGGGCAAGTTTTGCCAGGGCACTGTATCAATATTTTAGCTATGCACTCTAATGAAGAAAAATATATGAATAAGCAAACTTTTTTTGGGAATTAAGTAGACGGGGATAAATGGTTCAAAGTGTACCATTTCAGCCCAGTTTATTTTCACGATGAATTAGGAATATGTTTTATGAACAAATTATTTGTGTATTTTAAATGAAAGAAAATACTTCAGTTCAAATTATGGTTTGTATATATTTTATCCGACATATAAAAAAACAACAAGAAAAGAATCCATTTTTAATAAACAAACGCTGAAATTCTTATTTTAAAATTACTACGATGATCAGACGCATATTTAAGTTATTATAAATCTAATAAATGTATACATTATCTACTTTTAAAAATGAAAATTATAAGAAAATGTATATCAATTTTTGGTAGATATTTTACATTCAGTGTTAAGTTCTTAATATTATATATCCAAAATAACATTTCTTAGGAAATAATCAATACAATACAAATTCCTGGGAAATAAACTGCACCAATCACTGGGGATCGAACGCAAAATCTTTCGGCGTTCATCCCAGAACACTATCCACATGGACAAAATTAATGTACATACGTGACAGTTTTGTTTTAGGAACATTAACCAAACAAAATACTTTGATACTGCATTTTAGAGCTGTTCTTTATCTGACAAGGGCGCTATAGAAAATAGATATGCGTTTTGTATAATGGCACAAATAATACTCGGCTTTTGCATTGTAAACTGTTGCAATTCATTGTAGAAATAACTTAAATCAATAAATAAATGATCAGTGTGGGATAGTGTAATATCTGGTCGGTGATTGTTTAGATTAGGACCCGAACTAACTTTGACCCCGTCGTTAGGGTAAGTGTTGGGGTCAGGTTTGGATTCAAAGGTAGCTCGGGTCCTAATCTGATAACGTACTATATGTTCTGTTTTCAGATTACCATAACCTCTTTCTTTTTGGGGGAGGATGATTAGTGGTAGTATCTGTTCTGTGATCCTAATACCATCCTCCCAGGGATTTCCTCCTCCATTTTGGTAGGGTAATGAAGTATCTGTTCGATCTTCATGGTACCATCCTCCTTCCTTTGGGGGGGGGGTATAGTATATGTTAGGTTAAAAGGTTGTTTAGAGTTCGGAACATAATACGTTAAAAATTGCGTATTGGCGATAAATGGTTAAAATCTAGTTTAGACTCCATAACATAACGCGATAAAATTGTGTCTAGGCGAGGAATATTGTGTTCTCTTGTTGTGTTTCTTCAATGGTGTTAAATATATGTACAAATATTAGAAAAATATGCTTGAAATGTGTGTGACAATGAAGAGGAACACTTGCCAGCAGGAAAGAGGATGAGGTGCTTCGCATGTCGTACCTGCAGGGTAAAGAAGGGCTTTTCTTCATGAGTGCAAATTTTTATAGTGAAGTCTGATTTGCATATGTGGAGATCAGCTGATATGAATGAAGAGGACAGCTGGGAGGCAAGAGAGGCGATTTGGATTGTAGAGAGAAAGGCAGAGAAAAAGTGGTGGTATTGAAAATCGATGAAGTTGAATTACCGTCAAAACTTTTTTGTTTTATTTTTCTGTCACAGTTCGGTAACAATGTGTAAATAATCGCCAGTAGAAAAATGGAGTCTTTAAACCATTACTTCTGTTACAAGCGTGTTTTTTTTTTAAAGATTACATGTGTAAAACTAATTAGATTTTAACTCGAAAGTGTCCATCGTGCACTAACATTTTAGAGTGTTTAACAAACTCAACAACAGAAAACAATATGTAGTGCGTATACGCAATTTTTCTCGCATAATGTTCAGGATAAATGTTGTCCCTGTTGTTGGTTTTGTAAAAGACGAGTTGGAGATATCACCATTTTGCAATGAGAATGTATTTTTAGGTGAGTGTGTATTTTATTTATTTCATCTTCAGGGGTTAGACACAAGGTCATGTGTGTGTTTTGATGAAAGTGTTTCTGTGGAACGAACTGGATTCGAACCCGGCACACCCAGGTCCTCAGTCCACGTCGTTAACCACTTAGCCATCGTGCTATGAACAACCTGAAAAACTTGGATAAATAAAAAATAATATAAAAACGATGTCCTTTAGCGTAAGTTTAAGTTTGTTTTCCAACAAAACAAAGACGCACACAAAGATTTAGGAGGTGACATCTTCAATCTAGCCACCCCAACCTCCCGAATTAGACCCATAGTATCAGTTGATTGTCGTGTTCATCATTAGTAGTACAACTACAGTTTGCACAAACAGAGAGAGAGAGAGAAAGATTGAGAGAGAGAGAGAGAGAGAAAGAGAGAGAGAGAAAGAGAGGGGGAAGAAGAAGAAGGAATAGTTAAAATTATGAGAAATTGTTACTCTTACGAAGGATCCAGTTTTATTTATATATCACACTGTAACGCTATCATGAGGTTTAACTTAAAATATAAAAGGAACAGTTTGTCTATTGTGTATTTATTTACAATTGCCAAATAATTATTTTAAAATAGTCTTGTAAGAACAACACGAAAGTTAACTTCATTTGTACTGACATAGAGTGAGAAGGAATAATTCAAATTGAGACAAAGCAAGATAATAACAGAAAATTATACAATGTACTAGTATACCAAGTTAAAAAGTAATAAGAAATAATAGGCAGATAATAATTGGCACATAAGAGTAAGGGACAATCCTGTTCGGACATTGTTTTGTACATACATAGGGAGAGAGAAAGACAGAGAGCACGCAAAAGAAATAATTCAAATTGAGACTTAATTGCTTTGTTATGTAACTATTATGTATTCAAATATGAAATTAAATATGTTAGCTGTTAAGTATTTACAATAGGCAAAAGAGTATCTCAAAGAAAATAATAATAAAATAGTTTTTTAAAATCTGTTGTGTACGTTTTTAATCATTTCTACTGACAGAGTTTTAAAAGAAAAGCATGGTTAGTTTTTAGCAAAGATTTCATTTTATTTTATTTTAGAATATCGATATGATTAATTATGAATATGTTTTTTTAATTGAATTCAAATAACTCATTACAAATGAGTATAACATTATGTTTTTTTGTTGTTTTTTTGTTTATTAGTTTAAAAAAATGTGTTTCCATAATGGAAATATTACGTGTTTGTACAAAAACATAGGGATCTTTTATGAACAAATATTGTTAATTGTTTTATGTTAAACGATAGTTAAAAGTTGTAAAAGAAATGTAGATGTCTGTAAACGTGTCAGTCTGAGATAGGCAGAAAGAAGGTATATGAGCAAATGTAGTCGGTGGAAGTTTTTTTTGTTGTTGTAACAGTGTCAGCATGAAGTTACGCAAATTAATTGAAGGGTATTAAAACAAAAAACAATGTTATTTTTGTTTTTCTTATGTTACATTGAAAATGATATTAATATTTCGATAACATTTTAAAAACTTCTTTCGTGTTACTTTTAAAATCCAAAGAGTTGTAACACCTTCTCCGTCGTAGATGAAGATTTAGTTTTTGGTTGTATGAATGGAAGTCTGAAAAATATGCGCATGCGCAGATCAAACAAATAATGAAAAAACGGAGAAATTTGATAACCCCCTTACGAAAACGTGACGAGTTTATCTCTCTTAGAATCAATATTTGTTTAAATCCTTAGGTATTATGTGTCCGAAAGAACGCCTGTGAAGAAGATACCAAATTTATGAGGCTGTATCGAGTATTTCTGGAGCTTTTTGCAGACGTGCATACATACATACATACATAGATACATACATACATACAGTTGTACTTTTTATATTGTATTAATACATCTATTACTGTCTATTTAAACTGAGATATTTCACACAAATCTCATCAATATGTATTGTTGACATAAAATGTTTAGTAATTAATGTCTAGAGATGAATAGTTGTGATCGCGTGTTTCTTGAAAACTTGACACCTTGGTTCGAATATAATATTTCATGGTTGTGATGCGTGTAATGATGTTTTCTTATTTTACAACTATTAATATCAAGTTAGTGCAGACGTTTACTTTATTATTTTTTTGTATTTTTTCATTTTGTAGAACACTAAGTTTTGGTGATAATATATATGTTTTTTTTCAATTTTCGTATCTTAGTTTTTGCTGAGGATGAGGAATCCTACCGGATACCAGACATTCACCTGCTATTTCAGAGACTCAAACCGACAGATATTTTAAGATTATACAATTTTTTTATCCGCAATTATTTGTATCTCTCTTACACTTGGTTCACGGCGTATATTCGCTAGGTAGTTTTAAAAAGTAGTGTTACTGAGCCCAGATGCTCTTATAATTACTGGAATGATTAAGATCTTTAAAAAATCCCAATTTAGTTCAATTTCGTACCTTGGTATTTTGTTATCTTTTCCCTCTCAGCTCTGTTTAAGCCAGCGTCATTAGTGACACTGACTTCAACTAGGGTTGCTACTTTTTGACTTGTGTCCCTTGTCACTATGTCCGGTTTAACAGCTCCCTTTTCTAGATATGTAGATGTAGTGATTGCATGGTTATAGTGATCATAATGCATCCCTTTACAAATGCATTTCTTTATATGCAAACTATAACCCCGACAGTAAGTGTACTGAAAAACAGACTGAAAAGTAGCGCACACAATTTAGTAATATTTAGTTTGAGTAAAAAGTGTGGGTACCGCTTTTCTATGCATATAGTATGAATATCTTTGAGAAGTATATTTTGTAATAAAAAAACGAAATTGGCTATTGTATTGTTTTATTAACCACTTAATTGCTATTACGGGTAGTAATACATATCACGTATTGCTATATAGAACACGGTGTAATACGAAACAGTGATCGTAATTAGAATCATACCGTATTTTTGTTACTGTGTTATGGGGCATAAAAAGATGGCTTATTGCTGTGAGGTGTAGGTTAGTCAATCTTTCTCCAACACTGAAATTTGTAATCAAAGAGAAAACGGCTAACCGATAAAATATAAAAATCGCTGAATTCGAACGAAGTACATTCCTAATTTCTTAAAACGCGTATCGAGGATCGGATTAAAACGCAGACAACAACGAAGCAGACTTTTATTTACAGCTTTTGTTTACGGAGCTTTTCTTTATATATAAGATTACGTTTATTTGGTCACATTTAATCCGATTTATTAATAAAAACATGAATCATACACATGAATCCTCAAACTTTATAAATACAGTTCGAACGAACGGATTTTCTGTGAAACTGCAGTAAACAGTTGATATAAGCAATATTCATTATTTACTATTTTTGTAAGACTCCATCTGAAGAATATTCAGAGCTTTGTTTGTTCAGGTTTTGCTGTCTTGAATCGGCCTCATTACGATTTTGAGAGTTTGAGTGCAATGCCATCACATACATACACACAAATCATATATAACAACGTATATAGTAAATGGATCTTATAAGATGTAAAACGATAACTAATCCTTGTATATACGTTAACTAAATATAAAAGATTTGCATCTGTGTTTAATATATTTAAAGTTGGTAAATTATTTTTTCAATTCTTGATAAAATTATATATTCTCGTTCTGCTTAGTTATGGAAAGTACAGTTTTATTCAGCGGGTTGTTTTTTGTGGCTATATATATATATATATGACTCAATACTGGTCACCCCTGAAGAAGGAATTTTATTCCGTAATCGATAGGATTAATGTAAGAAAAAAAAATGAATCTTGTATTGCTAATTTGGCTTATATTTCAATTTTATATATATATATATATATATATATATATATATATATATATGTATATATATATATATATATATATATATATATATATATATATATATATATATATATATATATATATATGTATATATATATAAACATATTATTACAAAGAGGTTACGGTAATTCCGATTTGTATACATGTGTATACATTTGACGGCGAGTTCAAACTATCCAGAAATAGTTTAGAACGATAATTCTCTACACCAAATCTGCAGTATGTGTATTTACTCCTCGCGGAGTTAGGCACAAGGCCAGTTTTATCTTACTCCCACAAGTAAGATGTGACCCAAGATCGGGTCGAGCAAGTGGGGTTAAAAGCCAGCGCTCGAGAGGTGAGCACTCTGGCCATTTAAAAATTGCCTGGGAAGCCCCGTCGGCATTCCCCGGTAGGGGCGCCTCAGACAGTAAGCAATAAACTTACTCCTCCCCAAAGAGGGGAGGCGAAGCCTGGGAGGGTGGACCTCCTAGAACTGCACATGACAGGCGTGCAGTATCCATCGGAACAGATACTACACTTTGATCTTAGCCAAAGTGTCTAAGCAGCAAACATTTATTAGAACAAACGTTGTTGGGAGAAACTACGATTCATAATTTTTTTCTTTTTCTTCTAATGTTTCAAATTATCTAATAATTCTGTCAACTATTTGGATGAAAACCCATGAAACGTGGAATAAATCTAAAGTGGATTTACAATTACTGAGACTTCAGAATTATATATCATCATTAAGTGTATCTTCTGAGCAGATCTATATTAAGAATTGTCATCAGAATCCATTGCATAAAACTGTCTAAATTTTAAGGCGTAAGCTTAAGACGTCTTGAGAAGAAATTATAATTCACGGAATCTTGCTTAATCGATGTCCAATCATTATAGATTAAATTCAATGCGAATCTGATTTATTTAGATTTTAAAATGCTATGCTTGCCGCAAATTTGTTTTAAGTAATGCACACAAACTTAATTTTGGGTTATATTTATCCATTGATGCCTATTGTTAAAATGTCACAAAATTAGACTATCTAAAAATGTCACTTTGTTTACCCCTTTGCATAAGACCAACTAAAACTAAATGTATAGCCCCATTTGTAGCACCTACACTTAGCTGTCGGGAGAAAAACAAAGGGAATCATCCACATACTTAGGATTAAAGTCTTACGTTGCCTAGGATTAGTTTCACTGTTAATCATAATTTACCGGACTGAAATGTAAAAACACAAGTTTGCGATCTTTGCAAAAAGGTGAAAATTAGAGTAAACATAGTTAAGTAATTTTGTATTCCTAAATGCAAAATTACTTGCCTTTTTGAATAGAATCAAATATCGACCAGGCAAAGCGAAGTGACTCATTATTGGCGACAAACAGGGTTACTTCTTTTTTTCTGAATCTAGCGTCATATTGAAAGTCATTCCGGCCGATGAAATCACTTCTCAAAAAAACAAAATCGAATTACATTTTTCTTACTAACTACATAAAAATCATTGCACTAAACCATGACAACCCAGAATCAAACATTCATTTTATAGGTAAAAAACTATCACTGACCCAAACCGATAAACATATTGACTTCATTTTAGTGTACTCTAGCTGTGTCTTCCCGATTGAGGCATTATACCATGAGCATAGTTTGTAGAAAACGAAATAAAATATTTATTAAAAATCACAATGTACCAATCAATGTCTGTTGCGTAAAGACGTTATTGAAAAGTAAAAAAAACAAATTCGGTGAAGTAAAATCTATAATCAATTGTACAGTCTGTTTTTCATATTATTTATTTAAAACAAACTTATTTTGTATACAAAATGTTACTTTTATGTGTTTTAATTAAATTGTGAATTACAGACTGTTTAGATATTAAATTATACTGTCCAACAATTTTTAACTTTAATTTTCGAATCTCTGGATCAACAAATACACCTTTCTTTATTTTGTATTACTTAATTTAGAAAACATTCCTCTCATATATTTAAAAGCAGATTTATCGTTGTCTCGGGAGTTCACAAATTGCTTGATTTATCCGAATTTAATATGCAATGGAGAGATAGTTATTTTTGTTCTCTTTCCACAAGTAGTTCTGGAATTACGCTGTAAGAGCCTGGCGTACTGCCTCTGGGTTCCCAATCTAAAGTATGTTATGTTCTTTTTTTGGCTCGGCTATCCCAATTGCATAGGAAGCACATATATTTTGTGAAGCCTAATTGAAGTCTAGTCAAAATTGCAAACAGTTTTAAATTATAACAGATTTGCCATTCATGCTTTTATTACTTTTTGTTCTATGTTAAAATTCTAATTTTCATGAGTCTTTCTTAATTCTACTGAATCGAGAATTGGAATCGATAGCAAGATGTTTCCATTATGCAGAAGTACAACTTTTATACTTATATTCGGTAATGTTGTAGCTCAAATTAAAGTAAATGAACAGCCTAATAATGTTAGTACAATATGAGACATCCTGCACAAATCATCAAAACGCAACTGAACTTGTTTACTAAAACATCTGTATGCAGCAAATTCTTTTTTGTAGCCGCGATTCAACACTCAACTCCGATCTTTTGTTCAATTGAGATCTCTCCCGAGATCGTTTAGCTCGATTTGGGCGAATATACTTGGTTCTGATTCTGCGTCTTCCATCTCGTAAACTTCATCATGCATAGATAAAGATGCGCCTTCTGGTTCTGACTGTTCGGAATAAATGAAATATTCTAAATATTCATCTTCTGGTCTTGGTGGAACATGATTGTTTTCAGAATGTGGAACAAGATTGATCACTGATCTAAGATTTGGATATTCGACATATTTTTTTCTTTGCGTGATTCCTGAAATAAAAATAAAACATAGACATCATTTGACTTGAATAAGAAAGCTAATGAATACTACAAGTAAGATTACAACAAGACATCAATTAAAATATTAAGTTAATATATAGTTACCTTGTGTAAGACAGAAATAGCAATCTTCATTTGGTTTTATCGGCTGGGTCCAGACCATCGGAACACCGACTTTTAGTCCTTTTCCAGAACTATGTGCTCATTTCTATAGATGAAGTAAATAACACGAACACCATATATGTGGTGCCCAATCATTGTCTTGACCTTTCACCTTAATTAGTAAATATAGTTAATGTAGTTTTCTGGCGTGATTTAATAGTTTTCCATTATAAGCCTTTGGCGTTACACATTCACAAATGTAACAAAAATTATTTTTACAAGTTCTAGGCATTTTAATTCATTTAAGTCATATATCTAGCTGAACACTTTTTAAAATACATATATTTAAAATATATCAAGTACTTTTAAAACGTACGTGTAAGTGTTAAATTTGCTGAATATTGCAAAAATTTCAATGACGTTTTTAAAAAATCGAGACCTGATAGGTTAAAATTCGTGACATGTTCGTAACCTATGCAAAACCTTATCCTAGAAACGATCCTTCTGTGCTAAGTAATTTGTTGTTTGTAAGACAGTGTTATAAATAGAACCAAATTATTTTAAAATTTAAATTTTTCCGAAGGGCAACAAAAAAATTCATTCTTTCATCTAAATACAGAATATTAGAATAGATGTTTACAAAGAAAACGGAAATGCATTTAAATAATTCAGCCTATTGCACTTAAATGTAATGCGTAGATGTCCCAAGGAAGAATGAACGAAAAAGAGAAAATTGATGCCGAGATAATTAAAACAAGAATTTAATATTTCTATTCTGATTCTATTTCATATACGCTATATAGTTAGGTAGATAATTCTGCTTCTATTGCTGTATTAGTCAGGATTGAAAGATTCCACAACGTATAAAATTATTCCGTAATGTGTTTTTTTTAAGAAGAGCGTACATGTTTGCAAAACTAAAACTAAAGAATCAGAATAAAATAACGATTACCAATACTGAGAACTCTTTTTTATGAAAATAATATTATTTTTTACTGATCTAATCTTTAGAATATTTCTTTACCTTTCGATTAAATGATTGGTTAACAATTTGTAAAGAACACTGCTCTCCACTCGAGAGTCGAACTCTCTAGTAAAAGAAGTACAGGTTTCAATTAATTGTAAAGCATTATTATTTGTAGTCGTGTTCTCAATAATGTTAACAAATATAAAAACATCATAAACATACTTAATTTCGTGGTGAACGGTAATGTCTGACCGGTAAGTTTGTTGACTACTGTACAAGGGTACACGTTACGAATCTCAGTTTATTTAAGACGTTGAAACAGCTATCTATGAATTATATATATATATATATATATATATATATATATATATATATATATATATATATTGTCTCGTGATTCTAGCCTGAATCTACGAACTGTGTTCGATCTCATGCTACCGCCTAAAACTGCCACTCCTGCACTGATGAGCATAAAAACCTGAAAAAAAAACCGTTTGTAGGTGTAAACACACTTTAATATTTAAAACAAATATTTATAGTTAAACAAGCCCCTTTAAAGATGTAATAGACGTAGAAGTAGAGCACCATGAAATTTAGATAATTTTGTTGTCATCTGCGATAAAGCAAGTTCCGTGCAAGCGTTGAAAACTGTACACAGCAATAACACTTCCTCTCGGCTCCCCGTGTAAGTGTATTTCAATTTCAATTACTGTATATGCCGATTATCGACGGGTGTGTGGTCCTGAGCGTTTGTCTTGTGATCCCAGCCTAAATCTAAGAACTGCGTTCGATCTCATGTGATCGCCTACAACCGTCACTCCTGCACTGTTGAGAGTAAAAAACCCGAAACATTATCGTCTGTAGGTGAAAAATTATTTAAGATGTTAAAAAGTGTTATAGTTTATATATATATATATATATATATATATATATATATATATATATATATATATATATAAATCGAGTACATCTTGCATTGAACAATCGAAGATGAAATAGATTTGTGATCCGCACATCTTTATCTCTCTTCCTTCATTTATCTTATATATATATATATATATATATATATATATATATAAATATATATATATATATTATTTATATATATATATATATATATTATATATATATATATATATATATATATATATATATATATATATATATATATATATATAAATATATATAAATTTCACTAAATATACACATTATGTAGTTGGACTTTTCCCGTGATTTTCAGATGAATTAAAATAATATTTTTTAAGTTATCCACCATTTTACAGATTTCAAGTGTCCAAAATTAAGGAACAAAATATCATTTTTAACTAAATCACATTAAAAATGCAAAAAAGATTTAATACCTTGTACTTCGCCATTTGTTTTCAATAACTGCTGCGCGTTTACGACTGCAGGATTTCACTAAATCTTGACATTGGGCCACAGTTATTTTTGCCCATTCATATTTCAGTTTCAGCAACAAGTCTTCGATGTTGTCCGGATTCTTTGCCATAACATTCTGTCCTAGAGTCTTCCATAAGTTATCTATAGGGTTCATGTCAGGACTCTGAGCAGACCAGTCCATTATCTCTACTTCTTGGTCGGCCAGATAATTCATGACCAGCTTAGCCTTATGGCAGGGAGCATTATCCTGCATAAAAACAGGCTTTTCGATAACAGAATTGTGCAACAATGGCAAAACCTACTGTTCTAAAACATTCTTGTATACAATGGCATTTACTCTAGTATTTAAGCGTACAAGTGGTGGTGTACCCTGCCATGATATCATGCCGAAACCCACGAAATTTAACAGTGTTATTAGTGCAGATGGATCCAAACTTTCGCCTGTTTTTCTTATTACAAATTGTTTTCCATCACTGCCAAATACATTAAATTTCGATTCGTCACTGAAATAAACTTTTTTCCAATTTTCTTCAGACCATATAGCATGCTTTCTTGCGAACGCAAATCTAACTGCTTTGTTTGTTTGTTTTTTTTACTTATTAGCGGCTTTTTTCGAGGAGATCTTGCAAAAAGTCCTATTTCGTGCAACCTTCTGGACACAGTTTGTCGTGAAACATTTGTGACACCTTCCATTTGTTTAGAAATTTTGCCAGCTGTAAGGAAATGGTCTTTTAACACTAGGCGTTGTATAATTCTGTCCTCTTTTGCCGTGGTCTTTATTGGTCTACCAGTTTTCTTTGTATTTTTCAATTTCTTTATAGAGTTTGAGAACTCGGCTTACAACACTTTTTGAACGTTTCACACGTTTTCCGATTTCTTCTATTGTCAACTTTTCCTTTCTTAATTTGACGATTTTTGCTTTGTCGCTTAAATCAGTTTTATTTCTTTTTTACATGATTGATATTGCGTGACTTGCAGCAGTGAAGATAATTAAAGTTTAGAATATTTATTTTTATCCTTTTATACAAAAAACCTACTGTTTTTATCTTTAAACAATTATTTTTCCTTAATATTCCTTAATTTTAGACACTTGAAATATGTGAAATGGTGGATAACTTTTAAAATATTATGTTAATTCATCTGAAAATCTCGGTAAAAGTCCAACTACATAATTTACATATGTAGTGAAATTTTCACAAATATTAAAATATAATTTATTTGAGATTAGGAAGATTTTATTTTTGTTCCTTAATTTTCGACGGTACTGTATATATATACATATATATATATATATATATATATATATATATATATATATATATATATATATATATATATATATATATATATATATATATATATTATTTGACTACAGGGCGGCTGTATTCGAATATAATGAAAACGGTTTCGTAGATATACATGCTTATATATAAACGAATATGTAATTTATTGACCGCTAGGAAAATCGATCGATGTCCATCGATAAAATGCTTTCCTGTTGTGTTTTATCATCGATTTTCTGACATAAATCTTAGACCTCGATTTGAAAGTTGACTCTCTATATCAATATATCTCGTGCAGCGTATATTTTAACAATGGTAATTGCCTTCGCCAAAGCAAAATGGCTTTCTATGCGCAGCCGGTGATAAATGTTTTGCACAATGTAAAAAAACGAGCTCCCTTTGTCGTTTTAAATCCTTGGCGTTCTACGATTGAACGCCAAGTATAAAAATAAAACAAAAATAATCTAATAGCAACCTTTAAACATTAGTTCGATATTTATTTCAAACATTTAAGATATTTCAACAAATGTTAAATGTATTTTCCAAAACCAAAAACACATTTCTTACAAACATGTGTATGTGTGTCTATTTTTCTATATAGACCTGTCCTCATAGTATCTGAACGCATTAAGAGAATGATCATGCATGTATTGGTATTTCTAAGTTACTAATATGGTTGAACCGACCAACGATTCTTCTGTATTCCTTTTATACAGTTGTACGTACGTTGTCAACTCACATAAAGATGAAATCATCCGATCATCAAAAAGAAAAAATCAAAAGAAACAAATTGATGAATATTTGATATCACTGGTGGCCCAAAATAGCTTTTGTCTATATTAAAATCTACTCAACTCTTATGCATAGAATTATTTAATCCCGTCAATTCACACAATAATAAAACATGTTTCATGTTGGATACAATTGTTAATAAATACTTCTGTATTTTTTACGTTCGTTTATTTTAAGACAATTCACTTCATAAATATGTCTCAATTTAGAAGAAAGAGACTACTTATTTAAAATAATTTTTTCTAAGATGTAAATTAATATTAAAAAAAAACATAGTCGATTTATTTATTGAAATAATATTTATCTTACAATGCCAATTATTCTTACGGAAGAAGAATGAAAAAAAGCATTTTTTTATATTATTAAATCTTACGTATGTTACTTATTTGAATTGAAATATTACATTTAACAATAAATTATTCACATAGATGATTGAAATAACTGTGAGAAATCGACAGGATCCCGATCAGTATTCAATAAATGTATTAGTATACGTCTGACCGGGTTAGTTTAATGAGCATGTATGTATATAAACGAGTAACATCACGATTAAAATAATATACACACGATATTTAAATAGGTTTCTCATGAATAACCGAGGTTATACGTTGATCTTCTATGTAATAAATCTTTTTGTGTTGATAATGTAATTTTTTTGCTGTAAATAAAAATAAAAATACATTTCAATTAATTCAATTTTCTTATCTGGTGTTTATTTTATTTGACTGATTCAAACCGGAAGCTAAACAGCTGTAAAAATAGTCTTACATATTTGAATATTGTAACAAGTATTTAAGCTGTTACTTGTATGTAAAGGAAAAGTTTTCTTAAACTTATCTAAAAAACGAAAAATATTTTTGATAGTTATTCAAAGGTTTTTATAATAACGATAGCTTAACTAGAAATGCTAAAGTTTGGGCTTAAAATATAGAGAACATGACGAGAATAACTTAGACAATGACCAGTTGCACAACTCACGAAACAACAGCTTGCGTGGAGTTTGCACAAAGTCTTGCTATCGTGAACTGTTATAGTGTGTGTGTATGTCATGCAGAATTATATCTTCAAAATAGAAGACCCAGACTCAGTCTAGATGGCTATAGTGTGTTGTTGTCCACTGACTGTTTTCAAGCTGTAATAATGCTATTCTTGTGGCGACAGTTAACAGCTGATTCTCACCCCCGGAACAATTCAAATGTGGATATCTGAGAACTTTTACGACTTTACCAGTCTCAATTGATTTCCCCGCCTCAAATCTGCTCCTAATTACAGATTTATGGACAATAATGTACTGGGCGTAGTTGAAAAAGACATTAACCGTACTGCTCGCTCACAAAACACACGCTGAATGTAGTCTCTTATAACAAGTCTTCGGTAAAGGTTGTGCGTATTTCTCTTAGCCCCGCTTTAGATAACAATATAGCCCCTTATCTAGTTGGTAGTTTTAGAGACGCTCTAGAAGGAGGTGTATTCGATGTGAATTGTTCGTATTTCAGACATTTGTTTTGTCGCATCGTAATCTCTATTTTTTCTATATGAGAACGTTTTGCTTTCTGATGAGTTCAGAACGAAAAAGATCAGAGATTGACATACAATTGTCTGTTTATCTTCTGGTGTAGAAAACGAAATAGTAATTGTACCAAATGTGATTGTTTTGAAAACATGATTCGGAGATGAATAAAATCTTAGCCTTTGAAATGTAACTAAATATTGTTCATATATATATATATATATATATATATATATATATATATATATAGAGAGAGAGAGAGAGAGAGAGAGAATTATAAAAAGAAAAAACTATACACACATTAAGGTTGTACACATTATAACTTATTTCGACCCCTTAATTAGGTCTCTTCAGATGTATAAACAACCACGTCAATAAACCAAAATGTTGGTTTATTGACGTGTATGTATTCGATCCTGGCCGAAGCCACCACGCACCTTCAATCGCGGTCCCATGGGACTTGAGCAGGACGCCTGTGGCCAAGGAACTTGCGTCAAATCACACATCAAGCTCCCCGCTATTGATGCACAGCAGAGAAAGAGAACACGTTTCTTCTTGGACGTGAGTCAGCTCATTCCTATGTTTGAAAGACAAGACATCGCCTACTCCCCAGACAGTTAAGCAAGCACCCGGATCCCATCATTCAGTCGGTTCAGAGTTTTGCTGGTCGGTCCAAAGCGCGACAAATGTTTAGCAACACGTTGCGGGTTCGACACGTTCATCGACATATATATCGATGTAAGTCTAGTCGCCTTCTTGATGTTGTCTTGCGCTAACACTGCGTTCACAACGGACCATATTATTTGAAGAACCACATTCAGACCAAATATTAATTTCGTGTAACAGTACATTCTACCTTAATAAACAACGGCTAAGTAAGGCCAAAGTAACGCACCAATGAACACTCGAAAGTAAGCAGATCGGAAATCCAGCAACGCTACATTTGATCCTTGCCGTCTTCATTCCTGCAGTTTGCTGGCGCAAAAATCAGCGTCTGCCGTATATGTATCCACATGGAGATTTAGTTTTCTGTAGTCCATTACAGGGCACACTTTTGACGTATTCTGCAGGACGACAGCCAATAATTGAGGCGGCCCACTCGTTGGTACTAGCCTTTGTTTGTCATAGAGAGCAAGCAAACATTACTTGATCCATCGCTGTACTTCTTCATCCAATTGTGCTATGACTTTTGCCGGCATTGAATACTCAGTAACACAGCTTTTCAGTTCGTCAAGAGCCTTGCCTACCGCCTATTTCTACGTAGCAGTCCAGTCATTTCGTTGTTGGTCGAACTGCGCTCGAAAATCGGGTTCTTCAAACATAAGGGCTGGCACAGCCGCTTTAACAAAAACTGGCTCGTCAAGAAATTGGATTTCTCATGACTTCAAGATAGATACTAGATCTTTTATCGCGTCTTTTCCCATCAAGAGATCAAATCAAAGTGGTGACCGCACTATTACCAAAATCTCGATTACAACTGTACGTCAATGTTCTAGTCAGAAACTAACGGACCCAACTCCACATGTCTTCGTTCTCCCGCAAATAGTAACCAGTTCGATGATCTGCTTTCACCACGTCCGGTAAACCTTTTTGCTCACTATGGTGCAGGAGCACACACAATTAATTAGTGGAATGCACTCTTTCCCGTTCACAACTACTGTTACAGTGGGCAGTGCTGAGTTCACATTTTGTCTAACCTGAGCAATTAAGATAAGTGTTGCCTAGTCCTTCACATCGGTATCAACATGCACAACTTCTCCGCAGTTGAAGGTCCCGATCTCTGTGTCTGTCGCTCCGAGCAAGACAATCCCTAGCATATTGTTAATTCCATTTCATTCTAAACACCTTATCCTAGTGTGCTTTGTCTTGCTTTCCTTGGTTTGCTTAGAACTCAATGCGGCTCATTATTCCATATAGCTCTCGCCCGAGACAGTAGCTAAGAAATCGAGGGAGGCGCGAGAGCGCTCTATCCCTTAATAGACTACACGAATGGCCTATGCTGGAAATCTCATTTCTTCGATCAATCATAGCTCAAAACAAATAAACCAAATTAGTTAAAACTTTGCACAAAATGTGTATTTGATAGGTTCTATAAGTGTGTAGAATTTCAGCCTTATTAGTCAAGGCAATACAGAGATCCAGAAAGTATGTGCCACCCTGTATCTCATCAACTATTTGATGGATTCAGCTGAATGTTGGCAGAGATAGAGGTTCTAGGGTATAGTTGATGGCATTTAAATTTCAGTTTACCATATACCTTATTTTTCTAGAAAATTTCAAAGAACCTTATGAGAAGGCATTGTATTGAGGCATAGCCTTTACAAAAGTAGTGACATTCTATGAAAAATGTCAGTATACTGAAATCATATGCCCTTAATAAGGTTAAGATGAAAATTCATATACACTAAATGTACAAAAGAAAGGAAATTCCCAAATTTTTACACTTTTATTGTCATTAAGGGTATGACTACATATCAACCAAACCATTTCATTATCAGTATACATCTCTATGCATCAGTGGATGAAGTGTGTGAGGTGCGCTGAAGAAAAATTCCTACCATTAAAATACATAGCCATGTTGTGCTCGCATACCCTTAATGACAATAAAAGTGTAAACATTTGGGAATTTCCTTGCTTTTATACATTTAGTGTATATGAATTTTCATCTTAACCCTATTAAGGGCATATGATTTCAGTATAGTGGCATTTATCATGGAATGCTTATATACTCCATTCGGGAAGCTCGTAATAGCTGTCGGACATAGTCGAGCAACAC
Source organism: Sepiola atlantica (assembly GCA_963556195.1). Lineage (NCBI taxonomy): Eukaryota > Metazoa > Mollusca > Cephalopoda > Sepiida > Sepiolidae > Sepiola > Sepiola atlantica. The sequence continues at coordinate 38,875,836 of OY744516.1, read as the reverse complement.
ATGGACAAAGGCCACTTTGAGGTCTTGATCTGTCATACCAGCTTCCGTAGGTACGTCTAATAAACATCTACGGTGTCACCTGAGTGCATGTGGCCGCCAAAAACTGCGCATACGCCGCATATGAGTCGAAGGCAAACGTTGTAAATAAAGCTTCATTTATGGACGCATAATTCCCCTTTAATTTATTTACTCAATTATTGGTACACTGCAAAGGCGCCGCCTATCAAACGCATAGAGGTTATACATTCGATCTTCTAACTACGACACACCCAACAAACAAGCGCAGCCTTCTCAATTAATCTTATAATGGATTGACTAGCGTCCGAACCACTCAAATCCTCTATAAGCTTCAGATCCATCTTATCTCCCATCATGACGCCGAGATAACGTATAAGAATGCAACGCACAAAACAAAACGAATAATCCGGGACAATCGTCTTACAATCGATCGTCGTTCGTGCCATCTTTCGTTTTATCAATTCACCTGGACGCTATGCAAATTTCATGCACGGCAAAGACTTTTTTGTCGTTCATGTCGAATGGATTCGCCCCGTTTATTTAAGTGTGTTTTAGTGACTAGAACTAATGCTTTTCCTCACATTCGAACAAAACGGATATAGCCTTAAACGTAAACCTAAAAGTAAGTAAATTGTATATGCTATCAAAATCTTTGATCGCACAGCCTTGAACAATAAATATATTTTGTTAACAACGTAGATATAAAAGGATTTCATATCAGATACATTGTCAAGTATATTTCAGTTGTTTTGCGGCCGTCTTTATTTAAGTGTAAAAATAGCTAAATATAATTAAATAACACTATATAGCTTTTACATTGCCAATTGTTTTATGTGGAATTATGAGTTGTAATTGAAACTACAGTTTTCATTGTAATGTATTTATCATCTTACAACATATATATGGGGTAAGTACTTACCGATGTTTTAATACAATTCAGAACTGTTGTTTTGGTAATGTAACAAAATTTCTAATTTTGCTTTACAAAAGTTGAATAAAATTTCACTTTCGATTTTAGCTGTTCTGTTTAAAATCAGCTATGTCGCCTTATTCAAGAATTTGCGACCGTCTTTTTTTGAGTTGTGTATTAACAACTATAAACATCGATCATGACTTCAGATTATGTTTTTTATTCGATCTGTCTGTCTGTCGGTATGTCCGTCCATCTCTCTCTCTCTTTCTCTCTCTCTCTCTCTCTCCCTCTCTCTCTCTCTCTCTCTCTCTCTATATATATATATATATATACTATGTATGTATATAATGTATATATATATATATATATGTATATATGTATATGTATATATATATATATGTATATATATATATATATATATATATATATATATATATGTATATATATATATGTATATGTCATATATGTCATAAACGCAACCACTTTTGTGCCATATGTCTTCCCCTGATGTTATCAGCTATCGGTGAATCACTTTACTGTTCGGAACGTTTTGTTGGGTTATATTGCGGAATAAATTGTCTGAACTGTGAACAATGGAGATTTCAAACTATAATTTTAAATAGCACAAAGGAAAGAAAAACATTTTGTCATTCATTTATCACATAAACTTATACAATAACTTCCTATTACAGTATGTGTTATGACTCGTGTGGGCATCCCTTGTATTGCAGTAAAATGATATAATCATCACCATTTGATATGGAAAGACTTAAGCTGCATATTCGACTTGTGATGTTGCAGGGGATTAAAATAGAAATAATGCTGCAAAGACAGCGAGGAATGTATGCAGAACATATACAGATCGACAAATTATAAATTGGTTTCCAAAGTTTTGTTCCAGAAATTTGAGCTCTGACGATATGCCTAGGCCTGGGCACCCCTCAGACACCATATCCCGCGACTTAAAAAAGATGGGTAATGTAGGACGACAAGGCGTCTGCGTTCTTCATTTCTTAAGTAATAAAAATAAGATTGATCGTCTTTCCATCGAGACAAGTCCTTTTTAGTCAGCCCTTTCTTGATCGTGTCATAACAGGGGACATTAAATGGGTGTCCTAAGACAATATTGATAGCATAAGGTAGTGAGTTGATGAAATTAAATTTCCACAACCCATCTCAAAACCTAACATCCATAGAATAAATATTTTACTGTGCTTTTGTTGGGATATTTGCGGCATTATCCATCATAGTTTTTCAGGTCGCAACCAAACATCAAATACAAACTTGTATGTTGAACAATTGTAGCGTGTGGACGGAACTCTGAGAAAAAATGCCCGGCAATTCTCAATAAGAAAAGGGTTGTTCTCTATGACAACACAAGGCCACACGCTGCAAAAGTTGACGAAAAACATTTTGCAACATAGCTGGTCTGTTCTACTTAGTCTACCATATTCCTCTAATTTACTCGGATTGATTTTCATTATCTTAGGTCTTTACAAAATGCAGCTCAACGTAAAAAATAACTGAAGAAAAACAGCTGAAAGAGCACATTCAAAGCGTTTGTAATCAAAACCGTCTTCATTTTATTCTGATTGCGCTAAAAAATTGATTGTTAAATGGGGAAAAGGTAATTGAAAACAATGGCATATATACAACCGATTAAAATTTATTGATTCGGTTTGTACTATAAATTGAATTAAAGATCATCAAACAGGCATTATTTACGAATCGACCTAATGTTAATTGCTTATTTTGTATATGTGTTTATTTTTCTTATGTTGAGTAAAGAATGTGTCTATATATTTTAACAGATTTTTCAGTGTGTAGAAAGAAATCTTTTTTAATAAAAAAATATAAATATATTAAACCTTGCTATTATTTTTATTTGGTTTTATAATTTATTATGATCTAATGTGTTGTAGTGAATATGTAAATACTAATTTTGTGGCATTCGATATTAATTAATGACTGATTTGATTCATTAAAATATTTATTGAATGCTGTCGTAATGTATGTTTGTGCTTATTAAATTAGAGTCTAAAAAGTGAGTTAAGTATTTGTCGATATGTTATTATTTCTTAAACACATAAATTATTGAAAGAGATGTGCAGATTTGTTATAAAATACAGAATTATGTTGTTGCAAAACAGATATCAAAAGAAAAGTTATTATACATACATTTTAACCAAGAATGACAATTGCATGGATCTGCGACTAGTAGCAAGTTGTTGCATGACCAAATGACTGTCTTTGGGTCGGTTAAATTTAACACAATATTTTTAGTTTTTGTTTATTGGGTGTTGTAGTTCTTATTTCACGGAACTTGTTAATGTTTAATATTTCTGTTTTTTCTCTTCTTTTTCATGACAGATGTAATAATAGTAATCATCATCACCACCAACAACAACAACATTTTTTTTAATTAGTGTGTCTATTTAACAAATAAAATAGGAACATCGTCAGTCATTGCGTTCAATGCAAAGTTTAATTTTGAAGGAAATTATTTCAAAGTAATTAAAGTTGTTGATGTGCTTAAATTTACTCGTGCATGAACTTAACCGGAAGTTGTCAGTGCCATTTTGAAATAATCTAACCGGAAGTTAGCGTTTGAAATAGTATTCTTTTTCGCATTAAATTACTTTAAGTTATATAACTACTACTACAAATAATAATAATCTTCCACGGACGCACACTTTCAAATATATCGATTCGACACTCAGTTATTATGGCAACATCCTCGACGAAGTTGCTGTGCCACTGGCATGCTCTCTGATAAGCGACCGTTTAAAGTCGACCCCCACCAGACTCTTATGACACCCGTCGCTTTGTACAGCTCTGGGTGCTTACCGACAGAGAGGAAGGCCGAACAAAGATTTGCCTTTATAGCAAATATGCTCTACTGGATCTCAGGAATTACACTACTCGAGAACATATGCAATGGGGAAATCAAAAAGTGCTACAGCACCGCACCGATCGAGGGCAGCATGATAAAAAAATCGGGTCAGCTTGTTTGGACATGTGCGCACATAAAATTTACAGATGTATCTTACAGAATATTAATTTATTAGAAAATGTAAAGGCCTATAAAAGTAATATGAAAATAAAACATAGCCAACAACGACACCCTCGCGTAACTTGTTTTGCATTTAAAGTCGCCGGAAAGTGAACTCCCCAACAAAGAGGAAATGAAGGCGCTAGGCGAACAAGATAGCTACAAATATATTGGAGTTCTGGAAGCAGACACCATCAAATCTACAAAAAGGAAAGAGAAGATTGGAAAGAAATACTTACAAAGAACAAGAAAACTCCTAGAAACGATATTATATAGCAGAAATCTAGTAACAGGAATAAACACCTGGTCAGTAGCACTAATGATACACTGGAGCATTTGTAGGATGGACCAAAGTAGAACTCAGGCACCTTGACCGAAGGACTAGAAAAGTAATGACCATGCACAAAGCACTACACCCAAAATATATACGGACAGACTACACGTGAAAAGAAACGAAGAGGAAAAGGACTGGTAAGTATGGAAGATTGTGTGGAAGACTCAAAAAAAGAGCTGGAAAAATACATAACTCAACACACGGAAATCCTTATCACCGCAACAAGAGACACCGTTCCAACGAGCAAATCGGGAGCATCGAAACCAGAAACAACACGACAAGAAAGGAAAGTGGGAAGAAAAACAACTATATGGACGCTTCAGAAGACTGGCAAGAGAATAAACCAACAAAAATAGCTTCACATGGCTAAAAAAGGACACTGGAACAGTGAAACGGAATCTTTACTGATGGCTGCACAGAACAATGCAATTAAGACAAACTATATCAAAGCTAACATAGATAAAACCCAGGAAAACAGTAAATGCAGACTGTATGGACAAAGAAACGAAACAGTAAATCATATAACTGAATGTAGCAAACTAGCCCAAAAAGAATACAAGAACAGACATGACTGTGGTGGGAAATAAGTACACCGAGAACTGTGCAAACAATTTAATTTCGAATACGTAGACAAATGGTACAAACATGAACCAGAAACAGTACTGGAAAACGAAAAACACAAAATCATCTGGGATATGTATATACAAACAGACAAACTCATACAAGCAAGGGGACCGGATGTTATAATAATCAACAAGATGGGAAAATCTTGCAAAATCGTAAACTTCGCCGTTCCAGCAGCCCATAGAGATAAGATCAGATACTAAAAAGGGAGAGTGGTTCACGGAGATTACTTTCATTAAAATAAGATTAACACTATCCATGTGACAAGAACTAAAATAAAACCTTGGTCTGCTGTGGCCACATACACCAAAATATGAATAATGCAACATAATAAAAACACAAGCTGTGAAACTCAGAAGAAAGATCTGAGTGGCATGATGGGCAGGTGCTTCATCGATCGCCAACATGGCGAACCCGGTCAGCATTCTGCGAATGTTGGCTCCTATAATTTCAGGAACAAGACCACAGCCAAAAACACATAAGTTCTCTAATTCCAGGTATAACAAGGAATGAAAAGAACAAACCAAAAATCCATAGAAAAATATGAGCAACAAAAGAGAACATAGAAGCTTATAGAATGCTACTACAACAGCCGTTACCCACAGAAAGAGGCTAACGGGAACGAATAAAACATCTATAGGACGTTTCTATTGACTACCATACAACGGAACAAAAGAATAGCAGATCAGGCAAGACAGATACTTAAGAGAGAGAGTGGTTCACGGAGATGGAATTAACGAAAATCAAACAAAAGATAAATAGCATGACATATAATGAGACACGAATTGACAAAATCTCCCATGAGAAAGACGTGCAAAACATAAACACTGAAACTGAAGAGAGCGAAGACTACGAAACTACAGAACTGACCGAGAAAGAAGAAAGAGAAGTGAAAACATGAAATGGTTCATGTTCGAGAACAAAAAAAAAACGTCCATCCCTAAGAAACAAAGATTGGAAGAAGTTAAAAGTAGAAACAGATAATGTTAATATACTACTCACGTACATCTCAACAGAAACGATCACAGACTAAAACAATATGCGGGTGTAAAATCAATAAGTATGAAACTCAGAAGAGATTTAAAAAAGGGCTAGCCAAAAAAATGGACCGACAAAGACTGGATGGGAAATCAGACTGAAAACACAGATTACCAAACTTCGATAAGAAGCTAAACAGGACGAAAGACAGAAGGAAACGATGGAAGAGCAGAAATCTAAATAACAAGAAAAGACAAAATAAAAAAAAAACAGGAAGAACTAAAATAAAAAAAATAGCAGCAATATGAGAAAGACTGAGACAATATATATACAAATCGGAACAGCACAAACAGAACAAGACCTTTAAAAACAGTGAAAGCCGGTTTTACAAAAACGTAAACAGATAACGAACAACAGAACAACCGGACACGACAGAGACAAAACACATCTAAAGCAATATATGAGAAAATGACATGGATTGACTACAAGATATCTTAGGACTGAATCCCTCAAGCATGGATAATTGAATGCTTAAAATATACAAGATACCCGACACGATTATAAATCTTATTAAGAAAGCAATGAAACCCGGAGACTAGAACTGACAGTTAGAGGATAACACCTGACTGAGATAAAAAAAATACACAGAGGCGTTTTCCAAGGAGACTTTCTATTAACACTTCTGTTTATTATAGCCATGTTACCACTCAACAATATACTCAGAAAATGTGATGCTGGATACTAGGTTACAAAAACAGAACAAAGAATACACCACCTGATGTGCATGGACGACTAGAAACTATTTGCAAAAAGTAAAAAGGAACTGGAAAAACTTATCAATAAGACCAGAATCTTCAGCCAGGACATTCAAATTCGGAATGGAAAGGTGTGCACTGCTAAGGATAAAAAGAGGGCAACTGGAGAAGACAGGGGCATATAACTTCCAAACCAAGGAGATGACGACGCTAGGCGAATAGGATAACTATAAATATTTGAGGGTTCTGGAAGCAGACACCATCAAATCAATAGGAATTAAAGATGAGTTTAAACAAGAATATTTACGAAGAACAGGAAAATTCTTAGAAACGAAATTATATAGCATAATTCTAGTAAAAGGAATAATAACCTGGGCAGTATCACTCTGACCATTCATAAGCTGGACTAAAGAAACACTCAGTACCTTGACCAGAGGACTAGAAAATGAATGACTATGCACAACGCAGTGCAGGCAAAAGACGATACGGACAGACTCTACGTGAAGAGGATCGAAGGGGAAAGAGGACTGGCAAGTATAGAAGACTGTGGAAGACACAAAAAAGAGCTGGAAAAATACATAATCCAGATCATGAAAAGGCTAATCACCGCATAGACACCGTTTCAACGTACAACTCAGGAAGCACACAAACCAGTAAACCAAAAGACGGGAAAAGAAAAGTGCGAGGAAAAACAACCACATCGACGCTTAATAAGACTGATAAGAGAAGAAACTAACGAAAATAGCGAGGCATAGCTGAGAAAAAGGCAATTCAACAGAGAAACAGAATGTATACTGACGGCTGCACAAAACAATGCGATTAGTACAACTACATTCAAGCTAACATAGATAAAACCGAGGAAAACACTAAATGCAGACTGTGTGAAGAAATAGACGAAACAGTACATAATATAATAAGTGAATGCAGCAAACTAGGCCTAAATGGATACAAGAACATACACGACTGAGTGAGGAAAGCAGTACACGGGGAACTGTGCAAACAATTGAATTTCGAACACGCAGAAAAATCGTACAAATATAAACCAGAGACAGTGCTGGAAAACGAAAAACCCAAAATCCTCTCGAATATTGATGTACAAGCAGGTAAACTCGTACAAGGAAGAAGACGCGATGTTATTATTATTTTTGTAACATAGTTCACCCCAAACAAGGCAGGCCGCCACTGTAGACGCAAGAGGCTACTGAGAAAAAGGGTGAAAGTTCGGGGGGGTCAACCTAAATTGGGAGTTACGCAGCGAGATGTCTGTTTACATTAGTTTTAAATGTCGGCATGTCAATACTGTCAGGATAAAAGAGAGCAGGGAGGGAGTTCCTGAGTCCAGCAGCACGAGGAAAGAAGTTTTGGAGTAGAAAGCTCTTCAGCATCTGGGGACCTCCTCAGTGAATGGATGGGATTTGGCAGATTGTCGGGTTAATCTAGTTAATTTACGTCGTGGGGGCACCAGAGCAGCAAGTTCATCAGAGCACAATCTATTGAAGTACTTGTAAAACAGGCGATGGGACATGGAGATTGGCGACTATTTTTTAGACCTTGTCTAAGAGGGAGAGACTAGTGGATGATGCCCCAGCCACAATGTGGCAACAATACTCCATGCATGGGCAGATGGTGGCTTTGTAGAGATATAGAATAATGTCAGGTATGAGAAGCTTACTAGCACTGTAGAGGGAGTCCACCTTCTTTGCAGCAGCCCTAGCAATGTCTTCAATGTATTTATTCCAATTCGTGTTATCTGTGAAAGTTAGGTCGAGAAGTTTGAATGATTAACTGTCAGGTAGGGTCTTATTTACGATGACAATCGGTGGTTGAAGAGGTTTCTTGTAGTTATTGAAGGAAAGCTTTGTCTTTGCAGCATTAAACATTACCATCCATTTTTTACCCCAATCCACTACAGACTGGAGGTTATTTTCTAAGGATTCAGCCGTAGCCTCGGATATGTGCGCGTCGATTTGAGCCCATGACGAGAGTAGAGCGTGGTGTCGTCAGCAATTATTCCTATATCAGTTCCAACTACATCAGGGAGGTCATTTATGAAAATCAGGAACAATAGTGATCACAGGGTGGATCCCTGGGGTACACCAGCAGTAGACCTCTTCAAAATTGACCTTTTTCTTCAAACATATGGTAACTGATATTATTCCCATTCTCCAAGGTCTAACTTAGCTAAATATACCAGTTATTGTGATAGTGGACCTTGCTATGCCTGCCTCAAGAGCCATGTAATTTTATTGTTGACGTTTTTCAAAAACGCTGCAAGATATGGGATATTATGTCCTTATTTTCATTGTAGCTTTCCAGAGGTTGATGCTATAGTATTGAAAGTGGTACCAAATGAAAGCTAATAAGATTTTCTTGCATATGGTAGTAAGCACAATAACACACATGAACACCTGTGTAAATTTTAACTAATTTTAATGCACAAACAGCTGGGACACTACAAAAAATCAGTTTGGTAGTATGCTAGCACTGCACTGACACATATATTGCATAAGAAACTGTCAGATAGGATGTTATTAATACATGTATTATCACTTGTTCAATGTGGCTTTTTTGAAACTGTCAAATTTTTTCCTGTGGTACTCCACAACTTGTAGTAAGCAGCTTCTTTGCTCTGGGTCACTTGTGATCTGAGTTGCAAAGTCACTCATTAGTTTCACACTTCTCTCAGCCACATCATTGGTCACTTTCACTGACCTCACACACTTCTGTGCCTTCCTGTAGCTGTCATTGTCTTCCCAGGTGTCAGCAGGAGTAGTGAGCCAGTCACATTTCACTCGAAGAGCATCAAACAGAAAGTGAGACTCTGGCCCTACCAGGTCTGTGAGAACTGTAGCTGCATTGATGACAGGAAACACTGGCTTGCCTTTCCTGTAACTCTCAGGTTTCTCTGTTTCTGACAGCTTGACTGCGAGCTTCTCTTTTGCAGACTTGGTCATGCTGGCATGTGAACTGAACAAGGAGAATGGCACTAGTTCCTGGGTCAGATACCAGCGGTGGTTGTTCATTTTCTTGAGAACAGAGGGTGCCAGTTCATAGTCATACTGCTTGTATTGAAGCATGTTCTTCATAAGCTGGAGGTCATGGATAGGTGCATCAGCTGCAGATGTGGTGGTCACCCAGTTGCTGGTGTAGAATAAGGTCAGGAACTTGTTCATCCTCTCCAGCTTGAAGATAGTGTCCGTGTTGTATTTTAGTTCCTTGGAAAACATGAGCATCTTCATACAGTAAATGTTCCTGGCCATCCAGCGGGCTTTGTGAATGGCACCTGGCTAGGCCCAGTGGATACCTCGAGGAGGTTCCTCACCAAGCAGGATCAGGCACAGCTCTGTCACCTCTCTGTAATCTGCCCTCGGACTTGCTTCCTCAAGGAAATTGCTTAAGACTGCAAGTGTGCTTGTCTTCTTCTGTTTCAAGTCTTGTTCAACTAGGCCCAGAACTCTTGGGCAGTCCTTAACCAACTTGCCCCACTTCTCTTTCACATTGCTGAACATTGGGTTGTCAGGACTCTTGACCTTGCTGAACACAGCCTCCCATACACTTCCAATTATTACCTCTGATATGTGATGGCGACAAGCGAAGTAGAATACCTTTTTGCCTAGTTTTTCTTCAATAAGCTTCGCTGCACCCTTGTTGATGCCACTGTTGCTTGCTGTGGTATCAAATACCAAGCCTACAATGTTGTCTGTGAGACCCCATGCTTCTATCAGTTCCATTGTAGCATTACACTGTTGGATTCCTGTGGAACTTTCTATGAAGGGCACACCAAGCAGCTTCCCTTCTTCATACTGTGAAGTACCAGAGACGAGCACTGCAAGACTTTCCACTGGGTATCTTTCACCAAGAACATCCCGTAGAAGTTTTCCATCCCAGTGTAGTGTGCAGTAATCTGGCGGACTTTCCTTGAAGTTATTCATGTAACTTTGGCACAAGTTATGACGAGTGTTTATCCTATTTCGTCTTGTAGTAGAGGCTGATATAACAAAGTCATCAAGATCTGCGCCTCCTGCTTTCAACACTGCAGACACCATGGCTGTAGTCTGGTTGTCAGAGAGTGACAACCTATCTGCAGTGCTACAAATCTCTTCACTGCTCATAACTGAGTGTGGAAAGTGTAAGGTTATCGTACTTGGTTTTGATGAACAGCTTGGTGTTGTCTCAGTGTATTCTGAACCCTCACTAGTACCAGAGCCTTGACTGTTCTCTGGGTCTTCATCACTTGAAATTTTCCCAACTTCTGCTGCTGCAGCAGTCACTGATGATAACATTCTCTCTTCTCTTTCTTCTCGGAAGCTTTTCTCTCTAGACTTCTTCTCAAACACCTTATCATGACCTGACATGTGTGCCAGGCGAGTTGTCTGTTGGTCCAAGTAGAAATTGACGTCCTCTTCCTTGGTCTCCTTTGTGAGCAGCCTGTTGCTTCTTATCTTCTCCACAACATCCTTTGCTCCAATATCAAATAACTTGTCTAAGTCCTTCAGAAAGTTAGCTAGTTTCTCTTCCTCTGGTTTGTTATTTCTTCCCTTGTTTTTAACAATTTTCCTGTACTTTTCATGGAGGATCATGAAACGGTTGACTGCATTTGGTCTAGTTAGTGTTTTAATCCTTGCCATATTCCAGAATGGCAAAACGACATCCACTGTATCATGGGCTAAAGACCTATTGTCACTGTTGGGATTATCATTCCTCAAATGCAGGAAATACTGGAACAGCTGGCGATTAGTAGGAAGTTGAGAGCCCCTGATGCTGGTGCTGGGTTGCCCAATGAGATACACATCACTGAATGACCTTGTGGCAGGAGTTGCCACCTTTCTTCTCTTTTCAGTTGGTTCATCCCGTTCACTTGTATCGCTGACCACTTTCCCACAGCATAGTTGTCTTCCAGATGCCATGTTGTCAGCAGTTCACAAATCTTAACAAATCAGCTTTAACTTACAATCTGAAATGAAGAGATAAAACATACTTAGTGATAATAAATGATATACATGCATTAAGAGTAACATTTTTGAGATAAAGATGTATTATATGATGGCATCCTTTCCAAGCATAAAAAATATATATGTTTGTGCATTAAAATTAATTAAAATTAACACAAGTGTTCATGTGTTTACTACCATATGCAAGAAAATCTTATTAGCTTTCATTTGGTACCACTTTCAATGCTATAGCATCAACCTCTGGAAAGCTACAATGAAAATAAGGACATAATATCCCAAATTTTGCAGCGTTTTTGAAAAACGTCAACAATAAAATTACATGGCTCTTGAGGCAGGCATAGCCAAGGTCCAAGATCACGATAACTGGTATATTTAGCTAAGTTAGACCTTGGAGAATGGGAATAATATCAGTTACCATATGTTTGAAGAAAGAGGTCAATTTTGAAGAGGTCTAACCAGCAGTTATGTTATGTTGCTTAGATGAACCGCCATTAAAGACAACATGAATCTTTACTTTTGTTAGGAAGGATTTAATTATATTAAATATTTTTTTCCATTAATCCCATATAATTGCAGTTTTAGGAGAAGCCCTTCATGCCAGAACTTGTCAAATGCCTTGGATAAATCAAGCGTTACCGCCCTAGCTTCACCTGCCTTGTCCAGGGTATGATATATGCGTTCAAAGATAACTGTTAGGATATTTACGGTAGATTGTGCTTGTCTAAATCCGTATTGATGATCAGTAAGATGTTTAGCATTAACTAGGTGCCAAAGTATCGCTAGATTGATTAATGATTCAAAGATTTTAGCAAAGATCGGGAGTAGACTGATTGGACGGTAGTTTAGAGGATCAGTTCTATCTCCAGAATTCTTAAAGAATAGTACCACAGAGACAATTTTTCGACTATCAGGGAAACAAGATTCAGCAAGGCATTTATTGTAGAGTTTGGAGAGGACAGAGGCCAGCTCAGCAGAGCATTACTTTATTACTATTACTGGTATAGGACCAGGCCCACAGATTTTGAAGGTGTTAAGGTGTTTTATGGTGTCTCTGACCTTAGATGGGGTGATGACCAGGTTCTCAAGCGTGGCTTCAGTCCACAACGGAAATTCAGGGAGAGGGTGGTTTGCTGAATAAAAAGTAGAGTTTAAGGCGAAACGCTGGGCAAATAGTTCAGCCTTTATCAGTTGCCGTGACAACAACATCGTTGTGATTTGATGGCGAGGTAATTGTCGATTGTCCATTGTTCATCACACTATTGTAGATTTTCCAGAAATCACGAGTACCTAGTTTCTGTGACTGAATGCGTTTTTTGGTTATCTCTGTATACCTTCTCTTTGCTTCAACTATCATTACTTTGCAATCGTTTCTTGCCGCTATAAATTTCTGTCTATTCGCAGTGTACTTATGGCGGCCGAATTTTCGGAATGCCTTCTGCTTCTCAGCAATAGTAGCTGCATATTCTGAGATGAACCATTGAGGTGAGTGGGGTTTGCTGAAAAATCTTCTCGCGGGGACATAATCATTAATGCTTGCTTAGACCTATTCGGTTAGCTCATTTGCACACTGATCAGCAGGGAGTGGGACGGTTTCATCCATGGGGCGCCGCTGATGTGATCCTTGAGGGATTCAAAATCAACCTGATCATAGTTTCTCGTCTTTTTGAGCAACGCCTCTTCAGCTTTTGGACGAGTTTTTAAGGTGATAAGTATCATTACCACAACGTGATCAGTGTTTCCGAGCGGGCTATGGGCATTAGCCACACAATCTTCGAGTAGTGAGGTCAAGAACAGGTCGTGAAGTGAGGCTTACTGGTCCGCACGATCAAGAAGGAGGGTAGTAAAAGTAAGTCTGTCAGAGGTCGTGGGCTGTTGAGAAATTAAGCATAGAGTTCCCAGCTGCATCACTAACGCTAGTGAATCCCAACCAGTCACGGTGGTGTTCATTACAATCCTCAAATACATGTATTTGACCATTCGAGTCGACTGAAACTGCTCTATCTAAGCTTTCTAAGACAGAGTCAAACAGGGTACAGTCCTGGGTCGGAAGAGAACAGTATCAAAAATATACGTAACTAATTATGTGATGTAAGGTCAATCTAAAGCACATGTAGGCTTGGTCATCTCATTCTAACCTATGTTCGCTAGTTAAAGTGGAGGGTTTTCCGTACATAAACTCTTCCTCTGTGCATATGTTTGTCAGAGTCCTTACGGTTTAGTGGAAGGTAATCAGTCATGTCAAAGTGTTGAGAGGAGATTGAGGATTAAGGGTTCGTTTCACTTAGTGCTAGGATATCCGGGGTTTTGTCAGGAAAAAGTGTCTACGTCGTTAATGTTCGTTCTAAGTGTCCGGATATTTTTTGATGTGAGCCTCAATGGCGGAGGCGAAGATATTTATTGTTGGGTGTTTTGTTTAGGTTTGGTTTTTTTATTTTGTAAATTCAGGTTTGTTTAGAGATAGAGTGGGGAGGGCAAAGTGGGTGCTTGTTTGGTACCAATAATCCCACACAACCAGTCCATTAGTCGTGACTTGGTCCATGATGGTTGTGGCTTCGGGAAAGCTCACCGGGGATAAATGTAGGGTCATTTTTCATGCGCGACATGGCACGTGCCTACGATATTATGCAACTGTTGATAAAGCAGCAATTCTTAGCGCTACCTAAAAGTTAGGAGTCCTAACTACCAATCGGAAACAGCACCCAGACAAGCTGTCTAAACTGTATCCTCAACATGTCAGAACAAGAGCCACCCAGAGTAGTCATGTAGGACTTAGTGACGAAAAAACTATAATCGACAAGTAGGAAAAATTTTGCCAAATCGTAAACTTCGACGTTCCAGCAGTCTACAGAGAGAAGAGCACGGAGACGGAAAAATGAAGCAAATACACGGAACTTGCCAGAGAATTGGAAAGAATAATGAGCATGAAGAAAGTTAACATAATAGCAATAATTGTAAGCGCACTAGGAACGTTCCCAAAAATTTGGAGAAAAGACTGGAATAAATTTTAATCAAAGAGGTCACTGACACCATACAAAGGACAGCAATGATTAAAACAGCTGACATCTTAAGGAAAATCAACCCGCATACGATACGAATTGTTACTAGTTACATAAAAGTTACAACAGGAAGAAAACAAAATAACAGGAGGAACACAACCGCACGAACCAAAGAACATAAAGTATAAGAAACATCATAAGCTGCGCCCCTCCCCAACATAATCTTATATATAAAGTAAAGACGTTTTTCCCCTGTACCTTCGCGTCGAATAGGAAAATAAACTCGAACTCAATAGGTTACTACAATCACTACACCATCAAGCTTATTCGCTCGAGCGTGTTCTTAGCAAACTCTACACTCTTACATCCACCTCGGGCAAATTACTACTTTCGTTCCTCCATCAGTCACTCTCCCCAAAACAGACACCATACAGGTACTAGCAAGAACATTTCCCTCTAACATTTTACTCCTCCCACGCTACCAGTCTACACCGGGCACACCTACACAAAGGATACTTTACACATTTTACACCCTTATTATTTATGTTACGTTCGTCTTCACATTACAACACAGTAACATACGTTGCACAGAAAATATAACAGACGCTCCCTACAATACATGTGCCTACGTCACTTCCGTTAAATACGCTTACGCAATCTCCTACTCTCAGCCCCGAACAGCGTATACAGTTCACGAAACGCCTGCCAGATTCACTACCCTTAAACAGTTATGCCGATTTCCCTTACCGATCTACGACTACTTTAGGTAATACGCCGTTCATGTTCTGCTAATTACATTATACATCTAACATAAACAACATTACGTTTTCCTTACTTAAAAACAAAAGCTTCTACAGAATTTGAACCAACGGAATACGTTAAGAAAAAAAAACGGTTACAGATTAGCCGATTAACATTCCCTAATTCTTACTTCACACTGATTTTACCCATTCTTTTAATGGCTATTCATTTAAATTATACCTAAACATTTAAAAAATAACTATTCACTATTCTGAGGAATTTTTAATTCCTACAATAAAAAAACAATTATTACTTTTATAAATTATTACTAAATAAAATACAATAACAACTGTTTTTTTTGGGAAAAGTTCCCTAACCGTTAAATACTTTGAGAAAATAAACAAAACATAAACAAACCGAATAGATACATTTTTAAAACATAAACAAACCGATTACATACATTTATTCTTTACGTTTTTCTCATTACCTTACTTAAACGACACCAATTACATAATAACAAATACATAACATTTCATCTCTAAAAAATAAAATAAAAAGATTACGTTTTCCTTACTAAAACAAAACAAATAAATTTACTTCTACAGATTTTGACCCACCGTAATACTTTACGAAAAAAAAAAACCAACGGATTACGTTAAGAAAAAAAACACGGTTACAGAATAACCGAATAACATTCCCTAATTCTTGCTTCACACGGATTTTTCCCATTCTTTTAATGCCTATTCATTTCAATGATAACTTTTCATTTCCAAAAATATCTGTTGACTATTTGGAGAAACTTTTAATTCGTACAATAAAAAACAAACAAATATTATTTTTATAAATTATTACTAACAAAAATACAATAACAATTGCTTTTTTGGGAAAAGTTCCCTAACCGTTAAATACTTTGAGAAAATAAACAAAACATAAACAAACCGAATAGATACATTTTTAAAACATAAACAAACCGATTACATACATTTATTCTTTACGTTTTTCACATTACCTTACATAAACGACACCAATTACATAACAAATACATAACATTTCATCTCTAAAAAATAAAATACAAACAATTACGTTTTCCTTACTAAAACAAAACAAATCAATTTACTTCTACAGATTTTGACCCAGCGTAATACTTTACGAAAAAAAACAACCAACGGATTACGTTAAGAAAAAAAACACGGTTACAGAATAACTGAATAACATTCCCTAATTCTTGCTTCGCACGGATTCTTCCCATTCTTTTAATGCCTATTCATTTAAATGATAACTTTTCATTTCCACAAATAACTGTTGACTATTTGGAGAAACTTTTAATTCGTACAATAAAAAAATTAAAAAAAATTATTTTTATAAATTATTACTAACTAAAATACAATAACAATTGCTTCTTTGGGAAAAGTTCCCTAACCATTAAATACTTTGAGAAAATAAACAAAACATAAACAAACCGAATAGCTACATTTTTCCTTTACGTTTTTCTCATTATTACACTTAAAGGACACCGATTACATAATAACAACAATGAAAAATTTCAACTATAAAAAGTAAGATAAAAAAATTACGTTTTTACTTACTAAAGAAAAAAAAAACTTTACTTCTACAGAATTTGACCCAACGTAATACGTTCGGAAAAAAAAAGGTTATAGATTAGCCAAATGACATTACCTACTTCTTCCTTCGCACGTATTTTTCCCATTCTTTTAATGGCTATTCATTTAAATGATAACTTTTTATTTTCAAAATAACTGTTCACTATTTTGATACAGTTTATTTCATACAATAAAAATAAATATTATTATTTTTATAAATTATTAATAAATAAATTACACTAACAATTGCTTCCTTGTGAAAACTTCCCTCAACGTTAAATATTTTGAGAAAATTACTAAAACATACACAAACAGAATAGATACATTTTTTTTAATCCAATGTTGGGAGGGGGGGCAAATTGAAATCTCAGCGATTAATTAAATAGGCCTACAAAGCCCCATTAAAATCACCCCACCCCCCATCATCTTTGTATAGAAATTCCATTTCCGTTGGCTGAAAAGACAAATGGAAAATGAGCACCACTGAAACACACACATAATTAATGTAACCTGCAGAGCATTACAAATGATATTCGGATGGTCGGGGGGGAAATAAAATGACGATTATATGATTATTTTCAATAAAGAAGACTATTCGCTATTTTTTTTAATTGACTGCGATTGAGTGACATGAGTCAAATGCCTAGCAGCGGGGTGTGGCGGGATTGATAGGTTGATGTGGTGGATCTGTTTTGAAAAGTAACAAAATATAAATAAACCGAAAAGAAAAATATTGTATTCGAGGGGGGGATTAAACACCGAATTGTACAATATATTTAAATCGACAGAAGACTCAGGAATGTGCGGAAAATCCATCAACGTTAATTATACTATTTCGAAAAGTAAAACAAATAAAACTAAACCGAAATAAAAAAACATGTATTGGGAGTGGAGGATTGCCTATTATATGATTATTTATAATAATAAAGACTATTCTCTATTTTTACATGACTGCGATTGAGTCACATGAGCCAAATGCCTGGTGGCGGACGATAGTGGCCGTGAAAAGTGCTGCCCGTTTTATGTTACGATTCACCTTCTGGCGAGCAAATGTATGGGGCGATTAGATATAACTCTTTCTCAAACACTAAATTAGAGATTGTTCTTGCATTGCAAAGCATGCTTCACAGAGAAAATGTATATATCCAACAATTTCAGATGGCGATGGAGCATAATGGAGGTGCAACAAAAATTGAGATCCTCTGACACAGCTTTAGTTATCAGTGTGGAAATTCCGGATGCAGTAGCAGATCCGCTTTTACATGATATCATTAGGCACCATATGATTCATGGACCATGTGGAAACATAAACAGATGTTCACTCTGTCTCAAAGATGGACACTGCAGTAAGAGATATCCCAGACACTTCTTGAGTGAAACTCAATCGGATACAAATGGCTACCCACAATATCGACGACTATTCTTTTAGCTGGAGGTTTTGAGATGACAGTTACCCTACCTGGCAACATAACAGTTCCTGTAGACAACCGATGCGTTGTACCACATAATAAACTGCTTTGTAAGATTTTTAATGCACATATCAATGTTGAATATTGCAACAGCGTGAAATCAATAAAATACATTTGTAAATATGTAAATAAAGGTAGTGATCAAGATACCTTCACAATTGAAAGTAATGCTCATGATGAAGTTAAGAGATACGATACGGGACGTTACATATCAACAAATGAAACCATTTGGAGAATACTTAACGTTCACATACATATATATCATCCCCCAGTTATTCACCTATCAGTTCATCTAGAAAATGGACAGCGGATATACTTTACTGAAAGTACTGCGGCAGATAGAGTTGCAAATCCACCTTCAACCACTCTAACAGCTTTCTTCAAATTGTGTCAAACAGATTTTTTGGCATGTACACTTTTGTACTCAGAAGTTCCACTTTATTATACCTGGGACACAAAAACTAAGGTCTTCAAGCAACGATTACAGGGTAAGCCAGTTCCAGGCTATCCGTGCGTTAATAAAACAGAAGTTTTGGGCAGGGTATGCACCGTGCATCCAAATCAATTTCACTGCTTCTGTTTGAGACTGCTTCTACACAATGTTAGAGGTACACAGAGCTCTAATGACCTAAAAACGATCAATGGTCAAGTTATGACTACATTCAGGGATGCATGTAGTGCACCGGGACTACTTGAAGATGATAACCACTGGGATGCTACACTACAGGAAGCATCTATATCTGATTCTGCAAACAATTTGAGACATTTGTTTGCGATCAGGTGCAGTGTCTCATCCAAATCGACTTTGGGATGTACACAAAGAAGCTTTTACGGAAGATTTCCTTCTTAGGAAACGCAATCAACAGCCTCAAGTTGATATAACACTTTCGGACGACATCTTCAATATGGCTTTAGTACATATAGAAACTATGACTTATAGGATGAATGGTAAAACACTGACAACATTGGGTCTTACCTCACCTAATCGATCTAATACACATCCGGTCATTACTGCATGGACGCGTGAAATTAGTTATCAAACTCATGAGCAAGCATCAATTGTTCGAGATGGTATCGCACAACTAAATAATGAGCAAATTCATATTGCAACCACTCTTCTTCCTGGTGGTAGGAAAGCTCACTCCACATTTAAGTTGCCATTATCCTTAACAAAAGATGCTGATCCAATTTGTCAAATAGAAAGAGGATCAGATCCAGCTTAAGTTTTACAGAATTGTTCCTTGATCGTATGGGATGAATGTACAATGGCACATAAACAAGCGTTCGAGGCTCTAGATAAAACATTGCGGCATAACACTTTTATTATCAGGTGACTTCCGACAAACGTTTCCTATTGTTCCATGTGGAAGTCCCGCTGACAAGCTTAATGCTTGCATTAAATTGTCATATTTGTGGAAGTACATTAAGACTGTAACGTTATTTACAAACATGCGTGTACATCTCAATAGTGACCCAATGGCTGGTGAGTTTGTCTCCCTACTCCTAAAAATAGGTGATGGCAAGCTTGCAACAACCAACAATGGCACGATTGTTATTACTCCAGGTATTGGCTCAATTGTTCCATCACTCACAGAACTTAGTAGCAAAGTTTATCCAAATATAGCCGAAAACTATGTGCATCCTGAATGGCTAACGGAGAGAGCAATTCTAGCTACTAAATATGACATGGTACATGTCATCAATCAACAACTGCTTGATTAAATTCCAGGTGATGAACAAACTTTCACTTCTGTGGATTCTTCTCTCGATGACGACCAAGCTGTACAATACCTTACAGAATTTTTAAATTCATTAGAATTGCTTGGTATGCCAACACACAAATTAAAGCTGAAAGCTGGATGCCCAATTATGTTACTCCGGAATCTTGATGTTCCAAGGCTATGTAATGGAACGAGACTGTGTGTTAAACGCATGAAACCTTATGTGATAGAAGCTGTAATACTAACTGGTGTGGCAAGGAGCAAACTGACATCCCTTCCCAGAATACCCATTATTCCGTCGGATTCTGCAATAGAATTTAAAAGGCTTCAGTTCCCAGTTAAATTGTGTTTTGCCATGACAATTAACAAGTTCCAAGGACAATCATTGGCAGTGATTGGTCTAAACTGGACTTCACCTTGCTTTAGCCATGGGCAGTTTTATGTAGGATGTTCAAGGGTAGGCTCCTATTTTAATTACTTAAATTACTTCCAGTGAAATGATTTATTTTCTGAATCTATTTATTTAACTTAAAAATTAAAATCAGGCTGTTATATTTCCCCGGGGAACGCCGGGACACGGGTCCTGCTAGTAAGATATAAAATGGTACCAACATCAGCTGACACCACACAAAATAGTTGTAGAGGTCAAGGAGGATGGGAGACCAATAGTAGTAACCAGACCCCTACTGGAAAACTTCGGATAGTGCTGGGACGTTTGGGAGGCTTTTAGCTACCCAAATCCCAGGGGAGACAAATGGTCGGTGCCAACGAGAAATCAATGGTAGGCGGCTGTTGCGATACCGCAAGGTCATTTGCGGTGGTGATCGAAAATAGATGGAGAGTACTGGAACTCTTGGGATGCCTGTTGTCACTCAGACTCCAGGACACACCACTGGTTGTTGTCGGTGAGCAATCACTGACGATAACTTGCGCGAGAATTCCTAGTGAGTAATAATAAAAATGATAGTAATACCAACAAAGCTAGTAAATATACATATAAGAAATAGAAGAATAAAATTATAAATGAAACATTCAGAATATCAATTTATTAAAAACTGTATATAAGAGAAGTATGTAAATAAAACATAGCCAGAAATATGTCAAAGTTTTTCCTGATCACTTAATATAAAGTATTTTAAAATATGAGATTGTATCATTGTCGCAAATAAGCTTAAATATGGTTTGATAAAATACAGTTCGAGAAAATGTAAGAAATTGTCGCATGTGTTTATGTATCTCTCTCTCTCTCTCTCTCTCTCTATATATATATATATATATATATATATACATATATATATATATTACATATATATTATATATATATATTAAATATATATGTATATATTACATAATGTAATATATATATATATATATATATATATATATATATATACTTATGACGAGTATAAGGAATAGATACAGCATAAGCTTAGATTTTAAGTGTGTTACTTTCTTTGGGAGTATGATGCAATTTCGCTGGCATCCCTCTCTAAATGACATGGTGTAATGCGCTCAAACTACTCATCTCGTTACCAAGAGTACATATGTCGATTATGATATGTTCAATATTTCAAGTATAAACTATTACTACTCCATTATAACAATCTAATATATACATTTACAGAAGGAACATATACACACACTTACATACACCACACGCATATACGAAATTAAACGCACACTCAGAATATAACAACACAATACAACAACATTCAAACATACACACACACACTACAGGTGTACTCACTATCACAAGCTAGACGTAGTAGCAAAACATACACAAACTCACACATATATTGAAAATACACACAAATAATCGACACACGTACATACACTTTACACACAAACAAATACATGTCGAGTTTACGAAAAAAGGCTAGTCATAAAACTGATGATTTTACAGTTTCCATATTCAAAAGGTAATAAAAATACGAGACAGAAACAGAGACCCATAGAACTCGCATTGTTTGTTATTATTCATGGTTAATAGACATCCAAAGTGTTCTAGAAGGAAAATAGTTAAAAAATATTAATGGTTTGTTTATAGTAACATTTTTAAAGATCTGTATGATTCTCAAGTTGTCGACAAAAGAAAAGCAATACGAAATATAAGATAGAGACATGTACTGTCTCGTTTCAGAAGAAAAAGTATAGATGAAAGCAAAATGTTCCATTTTTTTTGTTTCGAACATGTAAAATTCCATTGTATATATTGTTTCCTGTGAAATAATTTAAGCAAATAATTTAAAATGCTCAAATATCTACTTGTTTTCTACTTAAATTATCTATTATCTGTCAGTCAAAAATCTTTTATTATTAATCATTATGATCATCAGTTTACTGTTGATTCTAGTATGACTTTCATCATCTTTTCCCACTTATCACTTATTTGTTGTAATCCTTTTTATAATGTCGTTACAGCTGTAAATCAGTTTTGTCTGACTTTTTATTTTATTTAAAACAATTCGAGGTTGTAAATGTAAATTAATGCAGATATATATTTGTATCAATAACTTAGTTCTAATCATTCATATAAAGATTGGTCAAATCATTCATATAAAAGGAGGAGCAGATCATTCATATGAAAGGGGGGTCAAAACATTCATATAAAGGATTGGTCAAATCATTCATATAAAAGGAGGGGCAAATCATTTATATCAAAGGGGGGTCAAAACATTCATATAAAGGATTGGTCAAATCATTCATATAAAAGGAGGGGCAAATCATTCATATGAAAGATTGGTCAAATCATTCATATAAAAGGGGGGTCAAATCATTCATATGAAAGATTGGTCAAATCATTCATATCAAAGGGGGGTCAAATCATTCATATCAAAGGGGGGTCAAACCATTCATATAAAAGATTGGTCAAAACATTCATATAAATAATTGGTCAAATCATTCATATAAAAGGGGGGTCAAATCATTTATATCAAAGGGGGGTCAAAACATTCATATAAAGGATTGGTCAAATCATTCATATAAAAGGAGGGGCAAATCATTCATATGAAAGATTGGTCAAATCATTCATATAAAAGGGGGGTCAAATCATTCATATGAAAGATTGGTCAAATCATTCATATCAAAGGGGGGTCAAATCATTCATATAAAAGGGGGGTCAAACCATTCATATAAAAGATTGGTCAAAACATTCATATAAAAGATTGGTCAAATCATTCATATAAAAGATTGGTCAAATCATTCATATAAAACGGGGGGTCAAATCATTTATATCAAAGGGGGATCAAAACATTCATATAAAGTATTGGTCAAATCATTCATATAAAAGATTGGTTAAATCATTCTCATAAAAAGAGGGTCAAATCATTCATATCAAAGGGGGGTCAAACCATTCATATAAAAGCGGGTCAAATTATTTAGGGATTTATTCATCAGTAATCATATTGCACAACGTCCACACTATAGGCTGGATTCGACAAAAATCCCACACCATGTAATTATTCTATGTGTTGGTTTGTTTTCGAGGCGGTATCCAGTTTTACATGAAAGGTCGTTGATTTGCATTTTCGATGATGAAACTTGTCAATATTTTTTTTTCGATTCAAAAGCGGATCATTGACACTATAACAATTTATGAAACCTTTGAGGTTGTTTCCAGAATAATTTTTGTTCAAAAAGTGTTGCTGTTTTTTTAATGGATCTTTGCATTATAAATCATTATCTTATCACGACAGCACACGAAACGTTTCCACAACTAACTTTTGCACTAGGTTAGTTTTCTGTTCAGATCGGGGGAACCTTATAACTTATTTCCGTCATCTGTAACTATAGATGTCTGGTCTTTATTATTATCGTGCTGTAGGTACAAGCTTGTCATATACATACAATTGTGCAAAACATGTTTATATTCACCAGAAATTGTATTGATGTTACACACGACAAAGTAAATGAAACATCGGTAAAACTGACCTCTCGACGTTTGAACAATTTCTGTTGTTTACTAATGGTGTTTTAATGCAAACAATAGTAAGCCAAGAATACTGAAAGATAGGAAACAGAGAGACACGTGTAAGTAAAAATAATACATCATGTGAAGATTTTAGATGGTCTGTGTTGAATATATTCAAGTGAACATCCTCCTGTGATAATATTCCCAGACAGAATAACAACTTATTAAATATTACAAGTGTAGTCACGATACATAGCTAGACATGAAAGTACATTTTGTTTGTGATAAAATATTTTAAATATTCGTTATTTTCTGACATGTAATTATAGTTTGAACGTTCGTGAATATAGGTACTTACGTGTATAAGTTATTTGAATGAATGCATACATGTGTACATGAATATGGTGTATGTGTGTATATGTATATGTATGTGTACAGTACGTTATGTATTAAGTTGCATTTCTATTGACGCAATTGTTTGCGCGAATAATTTTACTAAACGGATGATTTGTATAGTCCACGTAGCTGAATATAAACACACAATATAAACAAAGTAAAAATAAGACTTGTACAATTTTCAAGGCGACACCCATACTGAGGCACAGGTTCGAATCCTATATGAAACACATTTTACACTGTTGTATTTTCTGTTTATGTCAAGCCCCGTAGACAAAATAAATTGTCTGCTTAGTAACATTACCCGTGCAAACAATAACCTCAACAAACTATCAGGTTAATATATAACTGATTGTGCATACTGTTGGATAAAACTTTGTAAGATTAAAAGCATATACATGTATATATATATATATATATACATACATATATATATATATATATATATATATATATATATATATATATATATATATAGAGAGAGAGAGAGAGAGAGAGAGAGAGATTAGTTCACCCCAAAAAGGTAAGTTGCATGCAACTGTAGACGTAAGAGGCTACTGAGATTTAGGGTAAAATGTTGGGACTAATCCAAAATTGGGAGCTGTGCAGTGAGATGCTTTTTCACATTAGTTTTAAATTTCTACATGTCGGTACAGTCGGGGAAACGGAGAGCAGGGAGGGAGTTCCAAAGGTCGGTAGCTAAGGGAAATAAGCTATGGGAGTAGAAGGCTTTCCTATATATTCTGATAGATGAATGAATAGGATTTAGCTCGTTATTAGGTTGCTCAAGTGTATAAACGTCGAGGAGGAACCAGAGCAGCAAGTACATCGGAGAACATTCTATTGAAATACTTGTAAAACAAGCACAAGGATGCAACATTGCGGTGATGGGATAGGAGCTGGAGCTATGTAGATAGTGGAGGACCTATCAGATTAGAGACTCCTTATTTGACCTTCCTAAAGATGAGAGCCTAGTGAATAATACATCAACCCAGATGTAACATCAATACTCTATGTATGGGCGGATTGCGGCTTGTTCAGTAATACAGGATGTGATAAGTTTTCTAGCACAGAACAGGGATCCCATCTACTTTGCATCAGCTTTTGCAATATCTTCTATGTATTTGTTCCAAATGATGTCACCTGTGAATGTTAGGCTGAGGAGTTTGAACGTTGGACCTTCAAGTAGGGTATAATTTGCTATCGCAATCGGTGGTTGAAGATGTTTCTTGTAGTTGTTAAAAGAAAATGAGCTTTGTCGTAGCAGCATTAAATGTTACCATCCATGTATGACTCCATTCCACTACAGACTGGGGGTAACTTTCTTAGGATTCAGCCATTGCCTCGGATATGTACGCGTCCGTTTTGCCTACATGAGCAGCGGGCTAGGAGCATTCGTCGCATAAGTATTGGCTAGTAGGGGCAAGAACAAGTCGGGAAGTGAGGCTTGCTGGTCTAAACGATCAGAGAGGAGCACCGGGAAAGTGACAGTCTGTGAGAAGGAGTGCGCTGCAAAGAAATAATACGTGGGCTTACCAGCTGCGTCTGTATAGCTGGAAAATTTAAGCTACTAAAAGAGATGTACATTAAAATCCTAATACAGATATCAGAACACTCGGGTAAAGTGAAAGTGTTGTATCTATGATTTCGGATACTAAGTTTAGCAGGGTACAGTCCCGGGTCAAATGAAAACTGTATAAGTTATATTAATAACTGACGCTGTGCTATAAGAGTAATCTAAATCACATGTAGGCTTGATCATATGATTCTTACCTATGTTCCTTTGTCAAAAAGAGGGTGTACCGTACATAAACTCTTCGTCTGTTCATATGTTTGTCAGAGTGTTTAAGGTAAAGTGAGCGGTATTCAGTCATATCAAAATGGTGTGAAGAGATTGAGAATTGTAGGTGTGTTTCACTTAGTGCTTGGATATCTGTAGAATTTACGAGGAGAAATTGCTGTTGGTTTTACGCCGCCGGATATTTGTGTAAGCTAGCTTCAAGGGTGGAAGCGAAGATGCTGTCTGGTAGGTGTCGTGTTTAGGTGTGTTTCTTTTTCTTTATAATGTCATTTTCATTTTATGTAGAGTGGGGGAACAATGGGTAGTTGTTTGGTGCATATAAGTTCACACAACTTAACCATATGTTTAGACTGGGTCCATGAGGGTAGTGGGCTCGAAAAGCCCATTTGAGACAATTGTAAGATCATAGCAGGTACAAATACGGTGATATTATACAACTGTTCATGAAGCAGCCGCTCTAAAGGCTACCGAATAGTAAGGGCTCCTGCATTTCCAGTCGGAAACAGCAGCCATACTAGCTGTCTAACCTGTACACTCAAGCTGTCGAAACAAGAGGAGCTCAGCCTAGTCGTGATACGTAGTAGCAAAATGTTATACTTGACTCGCTGGGTGTCTTTGAGGTGTCCCTTTGCTAGTACATCTGAACCTGGCTAATAGACAGAGAAGGAGTGCAACGGCTAGGAGATAGACAGAGCCTATCTACTCGTTAAGCAATTTTAGGTTTGCAAACCAGATATATTGTTCAAGACTATCCCTCTAGGAATGTTGTTCATTAGGACTAAGGGGGGTGTCTCTCTTTAGCGACGGTTTGCAGTAGTAAGAGGCACATATTTTATATCAGAGTTTGCCTTCTAGATAGACTACCTGACAAGCTATACGGGTCAATTCCACCGAGGGGGTTATTTTGCGCCCGTATACTTGTCAGATATTTCAGAGCCTCCGCAGATATAAAACCAAAAGACAAATATTTATATATATATATATATATATATATATGTGTGTGTGTATATACATATATATATATATAAATATACATATATACATATATATACATATACATACATATATATATATATATATATATATATATATATATATATATAATTATAAGTGTACACCTCACCTCGCAGAGATAACAGAAAATTTAAGATAGGTTTCCATCCTATAAGTAAGAATTAATAGTCTAATTGGAGGTATCCTGCTATGGGTGATCAGAACTTTTTTCTATCATATTTAAGCTACCTATTATTTAAATTGTTTCATCAATTAACTTTAAGAGCAATCGAACGGGTATTTCACTGGTCAGTAGGTTTAAATAAATCACATGGGTTAAAAGAAAAGAAAAATGAGAACATAGAAAATAAATACCATTACATCATCAGGTAAAATATTACAGTCAGAAAACTTAGCTGAACTTTATATATATGAAAAATACTTATGAAAATAAATCAAGCAAACGGTTGTTTAGAAGCTGAACATTAAGAACCTACTAGACTTCCATCACTGAGTTTTGTAAACAAGTAAAATACACAAACACCATTCATCGCAATTGAATTAAACCAAACAAAATAGTGGGTTTACGAGGTTGGTCATCTATTTTCTTTGATGTTGTCAATTGAAAAGTTATAAAAAGAAAATGAATTTTAAAAGCGCATATTAGCAAACTTGTATACGAATCAATTTCCATTGATATACGTTTTGAGACGTCTTCGATGGTGTGTGCATGCGGCTTGTCACTCAGAGTGAGAAAATTAATTTGCGACATAATCGTCCCTACTTGTCGGCATGGGTGGTGCCAGCATATCAGTGTCCAGCTGAAGAACCTGGAAAAGAAACATCAATGAGAACTTGGCCGAGATCTCAGCTCGACTGTAGAATCATTATTTTTAAGTCATATCGTTCCATCTAACTCAGTACTTCTGGGCATTGGCCGCCATGATTCGAGATGTCATGCAATCCAACGTAAACTATCGTCCAACAAAAGGATTTTATAGGTATATATAGATGCTAAGCATCTTTCAGATGAACCTCACTAAAAATAATATTTAGCAGAAACATGAGCATTCTTAAATAAATATTTTTAAAAAAATGTTAAAATGTTATCCATCCCAAAGGTTTATAGTGCCACTGATGAAGTTTAAGGGGAAGAGGCCAGATTCATAGAAGGGCAACCTGGATAGAGACTTGTGGAGCAAGATATTTATTCCCATTACATTCTGCGTGTTGATACTGTCAGTAAAACAGGCAGCAAAAATGGAATTCCTAAGGCAAGCGGTCTTAGAAAAAAGGCACTAATTAATGTATTTAATGTTTCCTATGTATAGTAATCATAAAGTAAAGTTATTTCCGTGTATTCAGTTGTTTGCCATTTCACTTCTACAGTTTAATAGGTTTAGAAGTTTTTTTTTTAAGTTTAGAGTTGAAAATGTCTGATTATCTGCACGGGTCGTCTACATTTTTACATGTACTGGCCTGCCGTACTATTTCGAGTGTACGCTTTCTTTGGCTCAAAGTATATATATATATATATATATATATATATATATATATATATATATATATATATATATATATATATATATACCGATCGGTATCTGTATATTTCTATATTTCTCTCTCTTCATATATATATATATATATATATATATATATATATATATATATATATATATATATATATATATTACGCTCAGCCTCGTTTTGACTACAGCAGCGTATACGTGACGATGATAATAATAAATATAAAGATTTGTATTCAGCTCCTTGGCCCCTGACAGAAAACGACGGTAGTGATTCTTCAATTAGAGACACCGACTATAGAGATAAAAAAACAAAACGAACAAGCAAGAGAAAACGCGACAAAACTAAGTTACGATTTGAAGACACATATTGATTTACAGCAAATAAATAAAGAAACATGCAACGAACATGTAAAAAAAAGAGATGATATATTTGGTGGGAAAGGGAATCTAATTATTGTTATCTAGCGACAAGCAAAGTTCATAGTCAATCATATTAAGACAAACCATGAGAGAAAATGAGATGTAACTTACAACGAGTACTCTATAAGAAGGTGTCAAAGTTCAACATTTAGGGTAACACAAATTTCACTAAGATTGTCAGTACTAGTGAAATATCAGTCCGACAGATATCATTCACGTAAAAACAATACGACTCATGGCTATACTTGATGTCGGTGCCAGAGTCCCGCAGAAAACGCTACATACCGAAATTATATAAGCAAATGTTCAAATAACATACATTTTTCCAAAATAATATCAACATTACGACACAGTTAAACAACACATCGTCGACGTTTAAATATATTAATCAACATACAAAATTGCGCTAACTTAACAAACCACACATACAATATCAGGTCGTCAACTCGGATAAATCCAGGCATCTCACAATCAACACAGATGTGGTGCTATATTCCCGCAATAAACTCTAATCCGATAATTATACTTAAATAATTAAATAATCACAGTTGTTCATAAAAAATATAACATCCTTTATAAATAATGTTTTGATCAATGTTTGGCGCTATACAATACAGTCGAGTATCGACAGTTTTATCTTCGTGAAAGGATATGAATGTCACTGACAGAAACAGGGTGCAGGTGATCTGAAAAAGTTTGTTTTCACAATTTTAAAATGCCATTGTTCTCGGCAGCGATAAGATTTCCAAAATATCATTTAGATCCATATCAAATAGAAATCAGATTTGGGATCTCCCAAATCTGATTTCTATTTGATATGGATTTCTATTTGATATTTCCTTCACTCGTCTGAATATGAGAATCGAGACGGATAAAGGACATTATGTGAAGAGTTCGAATGCAAAACGCGATAAATCCAATTTGTCTAAACTGAGACATTGAACAATACCAGGACAAATACATTTAATCTAGACTTCGCCTAAAATCTTATTTTCATTAAAATTCAAGGGACATTATGCCGGTATCATATTAGGCAAAACATATATTTGATATGTAATCCAGTGTTGAATTACAACACTTTCTGTAGTGATAGATTTGTAATTTTGAAAATGTCGTTTATCGCGTTTTCCACTAGAACTCTTCAGGTATTTCTCTTTCTTCTACGCGTCCTCGCATTTTTTCTATTTTGTTTTTCTTTTTGATCAACCTCGACCGACTTGGTGTCGAGAATATTCTGGGAAAATCTATGTGTTCTGGTTTATGTCGGGATAATTGTGACCGATCGCGAATGCGGTTGACGTAGGCGTTAAAGCGGGGGAATCGAACTCTTTGTGACAGCTGGTAAGTACTCTTAATTAAGATCATGCCACCTCGTCTCGAAGTGGAGATAAAGAAGTTGAGCGAAGATTCATAGCAAATAACACGCGTCGTTTTCCTCGCAGACTGTCTGGTTAAAAAGGAAAAATACAAAACGATCTCCGCTCGTTAAAGGTACAATTAATAAAAAAAATTATTCGGCTTATGAAATCTTAATCTGCCTATTTGTAATACGTGACAATATAGATTCAAGTAAGCATTCTTTATTTACGATTCTGAGAGCTTACCAATATTTTACAGATACCAGAAGAGCTGTGGCTCTCTCCTTATTTCAGATCTCTAAATCCTCAAGAGTTCTCGCTGTCATTACAGCCACAGGTGGTCTAAAGGATAAAAGTCCGGTGATTGACAAACCCTTAATCTGCTTCTTGTGTAGATACTTCTCTGTTGCCTTTGTCTTCAGGTCATTGTCATACTGAGACACACAAAGGCGACCCATTGTCAGTGTCAGTGAGGAAATTTGTTTCACTTTCTTTTACTTGACCACATCTATTTCTCCCTGTACCCGGTTTGTCCTCCGGCTAATTTTGCAAAAAGCAGCCGAAACGTATAATGTTACTGCCGCATGCTTAATGGTTGAGATGTTTTTTATCCAAGAATAGCGAATCAAGTTGATGCCAAAAAGCTCATTTTTTGTTTCATATTATCATAGTACATTCTTCCAACTCTCCTTTGGATCGTCTAGGTGCTATATTGCAACTTTCAGACCGACCTGTACATGTGCCTTTCTTGGTGGCACTACTTGATTTCAGTCCACAAAGTCGTTGTGTGTTACCATATCTAATCTTGTAACTGTTGTCCAGTTTCCTTAAGATCATCAACGATTTATGTTCGTGTCGCCTTGGGTTGTTCCTTCATGAACATTAGATTTACTGCACGTTGGGTGATCTTGTGTAAAATTTCAGACAGTGTGATATTCATAGTCAATTGATGTGTCTTCCATTTTATTATTATTGCAAACTTGATTGTGTCACTTAGTTGCTTGTCAAACTTCTTGTAATGCATTTCAGTCTTGTGTAGTTACACACTTTTCTCCCTGCTGTCCTTAGACAATTATTTCATTTTGCCCACCGCAGATAGATAAACTTTTAGTTCATTAGAAAGGTTCATTTAGCAAGTAGATTTTACGCAGGTAATAAGTATTTTATTCGGAATACTAATTTAGTAGAAGGATGAGTATACGCCTCTTGATTACAAATCCGTAATGTGGGACATGAATCATTGCTTGTTTGTAGGAGTGAGATATTTCTATTTTTCAATAAAAAAACAGATAAATATCCAAAACACAATATGTGATTTTTACAATGTACTTTTTAAATTTATATTCTATTATTTACTTTAAACCCAGACAATTATAGACATATTTCTGTGAGCTATTAAACTAAGAAGATTAGAAGAGATGAAATACTTATTTAACACACTGTGTATATATTAAAAGCGCCTAGGGTTTAAAATGTGTAAGCTCCTCATTACATAACTGTGTCTAAAAGGCATTTCAGTGAAGATAAATTATGTTCTCATGAATAGACACACAACTACATTAGCCAGCTTTTACATTTTTTATCTTCTATCTCGATGCGTTTCAGTCTTGCGTAAATTAACGAAATAAATTTTGTCATGCACATAACTTTCGTTTTTTACCTGTAAAATCTTGCCTAAAATTATAACTTAATCAAATATAATTGATGTTAAAACGAGTTCAAAATAAAACGCTCTTAGCAAATCGGATTTCATTAAAAATCAAGCTCCTTATAATTCTTCTAATGTACAATCTGTAACAAAAGCATGCATATATCATATATTTGTCATGTGTGGAACTATTTATTGTTTACTTTTATAACAATGGACTTATTGTGCTTGATTTTAAAAGCGGCGCCTGTCCAACACATAGGAAGTATGCATTCCATCTTATTTACAGAGCATAACCGATACACGATTTCAGCCCCCTCAATCAATTTAATAATGGATTGGCTGGAGTCTGAACTACTAAACTCTAGTATATTCTTCAGATTGATCTTATCTGCCATCTGGACGCCAAAGTAACTCGTAAGAAAACAACGCACAACACCAAAAAAATCTGGAAAAATGTTCTACCTGCCGCTCTCCAGTTCATTCTATTTTTATCAACTCTATTCTCTTTATCAGTTCAGCCGGACGCTCTGGAAATTCCCCGACAATTGTCTATGCACGGCACAGGCTATTTTTTGTCATGTATGTCGGGGATAGTGTCTATTACACGTTTACATGAATATTATGTATCAGATTCTTCTCTATTATCTTATAAAAGAAATTGTGATGATTTTTGAAAGCTCATGAGATCGCAGTAAATCGCAACTTAAAACTGCAGACGAAATTCAAGATGGCGATCAGAAAATGGAACTTCGACTAAAACTCAAATTATCTTTATTTGTTTCAGGCACGTAAACGAGTGAAGAATACAAATATTCTAAAAATATGTTTTTCCATGTTTTCCTTTTGTTTTATCGTTTGTATATCTAAAACAAAAAATAATTTAATTATATTATATGAAAACTATGAACGAAGTCATTTGTATTCATGAAAAATAATTATATTAAAATAAAGTTATTTCGTATAGCAACAATATTTTAGATAGGTAGAAATTGCAATCGAAAAATAAAACAGAGTTCCAAAATCGGGAAAAATAAAAGAAATTGTTCGAAAGATATTTTATTTTCCTGCTTTTTTTTTCGCAGGATTTCGTTAGTTTCATCTGAATCTCTGAGAAACGCAAATAATAATGTAGGGCGCTAAACGATTTGTATCTGTTGGTTAAAAAGCTTTAAATCACTGGCAAATGCATCTGTCATGTTTAGTGCTTGTAAAAGAAAATAGACATAGTTGTTTAGATATTCCATTAACAAAGTAAATCAAACCTTTGTTTGCAGTTATTGTCTTTAATTCGTTCGTTTATTCAAATTGCAAGCAATTTATAATAGGTAAAAGTTGCATTCATAACATGGTATATAAAATAAGAGTTGGGCGGGAAATAATTATTAGTATAAGTGTTATCGTTTTTGTTTATAGTGAATAACGATGTTTTTGCTTAATTAGAATTCCTTTTTATTTAATAAAAATAAGTATATAGTGATATGAAGCTTTAGTAAAATGAGTAAGTACTGATAATAAGCTTTGATAAAATGAGTACGTACTGATAATAAGCTTTGATAAAATAAGTAAGTACTGATAATAAGCTTTGATAAAATAAGTAAGTACTGATAATAAGCATTGATAAAATAAGTAAGTGCTGATAATAAGCTTTGATAAAATAAGTAAGTACTGATAATAAGCTTTGATGAAATAAGTAAGTACTGATTGTAAGCTTTAGAAAAATAAGTAAGTACTGATAATAAGCTTTGATTAAATAAGTAAGTACTAATGATAAGCTTTGATAAAATAACTAAGTACTGATAATAAGCTTTGATACAATAAGTAAGTACAAATAATAAGCTTTGATAAAATAAGTAATTACTGATAATAAGCTTTGATAAAATAAGTAAGTACTGATTGTAAGCTTTGATAAAATAAGTATGTACTGATAATAAGCTTTGATAAAAAAGTAAGTACTTATAATAAGTTTTTATCAAATAAGTAAGTACTCATAATAAGCTTTGATAAAATAAGTACTGATTGTAAGCTTTGATTAAATAAGTACTCATAATAGGCTTTGATAAATAAGTTAGTACCCATAATAAGCTTTGACAAAATAAGTAAGTACTGATAATAAGCTTTGATAAAATAAGTAAGTACTGATAGTAAGCTTGAATTAAATAAGTAAGTACTGATAATAAGCTATGATAAAATAACTAAGTACTGATAATAAGCTTTAATAAAATAAGTAATTACAGATAATAACCTTTGATAAAATAAATAAGTACTAATAATAAGCTTTGATAAAATAAGTAAGTACTGATAACAAGCTTTGATTAAATAAGTAAGTACTGATAATAAGCTATGATAAAATAAGTAAGTACTGATAAAAAGCTTTGATAAAATAAGTGCTGATAATAAGCATTGATTAAATAAGTAAGTACTGATAATAAGCTATGATAAAATAAGTAAGTACTGATAAAAAGCTTTGATAAAATAAGTGCTGATAATAAGCTTTCATTAGATAAGTAAGTACTGATAATAAGATTTGATTAACTAAGTACTGATAATAAGCTTTGATGAAATACATAAGTACTGATTCTAAGCTATGATAAAATAAATAAGTACTGATAATACGTTTTGATAAAATGAGTAAGTACTGATGCTGTCTTTGATAAAATAAGTAAGTATTCATAATAAGCTTTGATAAAATAAGTAAGTACTGATAATAAGCTAGAGATAAAATAAATGAGTTCTGATTTTGAGCTTAGATAAAATAAGTAAGTACTGAGTGTAAGATGTGATAGAATAAGTAAGTACTTATGGTAAGTTTTGATAAAATAGTAAGTATTGATAGTAAGCTTTGATAAAATAAATAAGTACTGAGTCTAAGCTATGATAAAATAAGTAAGTACTGATTGTAAGCTTTGATTAAATAAGTAAGACCTTGTAGTAAGTTTTGATAAAATAAGTATATACTGATAGTAAACTTTGATAAAATAAGTAAGTACTGATAATACTCTTTGATAAAATATATAAGTAATTATAGTAAGCTTTGATTAAATAAGTAAGTACTGATGTAAACTTTGATAAGATAACAAATCGGTGTTTCACGAATAATGTGTCTCTTTACTTTATTAAAAATTTCGATGTGCCGACTGAAAATATATGCCATTTAGTAAGTAATAACTCCGCCACCTTCTTATAAATCTGACTAACAACTACTTATTTATTAGGGGAATCTTTTTGTAATCGATTAACTCGATTGAAAATAATTTTATTCTAACAACGGAGACGAATACAGTACAAAAATAATTAACTTAATGTTTATGCATATGCTATATTTTTACTAAACCTATCGATCACAAATAGAGGGGGATTAACTTCAGATAAAAGTTATATATATATATATATATATATATATATATATATATATATATATATATATATATGCATATTAATATATATATATATATATGTATACATATTAATATATATATGTATGCATATTAATATATATAAATGTATGTATGCATATTGATATATATATGCATATAAATATATGCATATATATATTTATATATATGCATATATATAGGCATATATATACATATATATTTATATATGTATAGATGTATATATATATATATATTTATATATATATTTAGATTTATATATATATATATATATATATATATATATATATATATATATGATGCAAAGTTGTATGTATATGTATATGAGTGTGTGATATTAGGGGCATCATCTCTGGTATATTAATCATGGTTAGAATAGATGAGTTACATCTGTCCAGTACCCTGTTTACTATTAAAAAAAACTCAGCTTAATAAATTCATCTCTCAGCCCCTCTCTCTCTCTCTTTATATATATATAAATATATATATATATATATATATATATATATGTATATATATGTATATATATATATATATATATATATATATAAGTATAAATATGTATAAATCAAGTATATATAGTGAAAAAGGAAATAAAATATAAAGTATATCCCATATTTTATATATATATAACATGTCCTTTATAGATACACGTAATTAGATAAAACTTAACAGATTAAATTAAAATACATGACGCCATATGGTCTCACACTATAGCCACCACATAAACATTATAGAGATAGCAAACTTATAACGACCCTTTCACTAGATTAAATATTTGTTACGGTCAGGACATTCCGCTGAAAAAAGCTAACCCCCTTTTCCATTAGATACCAGGCCATACCTACTTCACACCCTAACGATGTAAAAAAAACAAAAAACGCATCTTTAAGTTATAAAATACAATATAATAACACCGTTATACTCAAACATAAGCACCCCGCTATGATAAATATAGAAACATAACACCTAAATACTTATATAACAGCAATACATTCCTATTCTGTAAGTCAGCCACACCCAGATTTAGGCCACACGCCGATCTATGAATAAACAACACTTCACACTATTACCCTTAAATACGAATACACAATAGAAACAGATAAACATGCAAGGTCAGTTATCTGTAATATTAAGTTGTATTGAAATAAGTTGCAATTAGGACGCGAATGACCATATAGACAGCTTCTGTAAACACGGTACTTCCCTGAAAAAGAAACAGCTTGAGACAAAACACCGGACGATAAAAGCGGTGATCATCGCCGCCTGTTCCTATTTTCGGACTGTCTTTTCTAAACAGTCATGGCCTACGCGTGTCTTTTTTAACAGTTGAATTGAGAAGATAGTTAAAGGGGAGATGCCCAAGTATCATAACAAACAAACAAACAAACAACAACAACTACAATAATAATACTACTAATACTACTACTACTACTAATAATAATAATAATAATAATAATAATAATAATGATGATGATGATGATTATGAATGCATGGTACATCTCTGGAAACTCTAATATATAGGTTTTTTTATAAATAATTTGTGTTTTAGCGTCGCATTCTTACGACCGACTATCTTATTTATTTCTTTTAAACATATTCAGACACACTATACGTACATATACATATATATTGTTACGGGACCGAGCGTCGTGTCCCCCGATTATAAACGTGTTCAGTAAATCAAGCAATTGTTGCATGCAAAGACAGAGTAATAATTAATAAACAAAAATGAAGTAGTTCAAATAACGTTTATTGAACGTGTGTGTACGTGGAATGATGAAGTGTGTAATGTATGCATGTGTGTCGATGAAAAAACAGTTCTTGAATAGGTACGAGAAAGAAATGAAACCGGCGTGGGAAAAGTCTTTGAAAGCCGTACACAAAGAAAATGAGTTGAGAACTCTTACCGTTGTTTGACCACGTGTGTTGGTAGTTGTTATGTCGATGCCATTTGAAGAGAAAGGCGTTAGACGAAGCGCTAGTGTATTAGCGTCGTTCTGTCGACCAGAGAAGAGAGAGAGAGAGAGAGATGGAGCGCTGGTGCCAGCGTTGTTCTGCCGATGCTGGTCGGTGAAAGAGAGATGGATTTTCCGTTTGCAACGGTTTTTATAGTCAGAAGGGCAGATAACTCTGGTGTCGCTTTACAGTGCCACCTGTCGGTGAAAAAGCGACACCTACCGGCAAACCGGTGTAGTTATGTTTTGAAAGGAGGAGGTAACTGCTACAAGGACTCCCCCCTAGATTGAAAAATATTGAAAATATTATTCAATATGTACAGTTGTAGATGAGAAGCATTCTTTGTGGGTATGTCTGTTTTGCTGTTGAAGATTAGAAAAAGTAATGTGCACGCTATTTATTTCTGTATCTGTATTGAATGATTGATCGCAAGTGCGTCTGCGGAATTGAGTGTTTGTAACGCGTGTGGATCTGTGTGTTGTTTGCATGCAATTGGGTCTGCATCAAGTTTGAGCGCAAGTGAGTTTGCGGTCGAAAAATGTAGAGTGCAAGCGAATTTGCACTTGTTGGTGGCGTTGCTCATGTTGATTAGTCTGCGTGATGCAGAGCTGATGAACGAACGTTGAATTGTCAGTGTTGTCCGGGAATGTTTGGTGCTTGGGTCTGCGCAGTTGTTGATGAGTGAGCACAAGTGAATCTTTGCGGTATTGATGAGTGAGCACAAGTGAGTCTGTGCAGTTGTTGATGAATGAGCACAAGTGAGTCTGTGCAGTTGTTGATGAATGAGCACAAGTGAGTCTGTGCAGTTGTTGATGAATGAGCACAAGTGAGTCTGTGCAGTTGTTGATGAATGAGCACAAGTGAGTCTGTGCGGTGTTGATGAATGAGCACAAGTGAGTCTGTGCGGTGTTGATGAATGAGCACAAGTGAGTCTGTGCAGGTGTTGATGAATGAGCACAAGTGAGTCTGTGCGGTGTTGATGAATGAGCACAAGTGAGTCTGTGCAGGTGTTGATGAATGAGCACAAGTGAGTCTGTGCAGTTGTTGATGTTGTTCATGTTAATTAGTCCGTGTTGTGGAGCTGATGAACAAACATCTAGTTGTTGAGATTGGTGGTACACTATGGTCAAAATCAGATGCACAAATGTCTGCAAGTGAGTAAGCAGGTCCAGGTACAAGTGGGTCTGTACTGGCGTTGGTGCGCGTCGTTCGAGTTGATGTGTCCTCCTGTAGATGATCGAACGTCCAGTTGTTGAGTATTTTAGTCGTGCTTGTGCAGTTGTACTCGTTTTGAACTGGTGTGATTTCTTCCCAGTGATGTCCGGAAATGTTTGGTGTTTGATGAATGTCCGGGAAGATGTGGTTGTTCAGGTTAATGTGTCCCCCTGTTTATCAACGAACGTCCAGTTGTTGAAGAGGGTTGGTAGCCCTTGAAGGGTGATGTTGGTGCTTGCTGAGCCTGACTTTTTACAACCAGTATTAAGTCATAGGGCTTGGTGATGTTCGTGTTTGGCATCGTCTGTTGTCTGTTTTG
Organism: Sepiola atlantica; assembly: GCA_963556195.1. NCBI lineage: Eukaryota > Metazoa > Mollusca > Cephalopoda > Sepiida > Sepiolidae > Sepiola > Sepiola atlantica. Next base: position 38,836,739 of record OY744516.1, on the reverse strand, counting down.
TAGTTTTCTTTTCTTTTATATATATATTTCCAACACGTGGGTAGAAGGGAAAAAGAAAAAAAATGGAGCCGTAATTTGTTTCACACACGGAATGACGTTTTTTGTTTTCGTTTTAGTTTGTTTGAATGTTAGTTTCCACGTAGAGAAAGAATGGCGGCTCCTCTTTTCTTTGTTGTCGAAAAGAAAGAAAAAAAAATCGTATTTTCTTTTCTTTTTTTTTTGTTTGAATTTTTATTTCCACGTGGTTAGGGAAAAAGATGGCTGCAATTTTAAATTTTTTTTATCAACACGTGGTCACGAAAAAGATGGGCAGCGTGAGCGTTTGTTTTCTTTTGGTTTCTTTTTATCTCCACGTGTTCAAAACAAAAGAAAATGGCGTCTTGTAAGGTTCTTTTGTTCGTTGAAAAAGAAGAAAAAAAAGTTTGTCCTTTTCTTTGTATATATTTTTCCGACACGTGAGTGGAGGATGAGAAGAAGAAAAAAAACGAAATTATAATTTGTTTTATACTCGGAGAGAGCCGAGAAATGTTTTTGTTTTTCTTTGTTTGGGTATTTCCACGTGGCCAGGAAAAAATGGAAGCCTCTTTTCTTTGGTTTGTTTGTATATTTCTACCACGTGGGTAGAAAAAAAAGAAGGAAAAAAATGGGTGCGTAATTCGTTTCACCACGAAAGAAGAAACGAGAAATGATATATATTTCCTTTTTGTTCTTGTACGAAATTAATTACTCTGCCCCATACAACAAAGCTTGCACGTCGGGTCACCAATTGTTAGGGGACCGAGTGGTGTTCTGCCGATTATAAACGTGTTCAGTAAATCAAGCAATTGTTGCATGCAAAGACAGAGTAATAATTAATAAACAAAAATGAAGTAGTTCAAATAACGTTTATTGAACGTGTGTGTACGTGGAATGATGAAGTGTGTAATGTATGCATGTGTGTCGATGGAAAAACAGTTCTTGAATAGGTACGAGAAAGAAATGAAACCGGCGTGGGAAAAGTCTTTGAAAGCCGTACACAAAGAAAATGAGTTGAGAACTCTTACCGTTGTTTGACCACGTGTGTTGGTAGTTGTTATGTCGATGCCATTTGAAGAGAAAGGCGTTAGACGAAGCGCTAGTGTATTAGCGTCGTTCTGTCGACCAGAGAAGAGAGAGAGAGAGAGATGGAGCGCTGGTGCCAGCGTTGTTCTGCCGATGCTGGTCGGTGAAAGAGAGATGGATTTTCCGTTTGCAACGGTTTTTATAGTCAGAAGGGCAGATAACCCTGGTGTCGCTTTACAGTGCCACCTGTCGGTGAAAAAGCGACACCTATCGGCAAACCGGTGTAGTTATGTTTTGAAAGGAGGAGGTAACTGCTACAATATGTACACTTACATATATACTTATGATAAAAAAATGAAAATAATATTCCAACGTAATGGAAAATGAAAAACGGGAAATATTATTTATATATTAATTAACCTTTTGTCTTTATTCCAAGACTTCCTCTAGATAATTGGTTTGAAAAATAACAAATATTTGAAAAAGCGGACCAAACTTTTTCAAATATTTGTTATTTCTTCAAACAAATCATCACGAAGTCTATAAATAAAAACGAAACCTTAATCAATGAATAAATAATATTTTTAGTTTTCCTTTTTTCATTTTCCATATGTACATATATATATATATATATATATATATATATATATATATATATATATATATATATATATATACATATCTATAAATAAATATATTTTCTCCTGTAATTACTAATCATAATTTACAACATATGAATGCATGGACTAAGAAGACAATACAATCATTGTCTACATATTAGAAAATCAGTTTTAGAAATATTTCCAATTTTTAAATATAAATGTGTCTGACAGTTCTTCAAATGAGCAGTAATGGTTGAGTTAACAACCATTTTAGATTTCTACTTACATTTTGTATATTATTCGGTACTTATTTTCTGGCTGCGTGTGGCCACATTCGTATGTCTTCTCAAATACAGGTATTCTTTTGTATACTTGTGTACACATATTGTTGTTCTCGCATCGGTAACCTATGTGAAAGGCGCTTAATTGTTTGGTTTGACATATTTGCGTAATTGTGTGATTTTTACGCGTCCGTGTAACCGTATTTGCTTGAAACCATAGATATTTCTCGCCAAGGAAGTATATACACTTATTTGAAACCGTACAACAGTTATAGAGTTAGTTGAAATACCAGGATCATTCAATGCACTTTTCGATAGATATTTTTTGTAATAAACGCAACGGAAATATTTAAAATGCTTTTAGTGCATTTTGTTTATATCACGTTTTAATATTGGCTTTTTAGAAGCATTTTTTTTTGTAATAGAAACCATATATGTATTTCCGTTGTCACAGTTTGTTAGAAGGTTTTTTTGTTTCGCTTTATAGTATTAAATAATTCGAAGATAAAATGGGAAGGATTCAATCAGACAATCTCTTCCGAAATCGAGACGCCGATGGGTTAAATTGTGAATATGATGAGGGAAGAGTAGATAGCGACTGCAATATGGCTATGGCAGATATAAAGGATGAATATCGTACGTTTTCAGATGATGAATGCGACAAACGATATATAACCAAAGAGGACGTAAATAGATGTGTAATATATATATATATATATATATATATATATATATATATATATATATATATATATATATATATATATATATATATATATATATCTTAATATAGATATATTTATATATATATATATATATAAATTAATATATATATATCAATATATATATATATATATATAAATATATAAGATATATATATAGAGAGACGGAGATAGAGATTTATATATATATATATATATATATATATATATATATATATATATATATATATAAATTAATATATATATATATATATATACATATATATATATATATAAATATATAAGATATATATAGAGAGAGAGACGGAGATAGAGATTTATATATATATATATATATATATATATATATATATATATATATATATATATATATATATATATATATATACTAGCACCACCCGTGGATCGACATTGCCCGGGATAAATCTAAAAGAATGATTGAAGTTTTGTGAACAATCGACGTAACGTTATACTGAATATGTTATCGGTACTTTTCCAGTTAACAGATATAACGTTATTATTAAGAAACCTATTCTTAACATGGGAGACGGCGCTTAGGTAATATTAATAACGGCTTACAGTGACAGAAGTGGAAAATTGACAACTTTACTTCATTAAAGTCGTCTGGTCTGAAAAAGAAACTATAAAAAAACTCCGTTTTCGAAATTTTCCGTTCGATTGTTTGACACTCAGTGTCACTACATTACACTTGTTATATTTTGGTCGACGATTCCGGAAACGTCCCTCAACAACTATTAATATAGGTAATGTGTAGTCGATGCGTATTTCTTACGTTTACAAAATTCACGACTGACGGACAGACAGACGAACTAGAGACAGACTGGCAGACAATTTGTGTATGTATGTTTGTCTTTTGTCAGTCTATGTCAGTCTGTTTGTCTGTAGTATTTTTTTTAGGCGTAAGAAATACACTTCGACCATATCCTCAAATATCTTAAGTAGGTATTTTAATGTAACAATACATAAAAAATAAAGAAACTTAACCCCAACACGAAACCGTGATCTGTAGGTGTATTGTCTTTCTTGCTAAATCGGAATAATTATGAAAAGTCGTACATTTTATGTCACTTATTCAAAAATAATTGAATACGGTATTTTCCAGCTTAGTTCCCTGTGAAATAACGTGTGACCTAATTTAACCGGTGAAATGGGTCTTGTAAGAGGTATTAATTCAAAGAGAGATATGAGGCTTCTACCCTCTCATTCGAATACGTGTTTGTGCGACTAAAATGTAGGGGACTCAATGTAGGTTTTAATGTACGATGATGTAGTTTAGGGAATGTTTCTGGACACATGATTGGTCGAAGTTCATTAGGTGTGATTATCTTTGCGTAGGGTTTATTAAATTTACATGCTTTCTTAGGATTAAATAAGGGAGAAAAACCAAGTCCACTTTATATAGATGTATAAAGATGGAAGGTATTTCATTTAACACTAGGAAGATAAAAAAATATCGTAAAATTCAAAAGACAAATAAATATCAGAATGTATATATATATATAGGGTGGGCCAAAATAAGGGTCCTATCTTTAAATTTGAATAACTTGAATTTGAATAACTTCCACAAAATAAAAGTTAAACTCACCAAACTTTATGTGTGTGTAGACTGACCCTTCCGAGATTTTTTGAAATAAACAAAACAAATTTTAGCCGAAAAACACTTCTTAAAACTTGCAAAAACTAAAGTATTGTTTTTTACACTGTTTCGAGTTTTTTAAGCAGAAATAATGTTTTCTAAATGAGGGTACGTTCCTTAGGGCTAATACGGCTCATGCTTGCTTCGGAAGGGGTCCTTTACTTATTCTAAAAAAAAATTTAAAAAATCAATAAATAAAAAAGTTATGAATTTTTAAAAATAGGACCCTTATTTTTGCCCACCCTGTATATATATATATATATATATATATATATATATATATATATATATATATATATATATATATATATTACGTTAATTAATGCAAGAAAGAAAGCAAATAAAGAAAATGAAAAATAGAATAAACGAACACAAAACGGAAAGAAACAAAAATATATAAAAGAAAGAAAGAAGAAAGAAAAATCACAGAAAAGTAGAAAGAAATAGAGAACGTAACATTCTGACGATTCGTCAATTCAAGTTACGCGTTAGCTCATGAAAATGATATTTCAAACAGAAACGTGACAGACAAACGAAGATGTCATTTGAAACTAAAACGAGACTAGCCAATGAAATTGCTAGTTTAAATTTATTCTCTTACATAAGATGCGTCCATTCAGTATCAGACGGCTTGACTGTGCGAGCGAGGGATGAAGTCCTTCAGAAATGTGCATTGATGCATCCAGACGTTAGTAAGTTTCCAGAAAATTCAACCCCCAAAAAACGAACAAAAATTTTAAGGAAAATTTTAGAAAAAAGAACTGCGTAGAAAAGTATAAAAACATTTGTAAACATTGTAGATGAGAGAGAAAGTATTGAAAAGAAGGAAGTGTGACAAAAAAGGCTTTTTACTCGATAAATGCGAAGACAGTTGTAAGTCTTTATTAGATGCGTTGCTCAAAAGAAACCCCATCAATCCGAATCTTAAGCGACATTTACTGGTTCGAAAATAGCGTCGAGTAGTTTCCATTAGTGTTTTATTTTCCCGATAAAAAACAACAAAATAACACATTTGGTTGGGTAGGTGGCAAAATATTTATGTTATACGCAAAAAAAATCGCATAAATAGCAAAAACATGTCTCAGAAGATTTTGTCACTCGGATTATTCGCATTGAGTTATTTACCATTGTATATTTGATAAGCAATGTATTTGATAGGAATGTTTTCTTTCAAAATTCTTTATTCTAAAAATAGTCATCGTTTATCGTTTTCAAATAGAATCGTGTTCTGTAAACGTGTAATAAACTATAGAATTGTTTTTAGAATTAACTTTGCCTAAATAGAATTAACATTCTTCAAACATTTAGTATAGTTAAAAAAGTATTTTATTTTTTAAACCGTTACCGCAATTTCGGAAAATAAATGTTAAAAAACAAGTTATTCATAGATATTGACAGACTTATTTACAGCCGATAAAGAATATTTCATAAATATGGTTTGAGGCAGGTCAAAGGATAGTTCAGACTTAAGCGTCAGCACAGGATAAACGGACTACAAAAATAGAGTTCTTTAATGTTTTTGAAAAGAATAAATTATGTTATTTAATCATTTTGATTTTAAATATGGTAAAACAGTTTGTTTATTTACAGCAATTATTTTTTGTAAGACGGATAGAAAATATGAATTCTCTTCTAAAATATGAAGCAAAAATACGCCACCTTTTTAAAATGAAGTCTTTAGATTACAAAAAACAAACATAAAAAAATAAAAAATCAGTTAAATTGATATTCTATTGTTTTCTCCTACTCGCTGCGATTTTTCACATAAGTGATTACCACTGATAATCACTGGTAAAAACTGAAGGTATTCCCTGGAGTCTGAGTGACAGCATGTCTCTCAGGAATTCCCGTATTCTACGGTTCTTTTTATCACACTTCCATTGTGTCCTCACCTCAACCATTACCGTGGTGCCCTCGTTATCATCGCCAATGTCAAACGTGGTTGTTTTAGAAACCGATCGATATACACAAACATTAATAGAGATGCAATATGTTAATAGAATAATTTTTAAATAGCCAAACCGTAGAATGATAATTAGACTGCCAATTGTTCTCTAATTACTAGTCATTTACGCGTTAACGATTTAAGGTGGATTTGACGTTTGAACTGGTAATATGAGAACAATATTTTGAGAAAGTATTAATTTTCCCAGGAGATCACAATGATTAATCCTGAAGTATCACCATTCTGTTTGATAGTAGCTGTACCTGTAGTATGATTGTTACTAATAATAGTAATACTATTAGTAGTTGTACTCAAATGGAAATAGAAAGTAATATGGATATTTGCATGAAAGAAATATAGACTGCTCGCTTCTTTAGATTAACCGTGACTCTCGTTCACAATTAAAATCGTCATCTGGTGGCCCTCTCTTTCTTTCTCCCCCTCTCTCTATCTACCTATGTCTGTATCTGTCTCTTTGCTTCTCTCACATTATTGTTTAATAAATAATTTGACTTGTTTTGGTTCGTCTTTAAAATGGCAGCCATGATTGTTTATTTATTGTTGGTTTGAAATTGTATTTCTTGTCCTGAAATACAATTTTATATTATCTATTAAAATGCTAAAATGTTGATAACAGTGAAAATTAGTGTTCTGAATGAAAGGGAGACATTTCTTACACAATAAAATATACTCATAAAAGGAAACTAAATTTGCCTATTTAAGAAATATGTATACACATGTTTGCTGTTTGTCAGTGTGACAGTGCGTTTAATTTTAATGTAGACTTTGTAGAAGGGGTATGCATATTTGCTTACTTTTGTTAATAGTCAGTTAGAGTATATGCGTGAATTGTGTGTAGGTACAGTAAGCATTGTGTGTCTACGGTGCTATTTGTCTGTGTGTAACTGTTTATGGGTATGTTGGTAGTAGTAATTTTCTTTCCCGGTCATGGAGGCATAACATAATGGTGTATTCGCTTTCTGCATTGTCCCGGGCTCAATATCTTCACTTCTATATGTAGAGGAATGTTGAAATTCCTTTTTCTTATATCCGACGTTCAGATGCAAGGGTTAATTTGCTTTTCGAGCGCGAAGAAATGATTTCGCTTGAATTTGTAGTAATCAGCAGATCACGTGATAGTTATTTGCGCAATTCCAATTTTAAGACGGAAATGTAATAACTTTTATAGTTTTGTTTTGGGGATTTGCTTCTGGTTGGTCAATAAATATTTAAAATTAGAAGATATGTCAATCCTATAGTAATATTAGGCGCATGTGTTTTTGGTGTTACTTTTCTTTAACTTAATTTATTTTTTTCCGAATATTTTATATGTAAAAAAAACAATGAAAAAAACTGAGATTTCAATTTTACTATGGATACCCATAAGTGTATTATTGTTTCTTACTCACTGGGAGTGTTCACATAAGTCATTACCACTGATTATCACTTGTAAAAATTGTACGTATTCCCTGGAGTCTGAGTGAATGCATGTCTCGCAGGAATTCCTGTATTCTACGGTTCTTTTTATCACACTTAACCAGTTCCGTCGTTCCCTCGTTGTAAAAAAAACAATGAAAAAAACTTAGATTTAAATGTTACTATGGATACCACTAAGTCTCTTACTCACTGGGAGTGTCCACATGAGTCATTACCACTGATCAGCACTGGTAAAACCGGTAGATATCCATTGGAGTCTGAGTGAAAGCATGTCCCTCGGGAATTCCCATATTCTACGGTTCTTTTTATCACACTTGCATTGTGTCCTCACCTTAACCAGTTCCGTCATTCTCTCGTTGATCACCGCCAGTGATTGTCTTTTGAATTTAGTTGACAGTAATCCTTCTAGGATGCCAGCACTTTCCGTAACCTTCAAATGGAGATCTGGATGGTGCTATCCTTTCTCTGTCTTTATATTCTCTGATCCACCAGAGCCATTAATGGTGATAACTAACACATAATGGCGATACTAGTGCGTTTTTTCATGGGGGGGGGGGTGTAACATTCTAGTACTATTCCTGTTTGTTTACTTAAGTAGATTTCGTTCACTTTCGTTCGCATGTTCCATATATATTTTTAATTATGATTACAAAGTTCTATTTTATTTCAATTTACCTGTTATTACAGTGTGTAACCTGTATATGTAGATTGATTTCAGCACTCGATAATTTTTTAATAGTTCAGCTTTTTTAATCAGTGACAACTAATACGGTGTCAGATCTCCATTTATCTATAATTTATCCAGGACTATTATCTAGGTTTTTCGGAAGTCTTCTAAATGCACTTCCAAATCCACTTCTTCTTCTTCTTCTTCTTCTTCTTCTTCTTCTTCTTATTATTATTATTATTATTATTATTATTATTATTATTATTATAATCATCATCATCATCATCATCATCATCATCATCATCGTCGTCGTCGTCGTCGTCATCATCATCATCATCATTATCATTATCATTATCATTATTATTATTATTATTATTATCATCGTCGTCGTCGTCGTCGTTGTCATCATGATCATCATCAGCATCATCATCATAATCATTATTATTATTATTATTATTATTATTATAGGTATTAGTAGAAATAGAAGGAGGAGAAGGAGTGAGATTATTATTAGTAGTAGTCGTAGTAGTAGCAGTAGTATTTATTACTTGCTAAGAATGTCATCATCAAAAGCAAGTGGTGTTCTCTGAAGTCTCACTGAAAACGAGTCTCTCCAGATTGTGTGTACTCTCTTAATCTTTCTATCACAATTGTTAATCATATTGTGTGCTCGCAACAGCTATTTAACATTGACTTTTTGCCAAATATAAAATTTAAACGGGAATGAGCATCCTCAGAATTACAGTCTACAATTTACTAATATAAATACTGTTATTTTTTGTTTTTGTTTTATGTTCCTCCCAATTTATTATTGGTGGGTCAGAATTACTTGGTTATCTGAGATGATTTCCGCACTCTAAGATTTTCCTTAATAATCCATGTGTGTGTGCATCTGTGTCGTAACAATCCTCCCTTTGATTCCAATTTCATTTTAGTCTTTTTTCCAGTTTTTTTTTTCAATCGCTTATAGCGTCTTTGTATTAGAGCAATTTTCTTCGTGTTTCATATTCTTTTTAGCTCGTACATTGAATTTACATAATTGTACTGCCCTTTTGATCTTACAACTGTAACATGCTGGGATGGCGAAATCAATGACATAGTCTTTTTTTCTTTCTGATGGACTTGATTAGGCGAGTTGTTACGTTTGTATTTTCATGTTTTTTTTTCATTATTATTTACTTAGCAGATGTTTTTTTACACATTTCAGTAGTAGTGATTTCTCACTTGAAATAACAATATGTGTTCCTAAGGTCTCTCCAAATTTCTAGCACTTTCTGATTTTTTGATACTCGATGCAAATCATTTTGCGTTACCGCAGCAGCCGTTTACGATTTATTTCTCTTTAGCAACGACTGTTGCTTTTTTCTAGAATGTTCGTGCCAATAAGTCTCTCCAATGATTCAGAATACTCCAGTGAAAGTCTGAAAGGTTCTCACCTTCATCGCTATTTCGATTTTCCTTGACGACTATTTCATGCAGTACTTGCCGATACTGTCTGTCTTCTTTTTTTGGGGGGAGGGGGGCATCCAAATTATTTGATATCTAACAGTTTCAGTTATTTCTGTTTCAACTTATCTGTGGATGGTTGGCGTCTGTTGGTTATTAGGGTTAGTTTCCACAACTAAGAAATGTTCCTTAATATTTCGACTGTTTACATAATTGATCTGTGTTGTATGTGCAGATATTTCGTTTTGCAAGCTTTTGAGGAATTGATCCTAGGATTCCTACAATTATTGGTATACAGAAATGTTCTTCATGTTTCATATTACTTTTAATTCGGTAGTAGGTTCCATGTATTTACTTAGTTTTTTCTCTCGCTATGATCTTAAATATTTTCATTAATATTTCATCTTCGTTTTCAGTGCCGGTCAATCTTCCCTTTGAATGAAATTAACCCTAGTTTCTTTTTCAGAACTGTTTATTGGTCATTTACATATATTTGTATTGAAGTAATGTTATCAATTTAGAAAGTGCTATATATTTGCATGTTTTTCTACCTCCTTAATTTCAAACTTGTAATCTGCTAGAACGGCAATATTTACGACATTGTTAGATTATTAACACATCTAGTGTTCTGGCTTGATATGTTTTCAATTATACCTCAGTGTCATTGAAAAAGTGGTATTTTTACTTTCCGGCACTGTTTCCGGTTTGTGTCTGTACCTTTCGTTTGTATGTTCACTTTGCTGCCTTTCCCAGCAGTTTTGCCCTTTTTGTGTGTTTTTATGCTAGTGTTAGTTACCGCTTCGGCTCGTTTTCAACTGCATCACCATATACTGTTTCCCTGGGTTTTGTCTATTTAAGTGTTGATATAATTCGTTCTGATCGTGTTGTTCTATTCGGTTATCAATAGCCATTCAGTTTCTCGGTTAGTGTTTTTCGTAGCCATGTCTTTTGTGTCTCTTCTTTGCTCAGTCTTATACATCGTCCCATTAAGTTTTCTATCCCTGTTGGTTTCCGGTTCCGCTTCTCTCCGTATTGTTTATCTCAGCAGCAATTCTCAGCTGTTCTGTACTTTGTTTTATTTATTTTACCTGTTCTTTTATCGTAGAATCCATTCACTCTTCTATACATATCAGTTATATTATCAGTATTATTATTTTTTATTATTATTATTGTTGTTATTATTATTATTATTGCATAGTAGTCTTCACTTTTTGATGTTTTCAGTTGGAGTTTTCTTTTGTGAACATCAAGTCAATCCCCTTTACTTTAGACATTCAAGCCGTACCTTAACACATTTGCTGTTCCTAACAGGCAAACGGTTTGCAGAATTGGAAAAGAAATTGTCTCGTCAATCTGTTCAAGCCATTTGTGGTGGTTTTTCGTTATGGTTTAAAGCGGTCCTATTATAACGGGAATCCCCTTTACTTCTTTACATTTCCATAGTCTAATTCCCATTTTAGATCTTGATATTTTTTCTCGGCTTCTTTCGCTTGCACTGAGGTATCAAAGGCGCAGGCTATATCAATGATTAAGCAAGTTCTCTTGTTTTTGTTTAGAAAGATTAAGTCGGGTGTTTAATGTTCAAGAACCTTATCAGTTTGTACGCGCATCTCCTGTACCACTTCTGGCTTTTACTCATACCACGTCTAATTGTGGTCCAATTCATAAAGTTTGCATATTATTATTATTATTATTATTATTATTATTATTATTATTATTATTATTATTATTATTATTACTAACTAAGAGTACTCAAACAGGTCATCATCACAAATTACTCAACAAAAAAAAAACAGATGATGTTCCCTGGAGTTTGCTTAAATAAGTTTATCTGTGTGTAACTCCATACCTAAAAGGGTTTAGTGGTTTTCGTTTTCCAGTACTGTCTCCGGTTTGTATTTGTATCATTTTTTCATGGTCAAAACGCAGTCTTTTGCATAGTTCCCACTGTACTACTTTCCCCGCGCAGTCTTGTCTGTTCTTGTATTCTTTTGAGGCTAGTTGTCTGCATTCACATATTATGTGATATACAGTGTTGTCTCTTTGTCCACAGAGTAAAGATTTACTGTTTTCCTGGGTTTTATGTATTTCAGATTTAATGTAGATTGCTCTAATCGCATTGTTCTGTGCAGCTGTCAGTAGGTATCCCGTTTCTCTGTTCAAGTGTTTTTTGATAGACATGTCTAGGTGTATTCGTGAGTTTCTTCTCTTGTTATTCTTATGAATCGTCAATGAAGCCGTGTCTATTCCTGCTTTTCTTTACTGGTATTTTTTTGTTTTGGTTTCGCTATCTCCTTTATTCTTCATTTGTACGGTCTTTTTGTAGCGCTGAGCAGTCTTCTGTGTTCTGAGTTATGTATCTTTCCAGGTCTTTTATACTTACCAGTTTTCTTACCCCATTCGTTCCTTTTTCACGTAGAATCAGTCAGTGTCATCTTTCGGAGTTAGTACATTATGCATGGTCATTAGGTTTCTCGTCTTCTAGTCAACATTCCTAAGTTCTACTTTTCTGCCTATGAATGGTCCAGAATATATTATTAGTAACAGATGTTGATTCCTTTAACAAGGTTACTTCTATATCGCGTTGTTTCTCAGAGTTTCGTGGTTTTCTCAGGTATTCATTTTTAATCTTCTCTTTCATTTCCGTATATTTGATGGTATCTGCTCCCAGAACTCCAAATTATTTGTAGGTATTATGTTCACCGAGTGCCCTCATCTCTTCTGATTTGGGTAGTTCCATGTCCTCCTCCGTCTCCAGTGTTCCCCTTCATCTCTAGCAATGCACACTTTACATCTTTGGAATTCTATTTGAATGTCCTGGCTAAAAGATTCTGGTCGTGTGCATCAGTTTTTTCCAGTCTGTTTTAGTTTTTTTCAAATAGCTTCAAGTCGTCCATATAAATGAGGTAATGTATTCTTTGTTTTGTGTCTGTAAACTTGTATTCGGCATCACATTTTCGAAAGATGAAGTTGAGTGGCATCATGGCTACGATAAACATTAGTGCTGATAGAGTCTCCTTGGAAGATGTTACACTGTAGACTTATCTCAGTGATGTGATGTCTTCCAGCTGTCACTTCTAGTCTCCATGTTCCCATTTCTTTCTTGATGATATTTTAAATTCTTGTCGGATATCTTGTACATTCTTTAAAATTCAATTATCCATGCTTGAGGCTTTCTTGTAGTCAATCCATGTCATCGCTATCTTGTTTTCGTTCTTTTTACCTCTTTCGGGATCTTTTGATCTATATATATAACAAGTCGTTCGTCCCCTTATTTCCTTTCCAGCATCCTTTTGCTCCTCGGGTATTAGTCAACGATTGTTAAGGGAGTGGTAAATTTGTTCTCTCAGTTGTGACGTTAGGATTGTCTACATGGTTGCTAAACAAGTTATTGATCTGTCGTTGCTCGGGGGTCGTTCTTTTTTCGGCGTCTTTCTGTATTAACGTAGTTCTTCCTTTTGTCATTCATTCTGGTACATCTGTTTTGCTGATACATACTCTCAGTTTTTGTGTTAATATTTCATGAAGGGTCGTGTTTTGTTATCAAACTAATAAGCACGTATTCAATCGTAGCCTGGCGCTTTCCAGTTTGTCATTTTCTTTAGGGCTGTTTTGAGGGGGATTTCCATTTTATTTTTCTGATCCTTCTTTAATTTCATGAAGTTATTTCATGTTTCTAACTCATTATGCCATTCTGTTGTACTCTTGAGGCTTCCCACAAATCTGTCTCTGGAAGTGTTGTGTTTATGCTGGGTCTGTTTGTTCCGTTCCTGTAATTCTTCCGTTTACATTTCATAAGTCCTGTTTTGCTTGTTCTGTTCACATTTGTATATGTATTGTCTCAGTCTTCCTTCTTTTGCAACTAACTTATTTTTTAATTCTTCAGTTTTCTTATTTAGTCTTACCTTGTGAGTTAGAATTATTCTCTGTAATCGTTACGTTCTTTCTTTTTAATTACCGTGTTGCTACTTTTTAAAGTTTTGTGAGCTGAGTTTAAAGTCCTATTTACCATCGAGGTTTTTCGGTCCATTCTTTTGGCCCGTTTTTGTTTATATTTTAAGTTTACTGCGTACTGATTTTGCCTCTGCATATAAAACATGTTTTACGTCTATGATAGTATATGTTGAGATGTATCAGAGGAGTATGTTTACTTTTTTTGTTTCTAATTTTAATTTCTTCTATTCTTCGTTCCTTTGCAATTGCTTACATATACTAGAAATTAAATAAAATATAAATTTAATACCAGCCGATTGTTTGGCTTAGTTTTAGTCTGGATTTAAAATTTGGTTCATGATGACACACACAAATGATTATTAGAGGATGTTTATCATAACCAGATCGATGGTTAGAATGAAGAACCCTATGTGTCCCTATCACTCACCCATAAAACTACGTTACTATTTTTATTCTTACTTTTACATTTCATAATAGACAATTTCTCAAATGAGGCTCGAAGATGCACACACAATTGATGAGATGAGAAGGGGTATAAGTATAGTGACATATATAGAAATAATGTTCGTTACTTTTTGTTAACATAGTTGACCCCCAACAAAGCAAGTTGCCACTGTAGACTAAGGGTCTTCTGAATGTTAGAGTGAACGTTTTGTGGGTCATCCTAAATTGGGAGCTGTGCAGCAAGATGCTAGTTCACATTAGTTTTAAATTTCTGCATATCAGTACAGTTGGGGAAGCAGGGAAGAGGGAGGGTATTTAAAAGGTCGGCAGTAAAGAAGCGATTGAATTAGAAGGCTGTCCGGTATCTGGAGACCTCCAATTTAAACGGATGAGATTAAGCTGATTGTAGATTGGTGGAGTGTATTTACACAGAGGAGGAACAAAAGCAACAAGTTCATCGGAGCACATTCCATTGAAGTACTAGTAAAACAAGCACAATGATGCAACATTTCGGCGATGGGACAGGAACTGGAGCTTGGTGGATATGAGTGACCTATCAGATTAGCGACTCTTTGTTGGGCCTTGTCTTAGTTGGATACACTAGTGTATGATGCACCAACGTAAATGTGGCAACAATGGGCATGCATGGGCAGATGGTTGATTTGTAGAGATATAGGATACTGTCAAGTGTGAGAAGTTTTCTAGAACGCTAGATGTAGCCCACCTTCTTTGTAACAGCTTTTGAAATGTTTTCTATGTATCTGTTCTAATTCATGTTACCTGTGAATGTTAAGCTAATGTATTTGAACGTTGCACTCTCAGATAGAGTGTTATTTGCCATGGAAACTGGTGGTTGAAGAGATACTTTGTAGTTGTTGAAGGAAAGGAGCTTTGCCTTAGCTGCATTAAATGTTACAATCAATTTACGACCTCATTTCAGCACAGACTGGAGGTAACTTTTTAAGAATTCAGTCATTGCCTCAGATATGTGCGCGTCCGTTTTGCCAATATGATGAGAGTAGAGTGTGGTGTCGTCACCAAATATACCAATCTCAGGCACAATATCATCAGGGAAGTCGTTTATGAAAATCATAATCACAATAAAAGTACAAAGATCCAACCCTGAGGTACACCTGCATTTATGTCATGTTTTTTAAGATAAACGGCCATTGAGGGTAACCTGAATCTTTTTTGGGGGGTTAGGAAGAAACAAATTCTAGTAAATGTGCGTCCACTTTTTTATTAATTTATTAATTTTATTAACTTGAAGCTCTTGGTACCAGATCTTGACAAAGTCTTTGGATACATATAGTGCTACAGCCCTAGATTCGGAGTAAACTTATATCGGTCGAGTTTTCGGAATGCTTGCTGCCTCTTAGGAATAGCAGCTGCACATTTCGAGGTGAACCGTTGGGGAGAGTGAGGCTTGCTGTAGAATTTTCGAATGTGGACATGTGCTTCAATGTCGTCTTTGAACCATTTGTTTACCTCATTTTCTCACTGATCAGCAGGAAGATAAAAGGTTTCGGTCCATGGGGCGTATCTGATATGATATCTGATGGAATCAAAATAAGCCTGCTTGTAGTATCTCGTCGTTTTGAGCAACAGCTCATCGCCTTAAAGACGAGATTGTATGGTGATATCAATCATTACTACAAAGTAATGAGCGTTCTCAGAGCGGGTTATGGGCATTCGTCACATAAGAGTCGCGTGGTAAGGTCAAGAATAAGTTGAGAAGTGAGTTTTGCTGGTTCACACGATCAGTGAGAGGGAGAGTGCTACGGAGAAACTACGTGGGGTTATCAGCTGCGTCTGTATAGCTGGTGAATCCTAGCCAGTCACGGTGGTGTGCATTAAAATCCCCAAATACATGTATTTGGGAACTCAAGTCAAGTGAGAGTGATGTATCTATGCTTTCAGAGACAAAGTTTAGCAGGGTACAGTCCTGGGTCGAAGGAGAACGGTATAAGGAATATAAGTGAAAAAAGCTTTCGCCAAGTTGTCCAGATAAACAGAATGAGAGACAGCGTTGAAGTCAGGAAACAAGGCCAATAACTGAGTTTCTTCGAGGTGTCTCTGCGATAGTACTTCTGCTCCTGGCAAAGAAGGTGTGCAAAGGCCGGGCAATAGGTAATGCCCATCTATTTCTTAAGCAATTTAGGTTTGCAAACCGGATATTTTGTTCGCGACACCAGCTCTAGGAATGTTTTCGATTAGAACTAAGAAAACCTTCCCCCAAGGGTTTGCTGCCAAAACGTAAGTGGTCAGTAGCACAGTTTTTGTATCACAGTGCCACTTATCCTACGTGGATGACCTGATAAGTTCTACGGGTCCATCATACCGAGACGGGTATTCCTGCGCTCATGTACTAGTCAGGTATTTTAGAGCACGCCAGGTTATTAATTACAAAAATGTCCATATACATACATATGTATATTTGTATATATGTAGATAGAATAAGTTTTCTTAACAACACTTAACTATTTTGTTTAATAACACAACAACATAAAACCATTTTCATCGCCTATACGCAATTATTTATCACATGATAGTCTTTTAGCGCACATGTGTAATCTTGCCCGAACTTTGAAACCCGTATATCTATTTAAATTATTTTTGTTCTATGTTATTGAAACTAAACTAATGTAAAATGTAACATTCAAGTTTTATAAATATAATGCGGCCGCGGAAACGATTTTATTGTACGTCCTTCGTTCAAAATGAAGCATAGTGCGTAGATATTCTGGTTTATGCACTTTCATAATATATCTGGTTATGAGGTCTATCCCAAAAAAACTTGTAATAGTTTATGAAATGTTCTATATATTTGTGTCGGATGCGAACTCAGACTCCACAATCTTACTGTACCAACTTTGTTCAAAATAAAATAAACGTATCTAAGCTGTTATGCCTGTTTATCTCCAAAAATCTTGTAGAAGTGACATATTACTATTATATCCCCATTTCAATCGCTAGGTCTCTATCCGCCTATCCCATCTCTGATGGTACACTCCCCACTATCCCTCTATCACCCTATTCCACATTCAATTTCTCCCTCACCTCAAATTCAAGAAGGAGTTTCACTCCTCCGACCGAGGACTGAATGGATACTAGTTAGATCCTAGCCCAAAGCCTATAGAATTGTATTTACGTTCTAGTTTCAATACGTGGTACTTCTAAATTACTTATTTGCATTGTGCCTTCGCCGATAGGGCGATTTTATTTTAACAGAAAGAGGAGATAGTGTTAACATACGTACGAACATGAAATGTCCTTATATATATATCATTGTTCACTTTCAGTTCGCATACAAGTTGTTATTAGCGATATTTCGTTGATGACATTTGACTAAATCCAATGCACATCTATCGAATTGTACTAGTTGTGTTAGAATAGCCAAAATAAAATATGTTGTTTTTATTAAAAGAGGTCAACCATAATTCTTATGAAGCATCAGTGAATATAACCTACGCGTGTACGTTGAAATTAAACTAACAAAAGTTGGGGAAAACTAGTAATGTATAAACCAAAATGCAATACGCATTCTTCTATGTCATATAAAATCGCACCGCACAGAAACAAAGCAGTTTACTTCATCATAATACTTAACTCAAAAATAATTTCCATAGGAAAGCATTTTAATAAAAGAGCACAGACTGTAGCATAACTGAACTAATTCTTCTATTTGCCCTTCTGCAAAATATGAGAAATATGGTTCTAAGCCTATTAAAAGTAAAGACGTAAAGGATTAGCGTCGTCTTTGAAAAATAGCACAGAAAATCATTACTCATCCTATATTCTTCACTCTATAGTCTCTCTCTCTCTCCTTCTCTCTCTCTCTCTCTCTCCTTCTCTCTCTCTCTCTCTATATATATATATATATATATGTATATATATATATATATATATATATATATATATATATATATATATATATACGATTATATGTGCATGTATTCATGTGAATATCGGTGTCTGTACGCGTGCATGCGTATTTGTGTGATCGTGTGTGCGCGTATGGGAGCACAATTTGAAAGAAATCCACTTCTGAAATTCACGAGGAAGTTTAAGACGTATCAGAAGTGAAATTCTTGCAAATGTCTAGTCAGGCCGTGAAATGCAATATGAATGTTCACCTAAACATTAACGACCTTGACAACGTGTGAAACGCGAAATATAACGCATCTAAAATTTAAAAAATATTTTTAATGCACAAAAGAAACATTGCGGATTGTCTTTGGATAACAGGTTAAAACTGTTTCAAAGAAAATCTCGGAAAGAAATTCTATAGGGAAATTACTTTGAAAGAGTCGTAAAAAGAGGACGAAATAGAGGATGAGCTATTAAAGAAATAGTAGCAGTAGAAATAGAAGAAAAAAATGAGAAAAACAGTATTTTTTAACGGAAGTACAAAGAAAATATAAAATACGTTCCCGATAACTGCATTGTTAAAAAGACGTCATCGAGATGAACAGATCGAATTTTCAGTTTGGATTAAGCATAATGATCAAGCGGTACTGATAAAATAGTTGATACAATTAGCGCTTAAAAGCAACACATGTTAACCAACAATTCACAGCGAGTTGCAATTTTGATTTCCCTGTAAGAGAATGAGTAATCAATTTTAACAGCAAAAATAGGCATTTACAATTAAAATGTCACAGTGTCCTGGGAATAATCAGATAAAACGTTGCAAGATATGCGCTATATTTATATTCTTTTAAAATGTATTGTTGCAATATGTGGTTTTTCTAAACCCACATCATTTAACTCAATTGCTTATACTTTATATATATATATATATATATATATATATATATATATAACAGTGCATATATAAATATAAAAGTATATATATATATATACTCTTATATATATATATATATATATATATATATATATATATATATATATATAAACTATAAATACGGCTCTTACTAATAATAAGACACAGCCCCCTGAAAACGGTCGCGAGACTGAAAGCGCTCGAGGAATGGCTCGCGATACAACGTTAGGTGCCATACTTCACTAATTAACACCAGAAAACCGACGAATCGCTCGCCGCGACGAGAAATTAACAAGGAAGATAGAGAAGAAAGAAAACTACGTGGTCTTCAACGACGCGTGTATAATAAATGACTTGCTGCCGAAATATATATATATATATATATATATATATATATATATATATATATATATATATATATATGATTGTGATCGTGGTGACATATATTTATTTTAGGTGATACTATGCAAAAATAAAGACTTAATTAATAGATACGAAAGTTTGTTTTATTTACTTCTCGTATATAAAATGGGTTACTGTTATTTAAATCAATAATAAAGCAAATAACCTCAAAATATTCTATTTATAGTAAAGATGACCGATCTAAAGACACTCATTTGAATGACTAATTTGCATATCTATTTTAAACGGTGCATAGTGAATGAATATTTGATGTTATTAATTTTTAACGTTATTGTACTATTTTATCTACATATGTGCAATAATTTTCTCGTTATTTTCAGTCATTTATTAAAATGATGTAATAAAAAATGGATAACTTTAGAAAAAATATTCGTACCGACCCGGTATAAGTAGGAAAGAAAAAATAAAGAAGAGGGTGGCTAGCTTACTACTGATTGGCTGTATATATCTCTATGGCTGGTTAAGTGTCTGGCACCCTTTTACTCTCTCTCTCTCTATCCCTCTTCACTCTCTAGTTAATATATTATATTTATATTGCTTTAAAATTCAGGTCTGATGTCGCTGTGATACTGAGAACTCATAATATAATTTAATTATTTATTAGCATATAAAAAATTACATTAAAACAACAATTAGGCACGAGAGCATCAAACGTGTGGGGCATATAGTTGTCGTTGGTCATCTTTGGTCTAAAGTAATAAAATATCTATCCTACTTTTAACTAGAATCATGTCAATCACCACAATACCACATTTACACAAGGGGCCGTCCTTTTTGGTATATTCCCAAATTAATTTTAAATTTTAAATTTTTCATAGATATAGTTATATATACAGAACCTCATTGGCGTATAATGGGGAGGAAACAAACACCGGTTAGAAGGACCCTTCAACCCTTTCAAAATATTAGACTGCCCACTATTTTCTAGTTTGTTCGGAACCGATAACAAGCAGATCAATCTCAAAATAGGAGTGGGATCTAAGTGGGAGAAAAACAAAAACAGGGATGAAGTTTGGAGAGTGGGTGGTGTCCTTCCAAGATAAATGTAAATTGTGGAAGGCCGAGGACACAAATTGAAAGTAGGGAGTGGGCATTCTGAAGGAGTTCTATTACCACGACAGTGAGGTTACTCATTAACTCGACAAGATAAAAGGCTAAACTTACCCGAAGAGCTGGGGTTCGACAGAACCAAGAACCGTGCGCGCTTTGTCCATGCCGGGAACACCTGCCCATACTTGACTTCTTTTCGTACATACAAGCTCGCTACTTGTATCCACTATTTTCAAAATCCGAGGAGTGTAGTATTTTCCTATCACATCGGATCTAAGCCTACAGCTGGTGCTTAAAGAATGCGACTAGATCCTGATCAGCAAAAGATTCAAACCTCTGGTCATCTCTCAGGCTACGTTCACACCACCATTTGCGCTACGGCTAGGATCGCGAGAAACACCATTCGTCTTTCCCCATTACACGGCGGCCAGACCTTGTTGATTACGTAGGCTAGGTTTGGCAGCAGCTGCTGCTAGGAATCGATACGAGCCGTCACTTCGTTGACGTACCTCCAGTGCTGCTGGAGCTTGTGGCACCGGAATAAAGCGGGATAAAGCGTTTCTGCAAAGAGCATATATCAATGTGGACACTCGGGTGAGACCTCCATTCCGAAATTGTGGCCAGGTCAAATGAAACTCAGAGTTGTTCAGATGCCTCTCCCTGTTGCACAACTCCATTTGGAGCGGATTTGTATCCTTTTTCACTTGTACTGCTCGACTAACGGATCGTAATCTGCTACCTTACCAATCCCCTATGAAGTTCTTTTCTAGAAAGCCGAGAAAGGTCACTGGATCGAGAAAGATTTTTTAGTGCGGCTCGGCACTCTCTGAAGAACTGCGAGTAATCTCTTGGCTCACGATGGTCCTTGACTGGGGTTACATGCGCATTCCTCTCTCAATGTTCGACTAAGAAAAGCCAGTCTCTCGGCGTCCCGATTACACTTTAAGTCAGGTATCTTCAAGCCTTCTTCACACGGACATAATACGGACTTGGTTGCGAAATCAGTGACTCTTCCTGTCCCAGATAAGCGAAGACACCGGAAAGCCTTATGGCGGTTTACAGGTAGGGAAGGCACGACCAATCGGTAAAGGATGAGAAGAAATACGTAAGTGGCGCACGCGTCAGCTCTACTCTTTAAGGAGAGTTTCATTCGAAGTCAAGTGTTACCCGACCAATTCCTCTCGAGCTGGCGACCCGGTGCGTACCACACATAAAGGATTAGAACCGGGCCATTTGTCCAGCAGAAAGGAGATAGTAGGCACCCAACCGCAGACCGGTGTAATTGCTGCAGTTGTTTTTAACCTTTGTAATCGTTTCGTAAAATTTTAGTGCCTCTGTCACTCTTTTGATGTCTCGGAAGCATGAAACAGAAACTCTGGATCGCACTTTGCCAGGCAAACCGATTCCGCGTGTGACTGAAATTGCCTCCACACCCTTGCGAAGTAACGGCTCTAACGCACGGATGTAGAACAGGAGCGACAGCGCAGAACTCTGACGCACCGACGGGGAGATAACGACGCTTTCCATTAACATGTATTATTGCTGTCTGCAAGCCATACATAACGGAAATACATTTGCGAAAGTCTGATTTAAAACCAGATGCCAAGAAGCGATGGTCGACTCTGTGGAAGGTTTTAAACCGATCCAAGTGTCTGTGTAATCTTTTATCCCCTCTATGATCGTACGAAACAGATGCAAGTTGTTCAAAATCGATCCCCTTTTCACAGCGTAGTTCTGCTCGAGTTCGATCAACCCTCTTACGAACCCCTACAACCGGTGCGATAATATCTTGGCCAAAATGGTGACTCGGTGTTTAGAAGAGATATGGTTCTACCCCACCATCCCTGCCTTCTTCTTCAGCAATGTTCTCACACTACTTGTGACTTGACACGGAATATAACCCTTGTCAAACACATGAAAGATTTCTTGCAACCGGTTGGAAGTCATTCGAATGTTGTCATGAGATGGGCATCTGGGAAATTGATGGGGTATACTATGGTTTTTCACTGACAGACAGGGAGTCAATTTTACAAACGTCCTTTCCCATATGTTAGAGAACTTGATTCGCTCCATTTCGTCTACCAGTTCACCTTCGGAGCTTGGTGGTGGTGGTGATAGATGTTTGTTTTTTTTGTATGTGTGTGTGTCGGCGTGCTTGTTTTGATAAATTCAGTTAGCGGACAGGTTTTGTTGCTAGCGTTGGTTTCAAAGCTCTTGAGGGTGTTGATGTGTAATGGGCCGTGGTATGTCAAGTGGGGGCCGGTGGTTTGTGCGAAATTGTTTTCCTGGGGGTGGGGATTGGATGTGTGGGTGAAGGTTTTGGAGGTGTCCGGGATTGTGTGTGCTCCTAATCCTCTTTTTGACTGTTTGTGTTCTTTTTCTACACCAGAGGGGCGCAAGTTTCTGTGCACTCTATGGGAGGCACCGGGCTGATCTCCACTGCAGGGGTCAGAACATCATTGGGTGATACCGTCTCTTTTCCTCTTGCTGCTCTCTCGCGTTGGGGGAGTTGTCTTTTAGGGGAACAGCAGGGTCCCATTCGACAAAAACTTACAGCGATTTGAATGATCAGAAGTAATTCGTTTGCACATTGAAGCAGCTCACTGTGTAGACTTTTAAAAGTAAATACAAGATCTAGCTATAATAACGGAGGAAATGTTAAAAATCAACTCTGACATGTTGCATCAAACAAACTATATATATATATATATATATATATATATATATATATATACTTCCATTAATAAAGTTTTAACGAGTGTATTGATTTAAATCAGTTTTTAACTTTTAGGAATGATAAATATGTGTGCAAATAATTAATCAACGTGCGCGTCACTAAAGACGAGTCTCTAAAATACACATTAAAAACATGTTTTATTCTATTTAACCACTGTTACGGTTTTTGTTATTACAATTCATAAACTGTTCTTGTCATGAACATTTTGATAAACATTTATAGAAAATTGGTAATAACATTTAGGAAAAGAAAAAATGAAATAAAATAAAATAGCAAACAATAATATGTTTAAAAGGAAAAGAGTTTGGATAATTTTGTGAATATTCACAAATATTCATGAACTCCCGTCAATATAAGCCAAGTTCTTTTCAGACTTTCTGTGCTTTTGCCGGCAAAATTAATTGGATATACGATGAGAGTGATAAAAAAGAAATATAGTTTTACAAGTTGGCAGTGAACATTTTGTTAAAGTCACGTAGGCAGAGAAGTTTTTCTAAAGTGACAAGTGAACATGTGTGACTGGACGAAAGCCACAATGTGAGTTTTAATTCAAGGATAAAAATAAGCACAAGCGATGTATATATATATATATATATATATATATATATATATATATATTTATATATATATATATTAATTTTTATCTATACAAATATTTTGGCTACCTATTTGCTGACATGTATCGACAATAGCCTTATAAAGGCCCGTCCAATAATGATGAAGATAACAAGATAAAAGGGAATTCGTTTCCCATTTTTATGTTCGTCGAACTGGCCTTGATAAGGCTATAGTCAAAACATGTCTGGTCATATGCTGCGAAAACGTTTTTATATAAACTTTCTACAAACATATAGCTCTACTTGTTACTGAGCACTATTGCATAATCAGTTTTATTTTTTTATTTAATATCTTTTAAAATCGCATGTTGACAAGATGAGACTCTTTTATTATGAAATAATGTATACAATACAACTTTTTATCATGTAACGTATGTCATTTTGGGGCGTAACTGTTAATCTGAATAAGGAAACATGAACCACATATTAAGGGCAATAAACCAAAAACAATAATCAAATATATGACCAAAATCGATTTGAAAAATAATTAATGACAACTACACTAACGATAAATATTTAATGCACGTAAGGGTTTTTTATAAGAAAGCACTAAATAATAGCGGCTATAAAAATACAAAAATCAAATATATCGAGCCAAAATCATCTAATAATAAACCTAAAAAGTAATAAACAGAAAAAGTATTTTGTTCACACCCCCATTCTGCCAAATTGTTAAGGAAATATAGTAAAAGAATGTTCAACTTAAACAACATTCAATTACCTCCTATCAATAGCTTCCATGGAATCTTTTTAATAGAGCAAACAGGACCAAAGCCAAGGAAATAAATAAGGTTCTGTCTCATATCCTCCCCTATATCAGATGAGATGACTATCTCTCTACTGAGCAGAAACCCCCCTCCCTTTTTATTACTTAGTCCCTAGGTCTCTCCCGCTCTCTGTCTGAAACTAAAGAGGCGGATCCCACCACTAGCAGCAGGCATGCGTCTCATTTCGCTATTAGGAAGGATGAAACGCGGAAGCTCTCCTTCTTGCCAGGATACCTGATTTAGGACGTGGATCTTTTCCATAATTGTGCTCCTTCGATGTAAATACACTCAACCAACCCGACAATCAGCTAAATCCCATCCATTCACTGTTGAGGTCCCTGGATGCCGGAGAGCGTTCTACTTCAATAGTTTCTTTCCTCGAGCTGCTCCTTCCTGCTCCTTGGTTACCCAATAGTAGCAACGTGCAGAAATGTCAAACTAATGTGAACAAATATCTAGCTGCACAGCTCCTAATTTAGGATAGTCCCTTTAAATGTCACCCTAATTTTTAGTAGCCTATTATGTCTACAGTGACAACTTGTCTTGTTTGGGGGGAATCAGTTAAAATAAATTTTTTAAAAGTTACTAACTCAACGTTTCAGAAGTAAAGGAATAGTTTAATTTAAGACTCGAATATCTATGTATCTCATATAAAGATCAAGTGTTAGCCCAAGAAAGGGCCTCTTGATTTAAGAGAACTTCGAGTAAAGTAAAATTTAAAAAAATGATATGTGTGCGTATCTGTGTGTGTGTGGGTGTACTAAATGTACCCTTGACGCGTTTGGGCACAACCATCAGTGCTATTTATTCTACTTTTGGTTGCAAGAAAAGAAAAATAGGGGTTATACACTCAGTGAGTGGTATATTTGCAAACACCATCAAACAGTGTGAAGATAGCGAATCCAAGTTAAAGTCAACTGCGATGAACGACGCATTTGCTTGCCGCAATACCCATGTTCAGTATTTTTCCTCTTTATAGTTTATCTGTCTGCTGGTAAGAAATCAAAATTTGCTCATTTTAATTTCCGTGCGATTTCGGGGAGAACCACGTAGAGTTCTTATTAGATCATTCATAATGATAAGTTAATAGTTTAGGAATGTACCTTGCACATACATATTATTAGATCATTCATAATGATAAGTTAATAGTTTAGGAATGTACCTTGCACATACATATTATTAGATCATTCATAATGATAAGTTAATAGTTTAGGAATGTACCTTGCACATACATATTATTAGATCATTCATAATGATAAGTTAATAGTTTAGGAATGTACCTTGCACATACATATTATTAGATCATTCATAATGATAAGTTAATAGTTTAGGAATGTACCGTGCACATACATATTATTAGATCATTCATAATGATAAGTTAATAGTTTAGGAATGTACCTTGCACATACATATTAGTAGATCATTCATAATGATAAGTTAATAGTTTAGGAATGTACCTTGCACATACATATTATTAGATCATTCATAATGATAAGTTAATAGTTTAGGGATGTACGGTGCACATACATATTCTTAGATCATTCATAATGATAAGTTAATAGTTTAGGAATGTACCTTGCACATACATATTATGGCGGTTATATACCAGTCCGATTAAAATTTTATTACATAATATAACTCAAAATATAATGTAGAGCAATTATTCTTTTCATTAATTCATCATGTATGGAGCTTACTACTCCTAATTGTAAAGTCTACAATAAAATATTGTAGGCACGTTACTCACTGTGTATTGTATATGTCATAATGGTTTCATCATTAGTTTATGAATGCAGCCTATGCATAGAAATATATATATATATATATAGAAATATATATATATATATATATATAAAGAGGTGTACTAAAAGCGAACTTTTAGGAAAGGTAAAACCTATTGTAAAGAGTATACAGCTCAATATCCAAGACTTCATTCCTTTCTCTCTCAACTTGATAACTAACCCACCTTATTTATATTATACTCTAGCCCTTTTATTTACTTGATGATTCGCCTTATCTACTCCTAATCCCCTTTGCTCACTTCGATATCGAACTCCTTACTGTTTCCACTGTGCACACTAATTATTCTTCCCCTCCTGTTTTTACTTCTAAATAATTCTTCTCACTCTTTTAATAGCCTCGATTATTCCCCCCCCCTTGTTTTACCTTGCCCTTCGCACATTTCTCTCAGACCATACTCAACCCCCAACCCGCCCTCGCTCTACATCTTTTAACCCCCGATAGTATTTACTTTTAACTGCGATCTCCACTCTCCCTCTGGCTTAATCTATTATCACTTATTTAACCTTGTATGTCTCTTATTTCTTTCGGCCATCATTAACCTATTTAATAATTTTCTTAATTAACCTCCATATAACTTTTTTGAAAAAAATTTCAAAGTTTAATTTTCCCATATCCATAAAGAATTAGCGTCCCGTAACAGCATATTTTACTTCAACCCATATCTTTAACCACCTTGGAGATTCCCATTCCGGTTATCCTTTCGAGGTCATTTTTACTTTTTACTTTTTCCTTATTCTAATTCTCATTCTTGAGCTCCAATCTTATCGACTTTTCCCTCATTCTATTATTATTATTTTA
The DNA here is from genome assembly GCA_963556195.1 of Sepiola atlantica. Taxonomy (NCBI): domain Eukaryota; kingdom Metazoa; phylum Mollusca; class Cephalopoda; order Sepiida; family Sepiolidae; genus Sepiola; species Sepiola atlantica. Next base: position 38,809,562 of record OY744516.1, on the reverse strand, counting down.
TTATTTTATTATTTTTTATTTTTTATCGGTCAATCCTACATTTTCCCTGCGAGCCTAAGACTAATCTTATTATCTCTTTTTCATTTTTTATTTTCTTATTTCTACTTTTAATACTATTTTTATATTTATTTTTTATCTTTACTTTTTTAATTTTTAATTCATTTTTCTAGTTCTACCCTTCAAATATATTTTGCCTCATTGTTTATATCTAAGGTTATCTGATTAAACATCTAAACCCCGAACTCTGTTCATAAACATATTCTGATATTTTAACTCCCTCCCCTAACATTCGTTAACTCACCCCACTCCTTTCTTCCCCTTTTCTAGTTGAATCCTAATTCGCGCTAACATCCAATTTCAACTTTATGCTTCACCCCCCACATTCACACTCTTAGTTTTAACCGCACTCTTTCACCGCATCGCTCCCTTTCTCCTCCCTCGTACCCGTCCCTTTCTCCTCCCCCACACCCCTTACCCGTTCCTCCCCTGCCTACTGGTCGCATATTATGTTTTTGTTTTTACTGTTTTTGCTTTTCTTCATTTTAAGCCGGCTTTCTCAACGGGCTAGCTTTAAATATTTTCGCTGCCTCTTTTTCCCACTTTAAACACACAGGAAGTATTTTTAATGGCGAATATTTTCCACCTCAATCTTCTCTGAGCCTTCCTGCATCATCGAACGTACCTCTTATTGGACTTTTTACTCTTTTGGATTTCTATTTTCGCCGTACCTGAAGTTGTGGCTTCTTGAAATTTAACTTTGAAACCTCTCTCATTACATCTCGTGCCTTTAACGACCTACCTATCTACATCTTATTCTCTCCGCTGGACTTTTCGACACCGGACTTTTTAGCAATCGGACATTTGCTTGCATTCGGGCAGAGTTTTGCCCTGCGTTTCTTTCCCTACAACTTTTATTTCATTTTTTCAAATTTTAAATCTTGGCCATTGCCAACTTATCTATCCCAGCGACTTCCTCTGATGATAAGATTTTGATCTTTGAAAAGCCTGGCTTAAGGAAAATTTAACTTGAATAAATTGCCTTTTTGCGGAATATACCTTGCTCTGAGCAATTGAATTGAATTTTGATTTGGCTTTTGCTTCTCTAATTCCTTTCCATTCTTCTTCATATATATATATATATATATATATATATATATATATATATATATATATATATATATATATATATATATAAACATATCTAACTTTATATGTGTATATGTCCTAGCGTGTGTTCCAGGAAAAAAACATTGTATACTATACATTTACACCAATAATTATAAAGGAACAATGTTAAAGTTGTGTACATTAATGAAATGTCTGAAAGCCTTCGTAATCCAAAATCAATGACATACCCTCAGAATATTTGATTTTTTATGAGTTTATAACAGTGTGTTTATAATTGCAGTTCGCATTTTCTAAGATAAGTTTTCCCCAGTAATGTCTGATAAGTAACATAGCGTTTTACCTCCTTTTCAACAAAAGATGCACACGATATTTTTCTTGGCAGCGTTTTCCTTTTGTTCCGCTGTCAAAATATTAGAAATCGATCACAGATTTAACAACTTGCTTTTCAATATGGCTGCCGTTGTCGTCTGCTCACGTGCGTTTCTAGATGAACTCACTCACTTACACAAATGATTACATACACTGAACAGTTTCAATCGTATAAACATCTGCGTATCATTCAGAAGAAAGTATTCAATATCACGCGTTATATATGTGAATGTAGCCTCTAATAGAGAAATAGAAATGGAACCTGGGCGAGATCTGTTGACACACATCTATTCAGTCGGCTCGTTTAACTGTTTAAGTTTTCTTCCAAACTAACCTAGAAGGATCAACGAAACTACATTTTAAACGTAACCAATCTTATCGGACCGACCAACGTGTTATTTAAAACTTTGGTCGTGCATGCTTGATCGTATCCATTCAATCAACTTTAATCATGGGCATGCGTTTATCATAACACTTAATATTTCGTCTGTCTTATTTGAAAGAAGATTTAAGTTTAAAAGAAGTAAATTCTTAATGTAATATTTTTCTCAAAGCCAAACAAAATTTTTAGTTTTCCCATAACTTCATAATTTGAATATAATATTGACTGTTATTCAATTAACGATTCCAATGTATTACATTTAAACTACTCTTTAAACGTATGTAAGTTTTAATAAAATTCGCCCAACCAAGTGATGGTATCATGTAAGAAATCTGATATTAAAAACACACGTCTGATATCATATGTAACAAATTATACATTTTATGTAAATGGCAACAATTAAAATTCTGCCGCGCTGTTAGTTATGGTTTTCCTGGGTAATTAAATAAAAAATTTATAATTATTATTGTCATGTATTAAACTCTAATTAAACACAAAGATTCTGCTTCAATGTGAGCATTTTAATGTCCGAATATCATAATGTCTACTTAATATAATAACATTAATCAAATCGCGAAATAGAAAATAGGAAGATTAACATGAAATCATATGGTTCAGTAGGATGGACACAAACAGATGAAAACATGAAATAAATGTTATTTATGATGAGAGTTAGCCACAACAAGCAGGGTACAAAAAATGGAAAGAAAAAGTTTCATAACCCCATTAATATTTAATTACTTGTGTTTGTATTTCTATTTCAAGCGGAAGAAACTGTACTTTCCTGCCATTTTAAATGTTTATTGGCACTGTGTTTTGCAGGTGGTCACATTAATTAATAGCACAATATGCATATTAATTAATACCATACAAATAATGAATAAGCTTTCTAAGACAATTGAATAAAGGGCGAGGGTATCTTAGGCATCACTTAGCAAGACCTTTGTTAGCCGCCCTCAAGACATCTATTTAAAAGTGTATACAGCTGTGGTGTGATCAGACTTAAAATTCACATCATCAGATTTTAATCCCTACTTTGCTCAGAACATTAACCACCAGGAAATATTTTAGGGACGTGCACCCAAGAGAAAACTTTTCATCAAACACCTGTCATAGTCTAAAAGCCTGGTTTCCATGCTCGTGGGTGCTTAAAATCCCGGTATCTTGAAACTGACTTGGTAAATACACACAAGAGTATTAGCTATCTCGTCAACAACAAGCTGAAGCATATTTTCTTCTCTATGTGTCTAAGCCACATAGACATATCATCTAATTCAGAAAACAGCACATTTACCATGACTTCTGGAAACAGTTATCACTCTCAGAAGTACTGAATAATTTGTTGGCTGCGGAAAAAAAACATTGCATCCTGTAAAACGTTTATAGAAATTCGGATGCTGCACGTGATGCTCCCACCAAATACACACATCATAGCATAACTTATAATTCGTGTAATTTCTCTTATAATAGTACAGTATTCTATGCACAATACATGCACGTGAGGTTTAGTGTACTTGAGTACTCTACACAATGATACTTTTATAATTACAAGTGAATATTGCCTCAAGATCGAGTAACGTAACTCCGAAATTGCATGTCACTTCATATCACGAAGTATAGAATCAGGATTAGGAATAGTATATCATAGACAAATGAGCACAGCGCGCTGTTCGAAATATACAATATATATATATATATATATATATATATATATATATATATATATATATATATACCAGAAAAAAACAGTAATTTAAAGAGCCGGAAATATATTAAAAATATGAAACACAAATAAAGATATCAGTACAAATTTGTAAGTGAAATACTGGTTTAAATCTCTGACTTGTAGTTTAATCTTAACTTGGTAGATGTTTGTTTGAGGTTAAGTAACCCTTATTTCCTCATTCAGTAAATGTCACTTCACCGTGAAGGGTTATCTATCCTGTGAAATGACGATAGTCTCTCACAATGATGTGTCAAGTGCATGATCTTCAATAAGCACCGATTTTGCCTTTCCTTTCGATTCGAATTGAATTATTTTCTGATTTTTACATTTTCTCGTCTTTTGTCGTTTTGGTTGAATTTAATGGAATGGCTGGTCTGACTTTGACAGCAAATCAATAAAGTCAAGTAATTTTCCTTGTAATTTCTCACTGAAACGAAATGTATCATAGACGTATAACAAACAAAAACTGTTATTCTTCCTTATGTTTTTTAAATGTTTGTTTGTATACATTTCCTTCTTTGTTAAATGCGACAAACTCTTGTATATAGTTGCTCTGTTCGTCAGTTGTTAGGTCTATCACGCCTAAGTTGTATAGCATTTTATGGGTCGTTGAATTTTGTTATAGATATAGGTAAGTCCATCACCAAGTCGGTTGTTCTGTCCCGTTTAAGTTTGAAATTGCGAAACCGGCAGATTGAATAGACGCATCTTCAAAGTATCGATTCTTATCAACCACTCTCACTCTCTCACTCTTACTTTCTTCTCACTTTTTTTTCTCTTTATTTATTTGTTTATTTCCCCCTTTTCTCTCTTAACGTTTTTCTGTCTGTCCCTTTTTCTCTCTCACTCTTTCAACTTTTGCTCTGTCCAATCGTTTTCTATTCGTGTACCGTAATTTTCTCTCTTTTGTTCTTTTTCCTCTTTTCTCTCTTAACGTTTTTCTGTCGGTACCCTTTTCTCTCTCACTCTTTCAACTTTCGCTCTGTACAATCGTTTTCTATTCGTGTATCGTAATTTTCTCTTTTTTGTTTTTTCCCCTTTTCTCTCTTAACGTTTTTCTGTCTCTCTCTCTCTCTCTCTCTCTCTCTCAACTTTCGCTCTGTCCAATCGTGTTCTATTAGTGTATCGTTATTTCTTCTTTTTATTCTGTTTTCCTTTCCATTTCAGACCGCTACGAACAATTACACACAGTGTGCTATCGTCTTCCCCCGTTGATAGTTTTGTGTTTGTTTCTCATATTTACATTCTCTAAACAAATACAAAATGGAATCATATTTGGCATCAATGTTTTTTATACTTTGGCAAAATGAATGATATCTGTTTGTTTCAATCAATATAGGTGGTAACCTTGGAGTTATTTCGGTTCTGGTTGAACTTTTGGCATCAATTACGGCTGTTAATGGACAATATTTTATTTCTTTAATCCCGTTCGGATTTGATGTCATCTATCAAAAGATGGGGAATTTATTTTAAAGATGCATTTCTATTTTTTTTTTGTCAACAAAACACAGTATAAAGCATCCTGTCAAATTTCAGTTGATTTGATATCACTCGGACGCTACAGTATATGTTTGTGCATTCGTGTGTGTTAATAAACGATTGAGAGTATATATATATATATATATATATATATATATGTTACGATACACGCTACATGTCTACTCATATCATTTTGTAACCACAGTCTTAAATCTTCACGTATCAATTTACGTATCTTAAAGTCTCTAAAAAGTTCTCAAATAAATCTCAAGGTTTACCTTATCTTCTGTTCTCTTCTTTGGCCTGTGATTCGTCTAGTCTTCGCTGGCTGTGTCGTCCTGATCGAAGGAAGAGGTCTGTCTCAGACAGAATGAATACACGAGACACGAATTTTTTGACGGGAAATTTCACACAAGTTTCTTTATTCTCACACAATTTTCTTACTTCTTGGTTCGGTTGCTGTCAGGGGGATTCCGGTTTCGACTCTCTCATACTTCGGCTATCTTCTTTCCTTTTGGGATATCTTCTGCCCTCCCAGAACGGGGCCTTACCAGTTTACCGGCTACATGCTCGCACCCGGTCTGAACGATATCGCCTCTAAGCTCAGACTGATTCTAAAAAGCTAAGTTTTTGTTTTCCGTGGTGACGTAATCATCATTCCCACGCACGATATGGGGACAAACACGACTCACTCTGATCTCTGACTCAAAGGTCACGTCAGGTGTCTAAACTTATTTTGACTATTCCTGGATCAAACACTTCTCTGACTCACTTCTGAGTCCCGAAACAAAACCTATTTTTCAATAACAAAATTAGCTATTTGATACTAGTTAACCTACTGTGCCTTGCATAATGGGGCCCTACGGTATTGTAACACTCCTTCCTTCCCTATAAACAAAAAAAACAAAAAATCCCAAGATTTTCTCTTTTTTTTTTTTAAAAACCAACCCTTCCCTGGGACTGGTAAAAATCCGAGCCTGAGCACTCCTGGGTTGCCATCATTTCACCACTGCCGGAATTTCCTTCGGCACCACATGACAATGTTTCCGGGATGTGGGAGAGTTTGCTCCCTACGGTTGTTGCCGGCTAAAAAAAGCCATCCCCTGTCATAAATCAACATCGGGCGTTTCTCGCCTATATCTCCTGCAAAATCTACCACATAAATTCGCTCTTGCTCACACACGTTCTCCGTGCTCGACCACTTCCCAAAATTTCCCGGTATGTTACACTTTCGGGCCACCATCACTTTCTTAGATAACTTCAACAAACGGTCGGCACACAGCCGATTAAAACTAACTGCGCGTTTTATTCTCGCGAAATAGGGGAACAAAAAACAGAACAAAAAAACCTTCATTGACCTATTCTCTAATGGTCAGCCTCGAAGCTTACTGGGGGTACCGTCGCTATACTGCTTGCTATATATGGACCATACATTTCTGACACGCCCGTGCTCCCGTCGCGAATGACAGCGAACAAACACCCAGTTTCTAACTCCCAACCCCATTGGCGTGGCGTGGCACCCATCCCATGGCTCTAACTAAACGGCGTGACGGGGGTGAAATGTCGACACCACCGTTCCTGGAACACATCGGGTCACCAATCCAGGTCTATCATTTTCTTCCCTAAACCAAAATTAATTTGACTGAGGTACCCTCTCTTAAATATAAAGCTTAAATCTATTCCACTTCCATACACGGTCTACCGACGTGATTGGGGAGCAACCATGGGTCACGAAAATTAATCACAACTTCAATATCGACCACCGTTATCGTGGCGCACCAATACGACTGTCCTGTCGTCTAACCACCGGTTCGCAGTTTTAACGCGTGTAGAGTTCGAGCACCTTTGCCCATTCTTCTCCGAGCCAAAACCCATGGCCGCCTCGTTTGCGAAAACCACGCGAGCGAACTTTATTGATCCCGCAGGCCCAACTGGGCTGCACATACTCTGTGCACAGGGATATTCTTCGAAATAACCTAATTGACCCCCGTCCGGGGTACCCATAAACCGACCCAAACCTGCTATCAGTGCCCCCCAAACAACTCAAATACAAGATCACTTTAACCCTAACACTTTGCTGACCCACGTAACATTCAATTTAAGAACTGTTTTTCTTTTTAATTACATTTTTAAATTTCTCCATCCTCTAAATAGTAAAATATCATTCACTCAAGCATTAGGAACCCGGAATCCTCCATGTAACAAATACATCAATACATCAAAAAAAAAAATTCATTCCACCCAACAACAACAAAAAAATCAAACCGAAACCGACAGAACCAATGGAGAACATATCTCCACAATACAACACAACATAATTCAAAAGATAAAGGGAAAAGAGAACAGCGCCCGACACCATAACGTATTGACATGTCGTCAAACTCCAACCCGGACACCATCAGATCACCCGCCGCTGTCGTCGTTATTTTCCTGCAACACTTTTTAGCAGTTTTCAAAACCCACGGGCGCTTTCTTTCTCTCTCTCTCTCCCTCTCTCTCTGTCCATGCGCTCTCGCTTCTCCCTTCCTTTCTAACAAGCATATTCTGACCTCGCGCGCACATTTTTTTTAAACAATCTCTTTTAACATTTCAATTCTTCTCTCTCTCTCTCCCTCTCTCTCTCTCTTTTTTTACGACGCATATACATTCTAAAAACAAAAGATTTCGGCCACAGAGTGGCATATCAATCCCTTTCTTTCTATGCTCTTTCTGTCTCTGTCTCTCTCTTTCTAATACATTCTTTCTTTCTTTTTTCTAAATACGCATATTCTGTCCTCGCGTGCACATGTCATTTCAGCACATCCACCCTTTTTAACATTTCCATTCTTCCTCTCTTTCTCAATTACATACTTCCCTCGTTTTTTTTTCTTTTTTCGCCCGTTATTGCTTTCACCTTTGTCCCCCACCAACACAAACCAGAAAAAAAAATTACAGCAACAAATTCTTAAAACACAACACAAAAAAAAACATAATTACGGCAAATCGTCCTTTTTTTTCTAACTAGAATGTTCTTTTCCTACAAAGTCTTAACAATTGTTTTTGCGCGTGTGTGTGTGTGTGCGTGCGTTCTTTTTTTTCTTTTTTTTAACAAAATGTGTCTTTCTTTTTTTTCTTTTTTTTTTTTGAATCTTAACAATTAACAAATGTGTCTTTTTCTCTTTCTGCGTAATTTAATAATGGTTTGTGTATGTGTGCGTTCTTCTTTTTTTTTAACAAAATGTGTCTTTCTTTTTCTTTTTTTTTTTTTCTTTTGTGAATCTTAACAATTAACAAAATGTGTTTTTTTCTCTTTCTGCGTAATTTAATAATTGTGTGTGCGTTCTTCTTTCTTTTCTTTTTTTAACAAAATGTATTTTTTTTCTTTTATTTTTTATTTTATTTTTTCCTATGTCTTTTAATAATTAACTAAATGCGTCTCTCATTTGTGTATCTCAACAATTTTCCCCTCCGTGTCTCGTCCTTTTTTTTCTCTTCCTTTTTCTATCCATCTTGGACCACACGATGTGTTCGTACTTCATGACAGCACCAGATCGATATCGAACCGTTTCATGTTGGAAACGGCAGGTCACGGCTACCAAAATAAAACCAATGTTACGATACACGCCCACAGATCGGAAACGGCATCTCAAGCCTTTTTCAATTACGGCCTCTGTTCATTTATACGTATCTTAAAGTCTCTAAAAAGTTCTCAAATAAATCTCAAGGTTTACCTTATCTTCTGTTCTCTTCTTTGGCCTGTGATTCGTCTAGTCTTCGCTGGCTGTGTCGTCCTGATCGAAGGAAGAGGTCTGTCTCAGACAGAATGAATACACGAGACACGAATTTTTTGACGGGAAATTTCACACAAGTTTCTTTATTCTCACACAATTTTCTTACTTCTTGGTTCGGTTGCTGTCAGGGGGATTCCGGTTTCGACTCTCTCATACTTCGGCTATCTTCTTTCCTTTTGGGATATCTTCTGCCCTCCCAGAACGGGGCCTTACCAGTTTACCGGCTACATGCTCGCACCCGGTCTGAACGATATCGCCTCTAAGCTCAGACTGATTCTAAAAAGCTAAGTTTTTGTTTTCCGTGGTGACGTAATCATCATTCCCACGCACGATATGGGGACAAACACGACTCACTCTGATCTCTCACTCAAAGGTCACGTCAGGTGTCTAAACTTATTTTGACTATTCCTGGATCAAACACTTCTCTGACTCACTTCTGAGTCCCGAAACAAAACCTATTTTTCAATAACAAAATTAGCTATTTGATACTAGTTAACCTACTGTGCCTTGCATAATGGGGCCCTACGGTATTGTAACACATATATATATATATATATATTCATTAAAACTAAACAGCCTAACATTAACAAAATAGCTTTCAACACAGGTACCAACATATTAAAAGTATTCCATAATTAAATGGAAATTCAGTAAAAACAAAATAAATAAATAAATAAATAAATAAATAAATAAATTGATAAATAAATAAATAATAGTAATAATAGTAATAGGAATAAATAATAATACATAAATAAATAATAGCAAAAATAAGAACTAATAAAATAAATGAGTAAACAATAAAACCAAACACACAAACGATAGAATAAAATGAACTCAACCACACACCCTCTTCTCTCTTTCATTCGCCCGTGACGATAACTATAAAACATTAACTCCAGTCTTCTTATTTAAATTTTAAAAAACAAACAAAACCCTAATCCTGAAGACGACTACGAAAGTCGAAAGTGCTCGAGAAAATGGCCGAATTAAAAACTATCGGTGAAGTACTATACGGATTGCCACCTGAAACCAGAAAGATGGCTCGACGGTTTGAGAACCTTACGAGGAAAATATACAAACGCGAAAGTTCCGTGATGTTCAACAATGCTGGCTTAGATAATGACTTGCTGCCTAAATATACATACATATATATATATATGTATATATATATATATATATATATATATATATATATATATATATGTGTGTATATATATATATATATATATATATATATATGCATATATATATGTATATGTGTGTGTGCTTGTGTGTCTGTAAGTGTGGGTTTATTGACTTACTGCGTAATCTGAAAACACACAAGCCACGACCCTTAAACACACTCTTAAATAGCACTTAAAATTCTTCATGCAAAAAGCGGCTAGAAATAGAAAGTTGAAATAATAGCGGGCACGTGCTTACAAATACGTGATACAATTGCCGATACTCTTAAGTTTACCGTAAATAACAAATTCGATACATTTATTGCTAATAGACATTAAGATTTCACTAAATCGTAGTATGTTGTCCTACAGCCTTACTGTCATAAGCAGCAATTGGCGAAACATCAGTCGTGTCTATTCCGGGCGGAAACGCTTGTCCGTCTAGCTACATAGGAGAGCTGCGATATATGTGGGGTAAAAGTCAGGGTAAGTTAAATGGCTATTTATTATCAGCGAAGACCTTTACGTAGAAACGACTAGCACTCTTCGTTACTTATGTTATTGTTAGAAACATTGAGATTACACTTACTGGTCGCTTGTTATTGATAGTCTAACTGTTAAAAGCACCGATTGTCAAAAAGCAGTTGAGTTTCGATCCCGCCTTGAAGTGCTTGTTTGACTAACAAGAATACAGAACTGTGAAATGCCGACACAGTTTCTGTGTGGATTACTATATATTCTACCACCCCACTATTAAGTGGACAATGCGTTAAATAAAATCGGTAGGGATAATTTGCAGTAATGATGAGCTCTGTATCAAAACGAATGGAACACAATTCGGTTGTAATAGAAGTAAAGAAAATAAATTAATATTACTAGCAAATATAGGCTCCCTCCGGTCGCCTATTTTTGCTAGTTGGAAGCAGAAGAGATACTACACTACCTCCACACCTCCCCAAAAAGAGGGGGTAATGCCTGGGAAGATTGTATCATGACAAAAGAACAGATTATACACTCACTCCACACCTCTCAAAAGAGAAGGGGTAATGTCTGGGAAGATGGTATCATGGCAACAGAACAGATACAGAACAGATACAACACTACATCCACACCTCTCAAAAAAGGAGAAGGTAATACCTCGGATGATGGTATCATGACAACAGAACAGATACAGCACTACCTACACCCTCTCAAAAAGGAGAGGTAATGTCTTGGAGGATGGTATCATGACAACAAAACAGATATTAAACTACCTCCACATATTTCAAAAGATAAGGAGGTAATTCCTGGGAGGGCGGTATCATGACAGCAGACCAGATACTACACTACCTCTACATTTAAAAAAAAGAGGATGTTAATTCCTGAGAGGATTAGATCATGAAAACGGAAAAGATACTACACTACCTCCACACCTCACAAATAAAGAAGAGCTAATTCCTGGGAGGATGGTATCATAACAACAGAGCAGATACTACACTACACTATACCCCTGAATTGAGCATTTAAAGATAGTACATTTGTCTGAAATAGTATACACTATACTATTTCATAATAATGACAATATTCTTAAATAGTATAGTTTTGGCTTCAGACAGACAAACAGACGGATACATTATCTTCATTATTAATATATATAAATACAGTCGTGTTTTGATCGCGACTTGAAGCGCTTGCTGATCTAGTCACACTGTAAAGCCGTGACACAGCAAAACTGACAATATGTGAATTAGTATATATGTCCTGCCCTTCGATCGCGTGAGAATTGTGGTAAATAAAATCGCTAAAAACCATTAAGTATGATGCAAAGTTGGCCTATAGTGTTTTAATCGTCGTTATATAAATATTAAGATTTCACATACACTAGCAAAAATTAAGTAAAAATTTTATTCGTATTAAAATAATGTCTTAATAAATCTGTCTAAAATACTTCGACTTCGAACATTTTATGCAAACAGTATCTTTAGAATGATGGAAACAATTCATATTTTTATACAACGCGAAACGTTTTCATACTAAATTAATATAAAATTGTCATATCTGGCGGCAAAATTAATTTTCGGCCGTATCAGCATATCATTTATTTTATTTATAGCAAAAGGTTACAGCAATATAAAAGATAATCACCAATACGTAGTGTCGTATATTTTGTTCTGATAAACTGCCTCAGTTAAACGAGTACAAAACACGTTGGATATTCTTGTCAGACTTCCTTAAATAATAATATAACTGTGTTGAATTCATTTGTATTTTAGCATGTGCACTTTTTTAAAACATAATTCCATAAATATATGACTGGATAAACATCCTGATTCTGTGGGGACCATACGATAACATTAATATCGCGGATATCTAAAAATCGTACTTATCGATCGGAAGTTATCCTGAATATGCATGGCCCCTACTTGTGTCATCGTTTTGAAATATTTCGGATGAGATTCTACGGTTAAGCGGCGTTTGCAAATGTCTACAACAGTCAGCCTAATTTGTTTTTTTCTTGGCGTTCCCACCCTTTTTCGATTTTCTTATATTCCTCAGTATTTGGAGAAAGTTTCGATGCTTGAACACAAAGTGTTTTACTACACTTCAGTTAATTACCGAGTTTAAAAAATGAAAAATGTTGTTGCTGAAGCAACAGAATTTGGATTTACCAACCGGGTTAAAACTTCCAAACTTTCAAATCGTTAATTAAGAGTAAAGCAATACTTTATTATTACACTACATAATACATTAAGTCTGACCATGCGACAACCATATTTAGGAATTGATTTTCGTAATTCTTATAAGCTCTTAAATTAGTCTAGCAGAAGATTCATGGAAATTATATTCATTTAGCATTAAAACGGTTCAAGTTATATAAAATATGAATTATTTTCATCTATCGATTAAATTTAGGATAAGGTGTTAAAAATCTAATTAATAAATATAGTTTTCTTTCAAATATGTTGATAAGAATATAAGTTTCATCATAGGTCTTCAATTTAGTTTATCCAGTGTTGCCTGTAAGAATCCCCGATTGTCGACAAACAGTCGTTTTTTTAATATTCCGGCTTGAAACGGTAGCCTCATTGAATAGCGTTATATAATGAAGCAGTTTGTATGTAGATTATTCTGTATCCCCGGATACATGGGGGGGGGTATTTTATGTTATATCGCAAGCAACTATTAGGTATAATGAAAAGCATTTCAAGAACGGGAACTGAGCTCCATTCGGTGATAGTAGTGTTTATATAAACATGACTGTTAAATTTACTCAATAAAAACAATAAATAACGCTTAAAGCGCCAATGATCAAAAGTCAGAATGGTGCCGAACCCACTTGCCCGTCTAAACACACTGAAAGGCGAAAGGAGAACCTATTTTTCTGTGGATAACTATATATGTACCCTTCTTCCGTAGGTTGTGAAATGTCGTTAGTGAATTCGCTGGCTACAATTAGTGGTAATCTGAATTGAGCACTTTTCAGTGCTAATATTGTTTATATAAATAACACGATTTCACTTACTCGTGGCATTTTTGCGATTGTCTAATGGTTAGAATCATCGATTTTAGAGAAATTATTCGAGTTTCAATCCTGGCTTTAAGCATTTACATATCTAGTCACAATAGACAGCTGTGATACAGTGAAACAACGTGTCTGTTGGTAACCGTATATACCTCACCACACAGCAACATTTATGATGAAATCACGAGCTTCCAGTAGAGATAATGTAAAGCTCTTGATAAAACAAACCCAGCACTCATCGGTGATAAATGTGTTTAGATAAACATTAATGGTTCGATTACTTGTCGAACAATTAGTCGATATTCGATCTCACGTTGAAACGCTTGCATGTTTTACCACACTGAAATTATGTGATAATGCAAAGTACTTTGTTTGTGAATGGCTTTAAAATGTCTGTTTCTCTCTTAATTATGTGTTATTTTATTTCAGTCAAAATTCTCAGAAATCAAGGGGGGCTTTCCTGCGGCTCAACCATGATCTCTATATAAGATACATAGATATTAGAATATTCCATAAAAGTTCTCTATTACGTGTCCAACGTTGTGTTAGTAACAAAGTAAAGAACACTAATTTTCCTCCTCTCAATTTACCAGGTAACTATGTTATAGTATATCTTTATGTTGGTCTATTGGTCTTACTAGTTTCCAGGACAAACATTCATCTCATATGATGGAGTATCCAGCAAAGTGCTGTTACTGGAAGTTACATTACTTGGAGAAGGTGTACCATTCCTCGTATGATCCCGTGTATAGCCGTGTCGAAAGGATCTTCTTTTGGGCTTCGAATACTATGTTATTGTGAATATTTTATCTGGGTTTACTTGTAGGGTGAAGTATTCTCATGTATAAAGAGACTGAAGACACTCGATAATGGTGTCTAGTGGATAATTCAAACTCTCAATGTAGGTAATTTAAACTCTTCATCTGTGTGTGTTCAGAACTATGTAAACTGACAGATGCGATTAACGATAATGCAAATATCTTAGTCGGAAAAGCAATCGAGTTTCGATTCCGGCTTGAAGCGATGTCTTTTGTGGCGATATGGTGGATTGAACGTCTATATATATATCTCCGTTGGTTAAGCACTGTGGAAAATTAAGTTGTAAGCTACAATTTAGGATAATGCCAATGTCTCAATGAAGCGAATCGGGCACTCTTTTGTCTTAATGTTTAATAAACATTAAAAGTTCACTTACTCTTGGTCTTTTTTCTGTATCCTTAATTTTAGAAGTATCGCTTGTCGGAAAAACGTCGTTTAGATCCCCACGTGAAACGCTTGTCTGTCTAACTCCATTAAGAAACTGCGGTAGAGCTTAACATTATTTATGCAGATTACTATATATATATATATATATATATATATATCCAATCGCTACGTCCGTTCAGTACTGTCGTGAGTCAACTCGCGTGCTATCATAAGTGATGATGGAAATTTGTTTGAAAAAACACTTTGGTACTAATAGTGTTTATTTAAACTATTTTTAATTCATTCGTTACTTGTTGTCAATGGTTTCACGGTTAGAAGGTCCCATTATCGAAGGACGATCGGGTTCAGATGTCGGGTTGAAACACTTGCCTGTCTAACTACACAAAAGATGTATGATACAGCAAAACTGTCCCTCTTAAGGATGATTATAGATTATTCCATGGATTGAGCACGATGGTTAGTGTAATCACAAACTGCCATTTACAATAATAAAAAGTTCTTGTAAAAACGATTTCACATACTTCTGGTCTGCTGTTGTCGAAAACCAAATAGGTGTCGATTACGGCTTGACTCGCTTGCCTGTCTACTCAAATTGAAGTGCTATGCTACAGCGAAACATTCTGACCGTAGATGACTATATGTGCCCTATATCCCATACCATGGTTAAACACAGCTTGGCTCTGTATTTTGAAACCGATGGTACCGATGTAGTTATCATCTTCTGTAATATATATATATATATATATATATATATATATATATTTCTCTAGTCTTGTTATTATCGTCTACGCAATCTACAGAAATTGCGTCCCCTCAGCGGCATTCTTCCGTTTTACATAGTTTTATCTGCGGGCTTATCGGTGTCAATGTTACTTTGAATTAAATACTTACAAATTAACTGATTGAAAGAACTCCTTGTAGATATGCTGAGACGAATTTAAAATATGTATCAGTTGCGAGGAGAATATTCTCTACAAACCGACCGATCGACGAACAGACATTATCATTAAGATACAACAATGCATCTATACACAAGCGAAGCATAAATTCTTCATAAAGCAGTTTGTCGCTTCCAAATCATAAGACATAGTAGATTAGGCTTGATCCTCTTATTTGCTAAAACCGATCACATATTTGTTCTGTCTTGTATGACTAAGCATACATTGTTCCTAAAAGATAGTTGTCAAAACGAAGAAAATAACGACTGTATAAAAACAAAATAATTTCTTTTCAATGATATAATGACCGCTTGAGGGAGAAGGTATACACTCAATGTAAAGATGGAACGACAACTTGAACGAGGATCTGTTTTCATTTTCCGGTCATTCAATAGTGACGCACACACTATAGGGAACTACATTTGCTATCAAATTTCTGTTAAACAATTAATAATTCACGTAACAAACGTTCAGTGTGTATTTTGAGTCAGCATTCGCTAGCGAATGAATAAACGATCGTGTTATTCAAACGAGAGAGAAAAATATCATCTTCAATTTGAAAATCAATTCCTCATCGTAGGGACGCATGCGCACTGATTGAAATTCAGTTTTGAATGCGTTTTAAATTTTACAATGACGAGAAAAGACAAATCATACAAACAGAAGTGTTGACATCTTTTTAATATTTAAAAATGAGTAAAATATAATTTTCAACAAACAATTTTGTTCCCAAATGTGTGCTTTAATGTATTTTTAATTTGGATTATATTCTACACAATATTTGCTTGCTCTCATTTTTTCGTCTATTATTTAAAGAAGGAAACTGATTATCGCCATATATATATATATATATATATATATATATATAGAGAGAGAGAGAGAGAGAGAGAGAGAGAGAGAGAGAGAGAGCGAGAGAGAGAGAGAGAGGGAGAAAGAGATAGATAGATAGATAGATAGATAGATAGATAGATAGATAGATAGATAGATAGATAGATAGATATGGGAAATGAAAAAAGAAAAAACCAAGAGATATTTTTTATATATTCATCAACGTTTCGTCTTTATTGTAAGACTTTCTCAGGATGATGATTTTAAGAAAAATGTCATGCAAGGACATTTTTCTTAAAATTATCATCCTGAGGAAGTCTTACAATAAAGACGAAACGTTGATGAATATATAAAAAATATCTCTTGGTTTTTTCTTTTTCATTTCCCATCACGTCGGATTACTCTCATCCTTCCTTTCTCATATATATATATATATATATATATATATATATATATATATATATATATATATATATATATATATATATATATATATATATCATATTGATACGATGATATTCCTAATTTATGCACAGAGTGAACAAAAACATATTGTCTTATGCTACATTCGTGTTGATTGTCAGCAGGCCTACCTACCGTTGCCTTGATATGATATAAAAACACTTGTTATGAGCAATACACACAAGATTTTATTATTTCCAAGCGCTCGGCTGAGCTCCAATTTCTGATGATTCCTTGAAAGAGAATCATAGCTATAATTACGTCTTCTCCCACTACGGAGAAACATTTATTCTCTTTATTCTATATGCTTAACGTGAGGTGGGATTTCTATAAACAGAGATTATTTGCAACAGTTTCTCGTTTGATTTTAATTTCCTTAAGAATTCTCATTTAAATAAAACATTGTAGTATTATATTTAAAATAGCACCAAATACGTAGATACTCATACCAATAACCTTGTTAAACTTTTTACACACAAAAATTGTCGTCTCACTATTATTTTGTTAATGTGCAAAAATGTACTCTTTCAAGAAATGCCTGGTTTTATTTATTCGTCAAAATATTGTTACAAACTGTCTGAATTTATATATCTATAACTGTTTAAAGAAAGAAATGTCCGTTAGTTATATATATATATAATTACAAAATATATTAACCTTTCATTCACATTCACTTCGAAATAGCTTGTATTGATAACTTATCATTGAAAAGCACTTGACCAAAGCTGGATATAATTAAACATAGCATTTCTTATAATATGACAAGTCAATAATTTAATTATAATTTTAAAATTACGAATCGAATGTCGATAGCATAAGTTTAAGTCATCGATATTTTTTTTTTCTTTTAATAAGATTTGCATACAGGCTTAATTGAACTTTATAAATAAAGAAAATATCGTTTTTATTTTTGCAACGGAAGCCACTAAGAAAATATATGAGATAGAAGCCGGTATTTTGAACTTATACATAATTTAAGACGGCAATGTAAAAATAGATATTTTTTAGGGTAATGCATATGCAGTGTAAAAATAAATATTTTGGAGGGCAATGCAAATGCAGTGTAAAAATAAATATGTTGGAGGGCAATGCAAATGCAGTGCCAAAATAAATGTTTTATAAAGCAATGCAAATACAGTGGAAAAATAATAATTTTGCAAGGATATACAATTGAAGTCTTAAAATAAAAATTTTGAAGATAAATGTAAATGCAGTGTAAAAATAAATAGTTTGTAATGTAATGCATATGTAGTGTAAAAATCAATATGTTTGAGGGCAATGAAAATGCACTGTCAAAATAAATATTTTGGAAGGCAATACATAAGCAGTGTAAAAGTAAATATTTTGAAAGTCTATGCATATGCAGTCTCAAAATAAATATTTTAGACGGATATGTAAATGAAGTCTTAAAATAGCTATTTTGGAGGTCATTGCGAATGCAGTGTCAAAATATATATTTTGGAAGGCAATACAAATGCAGTGTCAAAATAAATATTTTGGAAAGCAATGCATATGCAGTGTCAAAATAAATATTTTTGAAGGCAATGCATATGCAGTGTAAAAATAAATATTTTGGAGGGAAATGCATATGAAGTGTAAAAATAAATATTTGGGGGTCAATGCAAATGCAGTGTCAAAATAAATATTTTGGAAGGCAATGCATATGCAGTGTAAAAATAAATATTTTGGAAGGCAATGCATATGAAGTGTAAAAATAAATATTTTGGAAGGCAATGCATATGAAGTTTAAAAATAAATATTTTGGAAGGCAATGCAAAGGCAGTGTAAAAATAAATATTTTGGAGGGCAATGCATATGCAGTGTAAAAATAAATATTTTGGAAAGCAATGCATATGAAGTGTAAAAATAAATATTTTGGAAAGCAATGCATATGCAGTGTTAAAATAAATATTTTGGAAAGCAATGCATATGCAGTGTCAAAATAAATATTTTGGAAGGCAATGCATATGCAGTGTAAAAATAAATATTTTGGAGGGCAATGCATATGAAGTGTAAAAATAAATATTTTGGAAGGCAATGCATATGAAGTGTAAAAATAAATATTTTGGAAAGCAATGCATATTCAGTGTCAAAATAAATATTTTGGAGGGAAAATGATTTTCAGTTTAAAAATAAACATTTTTAAAGGGCAATTCAAATGCAGTGTAAATAATTATTCCACTTAGATCTACTCTTGAGTGATTAAATAAATATTTTGGAGATCAATCAAAATGCAGTGTAAAACTTAATATTATGGAGCGCAGTGCAAATGCAGTGTAAAAATAAATATTTTGAGAACAATATAACAGCAGTGTGAAAGATATTTTGCAAGGCAATGCAAATACAGAGTTAAAAAAATATTTCAGAAGGCAATGCAAATGCGGTGTATAAATAAATATTTTGGAGGGCAATGCAAATGTAGTCTTAAAATAAATACTTTAGAAAGCAATGCAAATGCAGTGTCGAAATAGATATTTTGGACGGCAATTCAAATGCGGTGTCAAAATAAATATTCCACTCAGATCTACTATTATGGAATTATAGATTGCACCAGATTTAACGGAAACAAGAAATATTAACTTTGATATCTATCCAATTAATGCTGAGCTTTTAAGTATTTCGTGCAGTTTTCTTTGCGCATGAGTCTATTTTATATATGCCCCAACCTCTTATGTGTGTAGACATTTGTTTCGGAAATGGTTACCATTTAGTATAATGCAAAATTATTCCGTAAAAATATTTTAATAGATATCGTAATTTTATAAATAAACTAAACGACATGACTTCCCCGACTATTTGTAGTGAGTTCGTTAGCTAAGATGGCCTCCTCATTTTCGTTTATAAAAAACTAATTAATGTCTATGTATTTATAATAGTTATATTCTAATAAAACTACTTTAAAATAAAAAAATATCATGTATTAATATTTTAATGTATTTTCTGTGTTCAGCAATATTCTACTACATTTTTCTCCGAATTTCTTGCGAAACTGGATGAAATAAAAATGTATTGCACCTATCCACGGCTGGTATATCTTCTACAAAGAATACAAACAAGCCGTTAGTAAGATGGCATATACATAATTAAGACTAATAAAGACAAAATATTGAGAATCCATTCAGTTTGAGCAATATGCGTTTGAAATATGTACTCATTAAATCTCAGACCATCCTCGCTAGTCACGTAAAATTGAACTGCAATGGAAAAAACATTTTATCAAAAAAACATTAGGCACATATTATTGACATGTTTTCCTCTTGTTTTTGTTTGGGTCATTTCATTTTTATCTGAGTTTCTTTCTTTTTTCTTTATAAGTTCTACGTTAGTGCAGGTCAGTGGTTTCATTGATTCTTCGTCAAATGAAAGTTGACTGACGTCTCTTTGTGGTCGGAAAATAGATGCAACGGAGCGTATTTGTAAGCGATATCTTAGAAAGCATTGTCAAAATGACAGTAGCCGAATATTGCATTGGATTTGTTTTTTGTTCTAAAAGACGGACATAGAGGAGGGAATGGAAAGCAGCTGTAAGGACGCACGGAAAACAAGGCTACTTATTGACGGTCGCGCCTCAGTGTTTGCAGGCTTAACAGACAAAGAAACCAAACAGAGGAAGACATATTTATCATATGAACTTGCATTTCAAGAGAGCATCTAACACGCATGGACTGCGTAACTTAGAATCAGAACAACTGATAAGTCACAATCATAGACTAGAAGAAACATCTATAAATCTTTCTCTGCATATATATATATATATATATATATATATATATATATATATATATATATATATATATATATATATATATGGGAAGCGAAGGATGAAAGTAATCCGACGTGATGGGAAAATGAAAAAGGAAAACCAAAAAATGGATGTTTTTTATGTGTACATCAACGTTTCGTCCTTATTTATAAGACTTCATCAGGATGATAAAATAGAGAAAAAATGTCATGCAAGTGCAGATACATGTAGGGTAGACATATTGGGAGGAAAAATAGAATGAAATAGTGGCCACTGCTGGGTGGACGTCCGTATTTGTTGGAGAAATAGAAATGAATGTTGAAAAGAGTGAGTGGGGAAAAAATGGAGGGATGGGGTGAGCAAGGACTACTGTGGCTGGCTCTTTTCAACATTCATTTCTATTTCTCCAACAAATACGGACGTCCACCCAGCAGTGGCCACTATTTCATTCTATTGTTCCTCCCAATATGTCTACCCTACATGTATCTGCACTTGCATGACATTTTTTCTCTATTTTATCCTCCTGATAAAGTCTTATAAATAAAGACGAAACGTTGATGTACACATAAAAAACATCCATTTTTTGGTTTTCCTTTTTCATTTTCCCATATATATATATATATATATATATATATATATATATATATATATATATATATATATATATATATATATGTATGTATATATATATACAAATCAGGGGGGAAATATTGATTTACCTGTTTTCTCACGCACACATGGACCAACAACAATAGATAGAAGAGAATCAGCATGATAAAATTGAACAGGATAGAATGCAAAACAGATGAGCTGAGCACGCTTTGTGTCTGCGAGGGAAAGAAAGATAGACGAAAGGAATAGAAAAAAAGAGCGACACTAAGCGAGGAGATAAATAAATTAGTCAACGGACAAAAGAAAAAAAGAAATTGATGAATAAAAATTAAAGAAATAGATAACGCGTATTCTTCTGTTTTTTTTATTAAATTTCCATCAAGTAATCCATGAGAGCAATGGGATATCCATCGGCCACTCCGGGTGAAATTTAATCAAACAGAAGAAACGCATGGAATCAGTGTAAACAATATTTTCTAAAATAAATATTTTAATATCCAAAAATGTATGCCTATATTCGTCGGAATAAAAGAAACCGTTTCAGTGGCGAAACGTGCTAGCGAGCAAATTTGCTATCGATGTCTATATTTAAACACAATAATAAAACACGCGCATCGACAGAAGCACACACACAAACACTGGCAAATACACACGCATATTTCAGACACTATTGCTTAATTACAGACGGTGGATAAAATGTAATGCAAATCTAGAATATTTGAATTTTAACATCTGAGCGTCTGTCCATAGTATGCCCGCTACAATTCCTTTGAAGTACTACAAATGAATTGAAATGTGTAGAATAGTTATTAAATATTGTTAATACATATTGTTAACATTTCATGGAAAGCAGAATTATCTGAATTTTCACAAGGGGTTCAATCCTTTATTTGTCCTGTTTGCATAAAAATAAATTAAACTAAATAAAGCCCACATTACTAAAGTGTTCGCCTAGCAGCTGGGTTCTGGGATTCATAATGATATGTTAATTTGTTTAGGAGTTAATCTTATACATTATAATATATAAACAGATACACAGTCTTAATTTTGAATAAATAGTTTAATTTTTAATTTTTTTTATATATATATATATATATATATATATATATATATATATATATATATATATATATAACTGTTGTGAAGTGTACGATTAACTTCGTTAGTTACTAGTAAGGCTCTCTATACGTCGTTCTTAAAAAACTACATATATATATATATATATATATATATATATATATATATATATATATTCTACCTTTGTGCTAATTAGGTATATTACGTACTAAATCGTCTTAAAAAGTTAAGATCATACACTTTTTCTGATGGTTTAATTTTCGAGATTACTTTCCTCTCCCTCTCCCGTATTTTTTCTTTAGGTGATATATATCGTCTTCATACGAAGCTGTAACCAAAGAAGTCGATTTTGTTTTTTTATGTACCACTTGTTTTCACTTGTTGAATAGAACATGGTAAACGGAGCTTTAATTTGTCTTCCCATATAAGCTGATTGGTGTGCCTATCCTTTCGGTGTGTTATATTTTGCGATAACCTTTGTAAAAATAAACTTCTATTTTTTTATGTATCTTGAAAACATGTTGTTGATCCTGTTTTTACGGTCTGCACATTTCTTTCCGCTAATCCATTCGATTGGGGGTGATATAGCGGAGTCTTATACGGTTTACACTCTTTTTCCCCAACTATAAACTAAGATATTCTTCTCAAGACTCTGGCACATTATCGGAAACAAGTGTTTTTGTATGGTGTTTCTAGAAAATATAACCCTTAGAATCTGTTTTATTGTTGAAAATTTCTTGTCTGATAGACGGATTATTGTAAGCCAGCCTGAAAAAGAATCTACTAGTATTAATAAAAGACCCACTCTTGTAACTTACGCATGATCTATATGCATACGACTCCATGGCTTCACATCACTGGGCGATGAATATAACGTAGTATGTGTAAAATATCTTAATTCTTTAGATTTCTTGCATTTTTTTATATATTCTTCGACCTCTCTTAATGTTATCCTTTTTTGTGTAGCCGCTATTCCACAGTGTATAATATGGTGTACACTTTTTATCACTAATGTTATGTTTTTCTATTGGAATGATCAGATCTTGATGACAAATTAGTGTTGGGACGATGAATCGGAATCGGAATCGGGGATTGGAAAAATCGGAACTTTTTGGGGTATCGGAATCTGTATCCGAATCAAATGTTTGCTTCCATCTGTAGTTATCAAAATTCTTCACTATTGGGTTGTTTTCCATAATTAATTTTAATCTGTAAAATGCTGTTATTTTTCCCTGGATAGATGAATTTAATATTCTGTTTTCCTTAAGCCTTCAAACGGTTTAGTTAGGTCCTATATTTTGGTTAATATCGCCTGTAGGAATTTGCTAATCTCAGAAAAGATTTAATTTATTTTATATTTGAAGATTTTTAGTATTTTTCTATTAAAGATTAGTCTGGTGATATACCTTATTAAAAATGGAATAATTTTAGAATATATTTTATTATTGTTCTTTACACATTTATTTTAACTTATTGTCATTTCAGTGTTCATAATATATTTGAGATGATGTCGGTTTTATTTCTTAATACATATTCATTAGTAAATCCTATAGTCTTAGCAACAGACCATATTTTTCACATCTTCTCCTAAAACCTGTTCCGTGGCTCTTTGAAATATGGCGCTTGAGGTTTTTATCAAATATGACATCATTTTCTATTTGAGTAACATTATTAGAGTATGTATGGTTGTTACTTCTTTTGAAGTTATTATCGATAGGTATTTGGTGATACATCGTTTTTAAATGTATTTTTGTAAAAATGCTCATTCCAACCAGCTCATGTAGTACAACTTCAACATTAGGTATAGGATATGAATCCGAGCTAAAATTTGTAATTTACGCATATTTTATAATCTCCACAAATACGTATCGGACTTTTTCAAAACTACAATGAGTGATGCTTATTTGCTACCCCAAGGTAGAACATATTGAAGAAGGTCCTGTTTTACTAATTTTCTAGATTTTGCACGATTAATGGCAACAAATCTACTGGTGATTGTTGTGCCTCATAATAAGAAGGGAGTAACATTTTCTTTTGATTTTACACTTCCTTCATAGTTCTTTTTAACTTTTTTCGTTGTATCCCCTATTTTATCTCTTTAATTAATTTGGTAGAGTTGATGTTAAGTACATCGTTTCCCAAAAGTTCCATCTTTTTTTAAACAATGCGGTAATTATAAGTATTACTTAACATTTATCTTCTAACTCCAAGAAACTTTAGAAGTAAATAAAAGTTTTGTAAACAGCCCATTAAATTGTTGAAAGTGTAAATCGCTCTTTCGTAAAGATGGCTTTCTAATCCATCCACAGAAATATTTAAGTATGAGTGTTATCCTACTGTCAGCATCAATTTGTATATCTAAACCGACGTTGGTAATTTTTACTTTAAGTATAATGTATTTTTTGCATTTACTTTAATTTTCTCTACATTTTTATTTTTGTGTTTTAATGTAAAAATCTCATAGTGATTTTGTTTTCCTCACCTCTTTCAACGTTTTTATTTTATAATTTGCATGTCTTGAAAATGGTTCGTTTTTAAAGCAATTTGTACTAGTCTTTCTAAATGTTGACTATTTTCTTTTTTTATTTCGTGTTCATGTCCAATAAACCAACAATTTATTTAATCTTTATTAACATGTAAATATCGGCAAAATATGTTCTGTTAGATTGACTTTTATACTGATTGTATGTTTTTATTCTTGTGGTTTTATTAAATATATTTAAAGACATGTACTATTTATAGTTGTTCCATTATTTTATATCAGTGTGATGCATGTCACATACTTTAATCAATTTTAATTGAATTTAATCGTCTTCAATTGATTGGTGTTCGAATTGTTTTTTTCAAATTCGAAACTACTATTTTCATTTCGTAGACGGTGTAGATATTTCATGATTGGATCGTCGGTTTCTTGTTTCATCAACATGAACTTCGTTCTTTTTGTCACGAACTACGTTTTCTAAAGTATCATATTTCTAATAATGATCTGCTTTTTTTACTTGTATATCTAAACATTTGTGCGCACATGTGTATTTTATATGAACATAACAGTATGTTCATATTGATATGTCTGTATTTGTATCTAGGCATATATTTGTGTATATATATTTGTATATAGTTATGCGTTAAAATGTATGTAAGTAGATTAAAACTTTGAAGTGTTATATGGAGAAGAAAGGAATCCAAGCTACGTGGGTAATAAATAGAAAGACATGGAAAAAACGGTAGTTTATGAACGAATGATGAAGGTAATAAAACTAATGAAAAAGATAGAAACTAATTGAAAGGGTTAACAAGTAGAATATGTAATCCGATGCTGAGCTTGGCCGGTGAAAATTATAAACATATTCCATCTCCAATAAAGATTTACTTAATAAAAAAGTTTTCCAAATTCATCTCACTTCCTTGACTTCTTTGGTCTGAAAAGGTGGACTCTCTATGAAGAGTACAACCGAAACATGTACGCATATATACAACCAATAATGTGTGTATAAATAAAAATTTACACACACTATATATATATATATATATATATATATATATATATATATATATGTATATGTATATATATATATTATAATATGAAATGAAGTAATAAAATAAGGTGCCAATCAAATTTTATTAGAATTCAAAGTTCAAGCAAAGTATCTTAAAGTCCTTAGCTCATGAGTTTTCAAAGATAATTCTTTTCTTCAGAGGACCATTACCGCAGTTATACTACTACAGGTAATAAAATTAAACTTTGAAAATATATAAAAATATATACAAAAATAAATAAAAATATATAACATCAAATATATCAACCCCAAAACATACTTTTTTGTTAAATCTCTATAATCAATTCAAGTCATACAATTTGAAAAACATTATCAGGAAAGTCATCCAGAGGGTTGACTGAAGAGTAATCCAGGTGATGAAGTACCAGTCCAAATACGAGAAATTGAAAGAGCTGACAAAGTTATCCAGTCGCGAAATGCGTCAACAATCGATGAAGTGAAAAGTATCCAATGTTTATGTTAATTATTACAACGATAAATAAATCAAATCAAATAATATAGAAAGTTCAATAAACTCACTTAAAATTCCAAAGTCTTGATCTGGGCAACCCAAATCAAATCAAAGTTGGTCATCCAGAGACTGATTGTTACGCTGTATAACAGCTCTTCAGTGCGATTAGACCAGTAAGTGCTTCAAGCCAGGATCGACCATTGACTGTCCAAATGACAGTCGAGGTTTCTAACCACTTGGCTATCACTTGGCTGCTACAGAGCGAACACGAAATCACAATGATAAACATTGGCAAATGCCGAAAGCTTCATTCGTTTACACTAATAGCGTTATACGCTAGTGGCAATAAGTGATTTCACTACCGAGAAACCTACTCCAAAGAAAAGGGGTATATTTAGACATCAACATACGGACTGTTTCGCTGTATCACAGCTCTTTAGTGCGATAAGACAAGAAACTGCCTTAGCCGGGGTCGTAACATGTTTGTCTAGACGCCAGTCGGCGTTGCTATGAATTGCAAGAGAACTTTCTCGGATTCTTAAAGATCGACCCATATAGCATTACATCTGACAAATGACATTTAATTCTGCCAAGCGATGTTTTACTCTTTATCCTTACAGTGTACACTTGGTACTAAAAATAATTATTTTGATATTCTTTTTAAAAGTTCTTATTTCGGCTAGGAATTTTGTTATTTCTCTACCTGTGTCCGACATTTATATTTAATCAAATAAATATTAACCCTTTTATTTGTTAAAATCACTTTGAAATAACAGCTTGATATTTTTACAGTAAAACCTATTTATTATAATGTCTTCATGCAGTATTATTTTTTCACGTTTTAGACTTTATTAGTATATTCTTCTCAAAGTATGTAATATTCTACTGTTTATATAAAAAAAGTTAAACTTCTTTCGTGTGAATCAGATTATCCTAGTGTTAACATTAGTTTCCCCGATGTTTTCCTAGTTAGAAATCTTTCTGGAAAGACATCGGGTACTTACGGAAAGGACCACGAGAAGGTTGCCAACATCCCCAAGTGAAAGAGATACTGTGGAATCGACTGGATTCGAACTTGGAACACCCAGGTCTTCAGTCCGTGTCGTTTTCCACTTAACCACCGTCACCTCGCACCAAATTAATTAATCACTTACAACATTAGAAAAACTCTTCTTACAAACTAAATTAATTACTATTAAAGCTAATTTATTGAAGGCAATACAGTGCAGATGTATAAAAGAAAGTCACGAACTGAAGCAAATTAAGACATATACAGATGAAATGAGTTTTGCCGTGTCCAACTTTAATTAATATATGTTTTATAATACAATCTTAATCGTCAATACGGTACTATGCAGGTTCCATATGACATAATATTTCGGGGAAAAGACACTTCCTTAGGCGTGTATTAAACGTTATTTCGAACGTGCAAGAAAAATCGTTGGTAAAAGCTCATCAGAAACTGAGATGAATTTAGAATTTAAATCAATTTTTTTAAGGTTATATTCACTACTATCAGAAAAACTAAGACACAACCGGTATGCCCTCAGCCTTCATGTTGTTGCCCTCTGCACCGCTGTATCAGCATTCCTAGCAGTTGATATAATTACTAATTGCATCTCCCCAGTGAGCTCTATTGCTTCAGGCTTACAGCTACTTATATGCATGAACACCTACACATGATTACACAGTTGACATACAAGCAAAACACATATAAACGGAAAACAAGACTACCTATGAGATACAGCCTCTCGGGATTGCTCGCGATCGAGTACATCGAAAGAATTGAACGCCACGCCTTCAACTTTTGTCACTACACTATTTTCTTCGCACAATACGTCACAAAAGGAGGTTAACACAATCGTAACTATATTCAACAAAACTGTGCAACCTATAGAATTCACAATTGAGGACCCCTACAATTATGGCTCCTTGGAACTTCTGGATTTCTGAACACGGATACACAACTACTAAATTCTACGGGAAGCCTACTTATAGAAGTGTCTTTATACATTATAAATTCGCCCTCTATCGTAAGGCTAAAATGCGTTATACTGAGAACGAGTTACCCTGCATCCTTAGTAGTTATGGCAAAAACTGCCTTCAACAATAGATTAAAGTAAGTACTGTAAACGAATGGATACCCCACACAGCAGCTCGGGACACCCCGAAGACAGGTGCGACACACTCTATTCAATACCTGCTTCCTGAAGCATATGCACAGCAGGATGACTACGGCTTTCTGCAAAGAAGGTATCGTTATACAATTAGCGCACACTTGGCCATTATTGTGGCAGCAATTAACGACACCCAATATTTATAAGAATAATATACTCATCACCCTGAAGCCTGGAAAACTGTCTCATAAACACCACACGGATATGCAACCGCAGGTTAATTGTATATCGCATATAGTGCACTATATGCAACAAATGCTACATCGGTTGCAAGGTTAAGTCTCTACGTGTTATGATCAAAGAATACTTACAAACACGTGCATCCTCATTCCACAAACATGTCTACACATGCAATAACGCGGGGAGTTTATGTTCGGAATACTCTTCCCTTAAACATAGGATAGAATCAGATGATCAATCATACATGTGCTTTGGATTAACCTTACATCACAGCTTAAGTTACTCATATTTGTTTATACCGTTCGGCTTCGACCCAAGACTATACTCTGCTTAACTCTGTATCGTACTGTATAGATGCAGAACTTTCACTTAACTCGAATGCCCGAACACATGTAACTAGACTTGCTTGAATTCACCACTATACAGACGCAACTGGTAAGTCCACGTATAGTGTCTCCATAGCGCATTCCATCTAACAGGCTGTCAATTTTTCGTGTGGACCAGCAAGCCTGACTTCTCGACTTGGTCTTAACCTCACTGTCCGGGGCTTGTGTGACGAATGCCCATAACCATATCATGAACGCTGATCACCTTGTGGCAATGATCGATATCACTCTAGGAGCTCGTCTCAAAACGACGGGCTGATTGGGAATCGATCGGCGATCACATCAGACACGCCCCATTGAGTGAAATATTTTATTTCTCTGCTGATATGTGCGTAATGGTGAACAATGGATGTCGTTTGCCTGGCAACTGATTAGGCTGAACTACTTGCCCAGCGTTTCGCCTAAAACTCCACTTTGTACTTCGCAAACAACTCCTTCTCAAATTCCCATTCATGAACTGACCATCAATACATATCATGTCCGGAACATCATAAAAACCTTGACACCTTTAAAGCATGTCGGCATGATATCCTACCAGAAATACTATTAATGAAATACTCTACTAAACTGGCATTTGTCCTCTCAAAAGTCGACAACAAATGTTTTATCGAATATTGCTTCCATTGATAGTTGGAAAATTGCCTCTGTAGTACCAATCTCCAATAATTCTAGAGATAGAACTGAGCCTTAGAATTATCGCCCATCAGTCTACCCCCGCTCGTCGCCAAAATCATTGCATCCTTAATCAAGCTAGCGATAGTTCCGCACCTTGTTAATGCTAAACTTCTTTCTGACTATCAGTATTGATTTAGGCAAGCCCGGTCTACTGTGGATACTTTAACGGTCATCTCTGAACGCATATACCATACACTGGACAAGACAGATGTAGCTGGGGTGGTAGCGCTTGATATATCCCAAGCTTTCGACAAGGGCTAGCATAAAGGTATTCTCATAAAAATTAATTCATATGGTATTACTGGACGAATATGTAATATTATTAGATCCATCCTATCCAGGTTGTGGATGGCCGTTCATCCAAACAACATGACATGAATGCACGTGTACCCCATCGATCATTGGTCTTTTTTTGTTCTGTGATTCTAATAAACGACTTCCCTCATGGCATTGTGTCTGATATAAATATATTTGCTGACGACACCACTCTCTACACTCGTCATGTAGGCAAAACAGAACATCCGCCCATGCATGGAGTATTGTCACATCTAGGCTGGTGCTCCACCCACATGTTTATCTCTATCAAATACGAGGCAATGGCTGAATGAAAGTGACCTCAAGTCTGTAGTGGAATGGCTCATAAATGGATTATCACGTTTAATTCTGCTAAGACAAGGCTCATTTCCGTCTACAACTACAAGAAAACTCTTCAACCACCGATTGCCAAATAACACCCTACCTGGAAGTCCAACGTTCAAACTCTTCGGCCTAACATTCATAGGTAACATAAATTGGAACACATACATAGAAGCCCTTGCCACGGCTGTTGCATAGAAAGTGGGCTCCCTCTACCGAGCTAGAAAATTCATCACACCTTACAGTATCCTATATTTCTACAAAACCACCATTCGCCCATGCATGGAGTATTGTTGTCGCATCTTGGCTGGTGCTCCACCTACATGTCTATCTCTATTAGACAAAGTCACAAAAGAGTTGATAATCTAATATGTCCCTCACTGTCCACACATATCCAGCTCTAATCCCATCGTCGAAATGTTGCATTCTCATGCTTGTTTTACATATACTTCAATGGAATGTGCTCCGATGAACTTGCTAATCTGGTGGCCCCATTGACTTAAATGCACTCGACGAACCCGACAATCAGCTAAATCCCATCCATTTACTGTGAAGTTCCCCAGATATCAGATAGTCTTCTACTCAAATAGTTTATTTCCTTGAGCTGCCGGCATTTGGAACTCCCTCCGTGCCCTTTGTTTCCCCAACTGTACCGACATGCAGAAATGTAAAACTAATGTGAACAAGCATCTCGCTGCACAGCTCCCAATTTAGGATGAACCCTAAAATGTTACTCTCATTCTTACCTCAACAGTGTCAACTTGGCTTGAGGGGGGGGGGACTAAGTTTTTTAAAAAACACCATCAAATTAATCAAGGTAGATATCCTAGCCACAGAAAGAAACATCAATAACTTAGAGATTAAAGAATCCATATTGATATGGAAATTGCACCCCACAATTAATAATTGACTTAAATAAAGTTCAGCATTTTTAGTTTTACACATTGCATAATACAATATGAATATATGTATACTTGGGGAAAAAGAAAGCTGACATTGACACATACAATATTGACATAAATATTACAGTGGATCGTCGGCCTGGCATGGATCACATCTTTGAAACAACAATTAACGAACACAATCTAAGAACTAAATTAATCACAAGAAATCTAAAGCAAATAAATTAATAAATCAGGTCGATTACTAAACACAGCCTATCTCAATAAACATAATTGTTGATAACTTCTTCAGTTCACGAGATGAAAAACCAAACACAAATAAATAGTAATGAAAGTAATAAAAAATAATAAAAACCGAACAAAATGAAAATAAAAGTAAATAAATAAATCACATTAAACATACAACATTAATTATATCACAAAATAAAAAATAAAATAAAACTATCAACTATAAAATGTAGAAATACAATAATAATGTTAGTCTAGTAATACATGAGAGAAACACAGCACCTAAAAAAATTTCATCTTAAACTTAAACCATGGATCTTAATGAAAGGGAGAATAAATAAAATGTAAAAAAATTGTAAAATAGGTTTAGCATTATTAACAGTGACACTAAATGAAAGACAAACAAAACATTTGAAACATTTTTTTTTAAATTAACTTTTGAAATTATCTCATTCTCTGCTATAAACTACTGCCAACAGTTTATCTTGCACATTCGAAGTAAAGTTTAGACATACGTATGAATAATGGAACGGACGCCATTAAGATCGTAATATTAAACAATTATATTAATAAAAGGTGGAAACTGCAAAACTCATCCCACCTGTATATGTCTAAATGTTATTTAGTTCGCATTTATCCGTTACACTTCTGTATTGTACCGCCTTCTATAAGTTACCTTTATACACACACTAAACAATGCTTCCATTAATTAAATAACTCTGAAATTTAAAATTTGAAATACTAAGAACATATATAGTAGTCGGTTCCATTGTCAGGTGAGTTTTCTACTTAATATTTAAAATTTGAAATACTAAGAACATATATAGTAGTCGGTTCCATTTTCAGGTAAGTTTTCTACTTAATATTTAAACTTTGATTTGCAATGTTTATCTTTAATATTATATTTAACAACTATATTTAACAAACTTTAGTAGAGAATGAACAGAATAGAATCATACAACGTTAGATGGCCGTCAGAATAACTAAAGAAAACCATGAAAATTACTCGTTAATTGTACATACTAATCACTTATTCACGCGGAACTTTGCAGCCTAGGCTGACACCATTAGTTAGAATGCGGCGAAGGAAGAAGTTACTTGACCATAAATTTTGTAGACAAAAAAGTCTTTGTCGGAGAATGTTGATCAGTTAAAATCTAAGAGGGCAATTTGTTAAATGCGTCAGTGAAATGGGAAGTTGGGAACCAATTAATAAATGAAAGTATTGTCGTGTGATCTCCTTATTCATGGGAAAGTATTTTTTCTTAATTTTATTTACAACCTTGGCT
Source organism: Sepiola atlantica (assembly GCA_963556195.1). Classification (NCBI taxonomy): domain Eukaryota; kingdom Metazoa; phylum Mollusca; class Cephalopoda; order Sepiida; family Sepiolidae; genus Sepiola; species Sepiola atlantica. Next base: position 38,776,697 of record OY744516.1, on the reverse strand, counting down.
AGGCTACGCGAAACGTATGTACATGTGTCCAATTAGATACACACACACACACACACACGCATGAAAACCATCCTCGGGTGTGTTCGCTTTCTCTGTATAAGGGTTTGTCAGGACAACCTGACATGAGGATATCTAGCCTCAAATAAAACTCAACATATTCAAAATAACATAGTATTTACAGTACAAATAAGATCCCTTAGGTACGGCTATAACTTGCTCATACGGGGAATGATGCTCCTTTTCCCAGTGATTTTACATCACGTAACAATACTTAGCTGGATACGCTACCAGACGAGATGAATTATTGTCTTGCAATCTGGCAAGACCAAGAGACCATGAGAAAGATATACTATAACATAGTAATCTGGTCGATTGGGGACAGTAAATTTAATGGTCTCAACTTACTTACTTACTCAACGTTTGAGAAATAAGGAGAACTTTAATACAATATTCGAATATCGATGTATCTCATATAGAGATCAAGTGTTAGAACCAGGAAGGGGCCCCTTGATTTCTGAAAATTTCGACTGAATTAAAATGAAATCAAATAGAGAATATATATATATATATAATTTAATATTTATTTATAAATATTATACTAAGCCCCTTTAAGAAATTAAAGTTGAGCACTCTCGGGGATGTTAAAAATAAAGCTCTAATGCAAAGTTCCGAATAAGTTCGTAGAACACTCTCGACTAGTCTTCTATATGTGCCCGCTTCTAGGTACATATAGATCTTAATTTCACTTAATTACGTGACAGTTTCTGTGGGTCGAGTGGATATGGCGACTGCTTGCAGATGCTAAGCTGACTCTGGTTCGCGCCTACTGACCATCTGAAATTATTACTTTCCTGCACTGATGAGTGCAATAAGCTTGAAACGCTATATAGGTATATATATAATTTAATATTAATTAATAAATTATATATATATATATATATATATATATATATATATATATATATATATATATATATATATATATATATATGTATATATATATTAGTGCTGGATATGATCAGCTGATTAATACTTTCTGATATTTTCAAAAAGAATCAAGACTAAGTAAGAACAGCCCTGCATTTAGTAAATTCCATTAACGTTTCGTATAAAGTATGCCAATAAGTCACCACGCTACACAGGTGACTTCTCGAAGAAGCATGGTCAATTTACGTCCACAATAAAACATATACTTAATAATCGTCCTTTGCTTATAAAAGCCAATCGGAATTTAAGTTGTGAGTCTAAATGTCGCATTTTTAAAGAAGAAAATTAAATGGAACTTCAATGAGGAAATTAGATTGTGAAAATTGATTCGAATCTGTTTCAAACTCCATTATTGCAACTGCCACCTAGACATCACATAGAAATCGATAACATAGAAAAGAATGCAAAAACAAAACGGGAACAAAGAAACGAGAATTAATTAAAAGAGAAATACTTCTTGTAGACAACGAACAGTGGGACGGGTAAGATGACAGCGTAGAGGCGGGTCGGGTTAATTAATGGCAACGACATTCAATTGCAAGCGAGATAAATGACATATACTTGTTTCATCGCAAACACGCAACACGACGTTTTATCAATCATTCTGACACGCATTCAAACATACACTGAATGGTAAGTTGATTAAAACATTATCACTGAACACAATATCACGAAACTAGTTATATATATATATATATATATATATATATATATATATATATATATATATATATATATATATATATATATATATCTATTATCATATATGAATATATTTATAAACATACACATGTATATAAATATACGTATGTAGTCAAACTTTCTGTAAAATTATATCTATTAATATATGCATAGACATCGTATATATTTTGTTACGAATGTATAAAACATATTTATAGATATAATTGTATTCATATGCATATATATATATATTCATATTTATAAATACAGACACTAACTAACATGCATATATATATATATATATATATATATATATATATATATATATATATATATATTATGTATATGAGCTTTTCTCTGTCAATTGATATGTGTTAAATAGTATATGATACTCACGCAATCAACTCACTGTAAAACATGACAGTCGACTTAAATTATTTTCTAAAATGTAATTACTAATTGAGAGTATTGTTCGCAAACCCTAAACCAAAATAGGGTATTTTGATTAAAAAGAATTCTACTGTCTGAGATTAAGAAATATTTTATAGCAAACGTCCGTATAAAATTCGATGCGACTTACAAACACGAACTGAAGTACAAAAATATTGAAGTGAGCAAACATGCTCGAAACGCGTTATAAAATTATAAAATAAGAAAATAAAAAGCATTAAAAAAATGTTTTTAAGATATGAATGTTGGTCGCCTTACTTCTTTAAAAAATATACATAATCAAGTAATTGATCAATTATGATTGCCCAATTGTTTGCCATAAACAATTGTTTGCCTTAATATATGATCATAACTACGCTACACAGGGTCTGTTGGCTAAGATCAAAGTGTAGTATCTGTTCCGATAGATACTGCACCCCATACTGGAGGAGTAAGTTTATTGCTTACTGCCTGAGGCGCCCTTACCGGCAATTTTTAAACCCCACTTTCCCGACCCGACCTTGGGTCACATCTTACTTTTGGGAGTAAGATAAAAACTGGCCTTGTGCCTAACTCCTGGAGAGGAGTAAATCAATACACAATAAAGAAATAGATATACATGTCTAGATAATAAGATGACAATTTCCCTGGAATAGTATAGGCATAAAAACTATATAGAAAAGAAAGAACAACGATAGATAGCAATGAAGTTGTTTTAATTTAAGGCAATAAAAGAGAAGCGTTTGTATAATAAAACGTGAAACAACACAATTATCAAACCATTAATATTTAGTTCATATTTTCTGTCCAGTGTTTAGGTAACTGTTTATAGGATCAGACGTTGATGCGTTTTCTTAATCAATGTGTACGGTTTGCTGATATGTTAAGCTGATAGTCGCCGAAATTTTAAAATCATTCTGCGACTTTATCATTAATGCGATGCGTAATCTATAAATACAGTTGTTACTAAACTTATTTAGCAATAGTAGTCAATATTAGTGACAAATGCTTGAGGAAGTTTATCTTTACAAATGACAAAATCATTCATTCAAATACCGCAGATTCGGACTTGCTAGGCGTACATATAATGAGCTGTTATAGATTGCTTAAAGCATTTGCAAAGCCTTCAATTTGTGTAGATGTCATTATATTGTGCACAATGGTTCTGCTGAGCTGTGAATCTCGCTTGTCTGGTCGAGTTTGGTTTGATCAAGTTCCCGACCTTTAAAGAGTTGTTGCAGCTGCCGATGAAACGATAAACATTCGACCGTCAACTTAAACCTACTCGAAAAACACTCCAAGGCAGTCAATACCGAAACTGAAATAGCAACAGATACGTAGATACACGTCTTCAGATTGTCGTTTAAAATAACATATTTTCTAAAAGGATTTGAAATATTTTAATAACAATAAACATGTCATTTATTCTACTTCTTATGTGGATTGCTATCGCGTTCAAAACTTGTATGGTACACGCTAGGATTCAAGGAAACTGTACAACAATCTTATCTCTACGTCTATCTATATAGTTACATGCTGCAATGACACATGTCGCCCGATCTGTTGCTTGTTCAATCACTCTGCACTCACGCTGTATTTAAAAGTGCTGACACTACTTAGTTTGACACTTCGCTAAATGGTCGGGTCTGTCGGTATCTGTGTAAACACTGACCTACATTTACTGTACACAAATGTGTGAGAATAATGTTACTCTCGTTTTAAGAAAAGATAATCTGAGAGCTTATCAGCGAATTTTGACATTTACTTCGTACGTTTGTATCTTAGGTCGAATCGAAGAGAATTCTTAGTTTTTCTTTTCTTATTCCGGTTTTCTGATCTCAGTTAGCTTCCATCCTCCTCATTCTCTCCATGTATGTTCATCTGTTTATCAGACCGACTAAATTTCTGCGAAGTCCTTAAATAGTATGACGTTTTATGGAGAACTTCCACATGTGTCGATTATTGTGATTTGCTAAATAATCACAAACCGCTTCTCATTTTCTGTTATTCTACCATTGGTAAGTTAACGAAATATTTCGTTTTATGCATAAAGGATGGGGACACCAGTCTAGCAACAATACGTGGAGTTTGCCTTATTCTTTAGTAATTATTGTAATCACCATCACGAATACTACTCAGGTCTAAAGATGAGTTTTTACAATCTACCAATTTATGTAAGATCTAATGGACAATATTTCACATGTAACCAACGGATAAGTAATGATAACCACACCACCCTTAGGGAGAGTTTAAGTATAATTAACGATTACATTATTATAGGTATTTTCTTTCCTTTCCAAACAGGGTCAACTTTGTATTGAATACCATATATCTTATACATAAATTGAAGACGTGTTTCCCTGTCTATTTGACGACAGTAAAAATATAACCACATGCCTTATATGCTACTAAACTCACCAATCTATTCAGTTTATTCACTCGGCCGTGTTTCGAGAAATTTATAATTATTCCCACCATCTTACAATAAATATTACTTTTAGACTGCAAATACAGACTCTCACAAAAACATACTCCATACAGATGGTAGCAAATAGTTTGATCTCTAATATATTCCTAATCCCACGTTCACACTTATCGACGGTAAATAATTTGCATCGCATAATTTATACAATGCTCACCGTAATTGTTTCATTTCCTTCTTTTAACAATGTAATACATAATATACCGGATTCGTAAATAACATAACAACCTCCTTAATAGTTTTGCAAATTCAAGAGTATCGGATTACATGAAATATTAACTGTGTTTCAGTACCTGCAACTATTAACAATATACTTCAACTCATTCCGGAATATAAGAATTAAATAAACGAACAAATTAATTTCTAATCAAATTTATTTAAAATGGCGTCACGTACTTATCAATTTCATCGAGTAAATCCATTTAATGTTGAAATCTTCTATTGCTACACGTATCATTTCTTCTTCACCTTATGCATTTTTCCATAAACACTTAGATATTTAGATACGTAACAGTTTTTAGGCGTTTAACTCAATTTAAAACAAAACACAGCGTAAAACGAACGAAGATTTAATTACTCATAGATATCTTATGGAGGCCAATAATATATATTTTTACACGACGCTGCCAGTAATAATTCGCATAAAACACAGGTAGACGTTTCCAATTTTGAACATCCATACTTATCGAACATTACTATAACAATCTCAAATCCTCATAATTTATTTTCTTCTTGAAAATATTATTACTTTTTTCCTAAATTCTTTTTCCTTTAGAATTATCGGAAACAAAGCAATTTTGCGGAATTTTAATTGTACTTAATACGTTTTCCACTGAACATATAATGTATTTTATTTTATTCTATTTTCATTTGAACTTTTACTATTTATAAACACCCGATCTCTACGTTTAAGGCACACTTTCTCTGTATCTTTTTTTTTTGTTTATTTTTATCTATTCATTTCTATTTTTACAAAATATACTTAACTTTAAATTGTAGTATCTGTTACTTAATATCTTCTCATCTCGGTCAGTGAAGGAGAAATCTTTCTAGACTGCGGCAATTTCTTCGTCTACATAAATATTTGTCGATTTTACAATTCATTTCTCTATGGTTTATTTTTATTTTTTACTAAGCGTTATGATACTATACGTATTCTTTTCACTCTTCTGTCAGTGAAGAAACAATCCTTCTAGACTGCAGCAATTTTTTTTATTTTAACAGGAGATTGATTTTGTACCCCAATCTTTCTCTGTATGTCTTTGTTTACTTACTACAATACACAAAACGGTTTATTTAATTCGGTTTATTTTTACTTATTCATTTTTACGTTTCAAAATATACTTCAGATTACAGTGTAGTATCTGTTATTTAATCTCTTTTCTTTTCGGTTAGTGAAAAACAATTATTTCTAGACTTCAGCAAATTTTATTTTTTTGTATTACTTTTCTTCTATTTAAATATTGGTCGATTTTACAACAAATTTCTTATTGATTTACTTTTATGTTTTACAAAGTGTTATGATACTATACTTACCATTTTCTCTCCTCTAACAGTGAAAGAACTAATACTTCTAGACTGCGGCAATGTTTATTTTTCCTCACGTTGGATTGCTTTTCAACACATTAAAAAGCACTATTGTTTGTTTATTAATTTTAGTAACCAAAATGAGCACTCATGAATGGGATAAAAATTGTCTAAAAACAAAAGTGACCTTTGTACGCTTCACGCAGATTTTCAGATCCCATTTACTTATTTCTTATTGGATAGTTATTTTTACTGACGATCGTAAAGGAGGGTATAACAAACGTAGATAAATATATTTTGTTTTATTCAAAACATAGCTAAATCCCATTTTACTTTCCTAAAGTACTTTCAGGGTCCTTTTCAAGTTCTATTTAAATAATGTACACTCTAATACTTATATATATATATATATATATATATATATATATATATATATCCCGTGCAACGCCGAAGCACGAAGTATCTATCTATCTATCTATATATCTATCTATCTACACATATATATATGTATATGTATATACATATATATATATATATATATATATATATATCAGAGGAAACATTATTTTAATTAATGAAACGTGCGAGAGGAAAAAAACAGAAAATTGCTAGGCCTTATCGTCTGACCCTCTAATATGAAACGTCAGAATTATAAATTAAGAACTAAGAAAATCGAATGCGATATGAAAGGAAAATTGTTTTAGTTGGAGAAAACAATGTAGAAAGAAAAAAAACTCCAACCCGGTATATCTCTCAATGTTATGGTGAATTTGAATTATTAAAGATCTTCAACTGATGTTTTAAAATCTTTTGTCTACACAGGCTATGGCGATAATTGTTAATAACTTACGCCTCAATAATAGTGAGATGGTAGTTCGACCTAGCACTGTGTAAAACAGAAAACCACCCATCGGTATAGTGGTCAGAACAACTATTAGTACTAACCAGGTGATTACCGATGGCAGATTCATATGCTTGAAAGTTCCCAGATGATCTTGAAACATTGTGTAAACGAATATCACGTGGCACGTGTTGGGATATTCTCATCTCTAATCTTTGGGATGTCTTGCCAACGTATACAGCTGCACGCTGACACAGGAATTTATAAACAACATAATTGTTTGGAATGGCTGGCAAAACATCTTTACGAAAAGAAGAGAAAAAGGTTCAAATCGTGTAAGCTACTCTCAATATGGTTGCTTGAAAATGTTGAGTACAAGAAAAAAATCGTTTTTACAATGTTAAGGCCGTCAGAACCTTATCATGAAATTTTCAAATAAATAGAACATTGTGATTGACCAATCAATTTATCACCATTAAATATAACAACTTTACGTTCAGGTGTGCTTTTTATGATATTGAGGGGATATTCATTGGCAAGAAAAATATTGGTAATTTCACCAAGTTCCGCATCGATCCGAGTTGATGAACAAATGATAAATGCTCGATAAGTAAGAGTACCAATAAGATTTATATTTCTTTATTTAGGGTAGAAGGAAAGCCAATTAAGATAAAGACCTGTAAATATTAGTTTTCTATACACAGAGGTTTCAAACGTTAAACCAGCTTTAGACACTAACACATCAAGGAATGTGAGGGAACCACAATCCTCGACCTCAATAGTGAATTTCAACGATAGATGCAAGTCACAAAGAAGACTAATAAAGTGTTCAGCATCACTCCGTGAGGGAAAGAAAGCACCAGTGTCATCAACGTAACGTGTGTAAAAAGCCGGCTTGGTCATTTCGGAAAATAATTGGTTTTCAAAAAAGCAACGAAAATGTTGGCTAACGATTGAAAAAGATCGATATACCTTCAATTTGATGATACATTATATTGTTAAAACTGAAGGAAACTGATTTAGTAGCAAGTTCAATCAGTTAAAAACATATTCGTTCAGGAAATTTAAAGAGTTTAAGGGGCCACGGTAAAGATTATCCGCATTTTTCATTGATTTAAATAATGTTTACTCTGAAATTAATCTTACCATTTTGTTGTACGCGAAATTTACTTTTATATATATATATATATATATATATATATATATATATATATATATATATATATATATATATATATATATATCAAGCTATGAAAATATATTTATGCCAATTAAGCTACACAGAGATTCCCGCGTTCATCCCCGGGGGGAATCTTCACCTAGCTCTACTTACGCATCGAGAACTGTTGAAGTAAATACTGAAAATTGATACATAAAAAAAGGATATCTCCTTATAAAATGTTATGTGGATACATGAAATAGTAATATATATATATATATATATATATATATATATATATATATATATATATATATATATATATATATATATATCTATATATATAAAAATGTAAAGTTGGTTTGTTCGTTTCCCATGGAAATATACTTCCACTATACCATTACCACTGAAATTTTTTTATAGCAAATCCTTATATCCGAGCTATGTTTTTATGTTATTAACATAATTTTTACTTTACACATAAAAAAACACTTTTTATTACAATTCGTTCCTACTAAGTTGCACTTCCGGTTTACAATCCGTTTCTGCGAACCTGCATGTCCAACTTCACTTCCGGATTGACCTTCCTCCTCCCGCTGTCACGTATCTACTTCATACGTAAAAAGTGTTTTCCTTATTCGTTGTTTTTTTCCCTAAACAAACGTTTACACTAATACTTACCTAACAAACGTGCGTTAATTTAATTTCCTCTCTACTTCGATGTTTTTTAAACCTGCTTCCTTCCTCATTTTCTTCCCTTTAATCATGCTTCATCTCTAAAAAAAAAAACTATACTCGCGCGTTATAATTGATTGTTTATTTTAAAACCAGTTACCTCTCTAAAAAAAAAATCAACGTGCGTTAATTTCATTTCCTCTTTACTTCGATGTTTTTAAAACCTGCTTCCTTCATCATTTTCTTCCCTTTAATCATGCTTCATCTCTAAAAAAAACAAAACAACACTACTTGCATTCGCGCGTTATAATTGATTGTTTATTTTAAAACCAGTTACCTTTATAAAATTATTCATTCCTACTGTTTCATTTTTACAGGTAGGATTTAATACATAACCCACGTGCTTTAATTTCATTTCGCATTTACTCATTTTTTAGACTTTAACCATCCTTCAGGTACGATTTAATACTTAACAGACGTGCTTTAATTTCATTTCGTATCTACTTCGTTGTTTTTTAAACCGGCCTTCTTCCTCATTTTCTTACTTTTAACATGCTTCATCTATAAAAAAACACCATACTTGCATTTCTTCGACTACCCTGATTGTTTTTTTTAATCCATTTACCTTTATATAATTATTCTTTCCTACTGTTACATTTATACAGGTAAACATGCCCCCCCCCCCGAAGATCAAACTTAGGTCGTCATACTCGCCGTGTAGAAACAAGGCGTCGATTACTTGCAAATCAAACTCATGAACAACTGGCATCTGCAAACAAACAAGCTAGACAAAGGATGATTCAAGTACGTGCGAATGAATCAGCACAGCGACGTGCAGCCAGACTTGAAGAGGAACGGTTGCGGGTACAACAATCCCGTCAGGCATCTTCAGATCTGCTTCGTTCACAACGTAACGAACGCGAGATCGGCGTCAAACAAGGCTCCATGCTCAACAATCCCTGGATTGGGATCGCATAGCATTTCATTACAACCCTCATGATGATTATAGTTTAAGCCACCATGTTCACATAGTCACTATGACTGAAGTGTGTCCCTATTGCAAAGCTCTGAAATTTAAGGGAGAAACTAAAGGATTGTGTTGTGCCGCAGGGAAAATTAAACTACCTCAACTGGCAGATCCACCAGAACCATAAAAAACCGGACAATCTCTTCATCTACACTGAAACGGGAACCACTAAGAATATTGTGTATCCACAAGTATTGGAAAATTAAACCATTCATATTAAATGGCAGCTTAAGGAACTGGATCAAAATGAACTCCAAAAGGCCACCTCTTCATTTCAACTAACAGCCACAGCAACGCGTGGCCGGGTACAGCTAGTATATGTATATATATATATATATATATATATATATATATATATATATATATATATATAATATTGTAAATGATTTCGTTCTATCCATTGGAAACCTTGAGCCTTGTATTCGCCTACCTGTTCTGAGAGTTTCTGATAATATGACCTTTCAAATACCACACACGTAAGAACACTGCTTACTTCAAACACATGGATGAAACCCTATGTTTTCACTTAGCAATATAAAATAGAAGCACTACCTCAACATTCAATGATGTAAAACTAACCATAAAATGTTCATTCGACTTTGAACAAAACAAATATTTACTATTATTTGACACACTCATTCATGAAAATAACAAAACGCTATCATACCAGGTGTATCTTAAACATACTAATAAACGAAATTAAAGGCCGATTTCAAAAACATACATTAATTTATGACAAATTAACAGTAGAAATGTCCAACTTAGTAAAAATATTAGCCTTGATCAGTTACGCATCACTGCCATCGATTTACGATCTACGAGATTATATATTTCTCTTCGATAAAAAGTTATACGCTTTAATGCAAGAAAAACTGTGAAAGTTCATTTCTATTTTTTTCTTTATACCGCTTAAAAATGATAATCAGTAGGATTAAGATCTAGAGAATATGAAAAATGTGGAAAGGTATCGTATCTTAAGTCTGAGCTTTTGCAGAATCGTTCTTGCCATATGTGGCGACGCATTGTAGTGTGACAAAATAAGACCACGTCTATTCACCAGTGCGGGTCTTCTCTTTCGAAACCGAGTATGCATATACGCGAGTTGATTGCAGTAAATCTCAGCAGTAATCGTCTGATAGTTTTTCAAAAAGTTGTTGTAGATAACACCTAATGCAGATGACCACACAGTCAACATAATATTTTGCTGATGCAACTATGGATTTGAGGAGTGTTTGGGGGGACTAATCACGATAAAGACATTAACCTGATCGTTTACGGTTATCATAAAAGATCAACTTTTCGTCAGAAGTGACTATACGGTAAAAAAAATGAGTAATTGGTGTTACGCAGACAGAGCATCGTTCACATTTAAAACCGCCTAAATTTTTGATGCTCATTAAGCTCAGGAAACCCACATTTATACAGATTTTATACCTTTTCATTACTCTGTAAATGACGTGAAACTGTTGCAGTGTAAACAGCAAGTGTCTAAGACATTTATGTGATACTTTGATGTGGATTTTGCTCAACAAGTCCTTGCATTTGTTCATTGTCAAGATTACACGATCGTCATATACCTTCTTCATATACAAGACCTCCATATTCATTACGGAATTTCTGTAACCACCTTCGTACTGGTCGATCGCTTGTGCATCAATCCCTCATGCTCTATTGATATTCGCAGACGTTTCGGAGGCATTGTGCTCAAGTTTCAACTCATTCAAGATAAGAAGACGAAAGTCATGTTTTGGCATGTTTATCATTAAGGTCTTCTATGCTTCAGAGATACTTTCTAAAAGAACAAAAGTTAAAAATTATAATTGAAAATATATTAATTATCACATATGTTATAATTTACCAGAAATAAACTACAAGTTTTGTCTTTAAATTATTATTTTAAACATAGCGCTTCAGGCGACCATTACGTTTGTAATGACTTAATACATTCATTACTACTCACACCAGTACTACATTATCAAAACAGGCATATTGGTTATATATCTCTGAGAACTATATATATACACCCACAACACCTCAATAATGAATATAAAAACATAGACTCTTCGAAAACGTTTTATATGATGAAAAAACTATATAAAGTAACTCCAAAGTAAACAACGCATTTTTATTCACAACTGGTTAATTGAAGTAATCATACAATTTCTTTCCAAAATTCGAACATTCTCGGACGATCTGTGTGTTCATATTTTACTAGAATCTCGCAGACATTTAGAATTGCCTACTAGACAAAATCCTCGAGCGCTTTCGGTCTCTCTGTACAAGGGTGTGTCAGGACAACTTGACAAGTAAACCCTGACGAAATATTTAAACTAACAGAGTATTCGAAGCCGAATCCCCTCTGTATAGTTACCCAACACTGGCTTATACAAGGAATAATGCACCTTCTCAAAGTGATGTAACGTTTAGTAAAATCACTAAGCTGGATACTCCACTAGACTAGATACCTTCTTGTCCTGGAATCCGGTAAGATAACACAATAAAGATATCTGTAATATAGTCAACTGGTCAATTAGTGAGTGGAAGTGATCTGCTAGTGTCATTCCTGGTCGGACACGACCGACGAAGGCCTACTACTACTGAGAAGATAATTAATACTTTTCACTTCTTTACTAACTCAACGTTTAGAAGTAAAGGAAAACTTCAAGGATCCCTCGGAGATCTATGTGTCTAATATAGAGATAAAGTGTTAGCCCAATGAAAAGGCAGCTTGATTTCTGAGAATTTCTACTGAAGTAAAGTGAAATCAAAATTAAAATAGTTGCATGATTCATTTTAGTAATGATGTATAGTATTGCGTCATTCATTTTTTGTCAAGCGTCCTGTAAGCATTAACAGAATGCGGAAAAGCTAAATACTTGATCCCGTGTTGCGTAAACGTCGACTTTCATGAAAATGGTGTTTGATATAGACATATATATAATCAGTAAAATGCGCCCTTGAGTTCAGTCTATACTTCGTCATTGGGTGACGTGTTATTAGAGAAATGTTTGTAACGAGTCCTTACTTATTTTTAAAGAATGTCAAAAAAAAATAGTAGTTAACGGAGTAAAAGTTGTGATACACCTAGTTGTTAGGTTCGTTCATCTAATATATGTTTCAGAACTCTACATAATAAAGCACTTTTTAAGCGAAAACACATTCGTGCAAGACTGGATTTTGCAAACAAGCATTGTTTTAAATCGACAGCATATAACGAAAATATACTTTGGTAAAGAAAAGAAAATTACACTTTTTGACAGAAATGCTGTGGCAACTCTTTGAAAATGAAGTGTACTGAATATTCGCCGAATAATACTTTCTCAGCAGTAAAATTTGGAGGCGAATTAATCTATGATCTGGAGTTACTTTAGTAAACAACGTCTAGAAACAGTTGACATAATAGAAGGGATGATGAGTAAAGAGGATGATTATAGGCGTAGTTCGAAGAGAGATTTACATTTGCTGGATTTAAAACAAGGTTGGTTCAATAACACAAGAGTCATAAACATACAGTAACGCTTACAGAATCATGATTAAGTTAAAATGGAATAGACGTTCTAAAATGTCAAAGTCAATATCCAGATCTCAACCCTATTGGAACCTTGTGGAATGCATGACCTTAAAGAAGGAACATAGACAGAACTGGCACGAATTTCATAAAAAAATGAGAAATATGAACCACTTATCATCAATATCTGTTATGAATACATGATACATTTATTTTAAGGTATTGTTAACCTTTGTGTTGTACTGTATATTATATATTCGACAGTGCCAATTTCATACAACAATCATTTTTTCTACCGCTGTTTATATGGTTTAACTATAAATAATGTTTCTCTTAGTTATTTGTTGTGTAATTGTAATCGTGGTAATTAATTGTACAATTTACAATATTCAACTACAGTTGTATGACATTTTACTACTTCCTGTTGTGAGGTCATCATTTTGTGAGAGTTTAGTACCCTCTTAGTTACAATTACTTCTGGGTCTGCGTTCACCTAGAGTGGCAGTTTCTCTTCGTGCCACATGTATGTGGTAAATAGATTTTGTTCTGCATATAATATGAATATGACTCCAGTAATATTGTATACATTTGCATCATGCATAGCAAATTAACAATATTACGGTCATGCACCCTTAAAGATACGGTATATCGTAGGGCAAAACAATCAATCAACTCACTACCAATATTCAGAAACTTGTTAGCGTTTGATATGATGTCAGAGTTATGTTACCAAAACGTATCTGAATTTTCTAAATTTGATTCAATTTCAATCATCCTCTTAGTTTGATAAACGACAATAATATTATTAGAAATGAACATGAACTGAATCCTTAATTATCGCTCTGGTTTGTTTCCGATGTAATTATTTTTTATCGTCCTACGCAGTATAAATATTGGAGCTCACTCGTCTAATTTGTAGGTTTTAATGTGCAATAGATATTATATTTCGACTTTATTTATATAATTGTATACGTATTATTTACGCTCTCATGTGCATGGTGATTGTCAAAAAGATATGCACGAGAACATTTGCCTTACAAACTTATATACGCCAAGTGAGATTTGCCATTAATGTCATCAAATAACATTAATTTTCTAATTATGTCAGTACTTTATTATTTAGCTTATATTCGATGATAGTCTGATGTCACTGATTCTAATCAAATGTATAGATATATAATTATATTCGTTTTATCAGTTGACTTTCCCCTGCAAAACAGCAATTGTTTTATTATCATGTTTTGGTTGTACATAAATCTGCATAAGAGGTGAATCAAATGTTCACTCTGTAATTCGTGTCCATCTTTATTTGTACGTTATCTTTTCAAAGAAGGTCGGCATTGAAAATATCGAGATTAATGCAGAAATCATCAAAAAATAATGACGGATTGCTCGGTTTAAGGGTGTAACAACAATTGGGAAGATAGGAATCAAATGATTTTTGTTGTGTATGGTAATTTATCCAACCGGTCAGAATGTATTCTTTTGTATGGGGTTTCCCGTACCCAAAGCTGTCGTCATTGCGTCTGTTTTCTTTTCTCCTATTATAGCTTATATTAACGCGACATAAACAGCATCCAATATACAGAATTACAATTCTTATGGAATAATATTTTACATTATTTAAAATTACATGATCAACATCCATATACACCGGTTCTTTGATGGAGATAGTGAATATAAGTGGCCTAATTACGAGTTGAACAACATATATTGTAGCGGCTTACGTTGTATATGTAGTGACAGAAAGATATACGATAAGTCTGTTATTCTTTTATAGACTTCAATACTTAGGATAACTCTTAAACGCGGAGTAGAACAAATTGTCCTAGTCAATTCCTAATTTTCGCAATAATATTAAGGGAAATGATGTTAATAGATACAATAATTCTGAATAGAATTAATATATAGTACTTTCAAAAAGTAATACTGTAGTCTTACAATTATTGATGACGGATAACGCCGAGTGGAACGAATCGTCCCGGACGATACGAAGTACGCATGCGCAATTTTAAAGTTTCGAAATTCGTTCAAATTGGACTACCATCCCTAAGGTAAATGAGGTCGGTTTATGGTCATAGAATAGAATATTTTTTCTGAGATTTACATATTATTCGACCGGAAGAAAGGTGGTCAAGAAGATACTAAATATTCGGGCTTTCCCCGAGTAGTTTCGAAGCCTTAACTAGAAATATAAACATACACACATCCGAATATATACACAGACGTTTCCCCTTCATGTATTAGATTACTTTCAATAATTTTAATTAATTTACTATAATTTAATTTAATTACAATTCTCAAATATTTTTAAAACCTTAATTTTTTAATATTCTTTAATATATTTTATTTACTATTCATTTAGAATAAATAATTTTAATATATTTATGGCTTGATTCAAACCGCAGTGTCTTTGAGAAATTGTCTTTATTTGACTGCGCAATCTTAATTTCAAACGGATTAATAAACATGAATTTTTTTTGTTAATTATGGCAGTGGGGGTTGTCCCATAACTTACCGTATATTTATTAATTCACAATTTTTCCATTTTTTTCGAACGAGGAACGTAGTTTTTAAAATGTTAATGTTTGTTTTTTTCATATTTGTATTCTTAAACTTTTTAGTTTTTGGTGTTTAAATTTGAAATCGCTCGGGCATTCGAAGATCACACGAGCTTGATTCACAGATCAAGGAAACATGAGATAACATTATTTAACTTACCTGGGACGGATATACCGGCAAAATTTGCAGTAGAAATCCCGAATTAATTAAAACACAAGTAAAATAAATGAAATAAAAATAAAATAGAAGATTAAAATATCGCAGAGTGCGTAACACTATTTTCCAAAGAGACAGACATAAACGGAGGCTGAAGAGAGTCCGGCATAGGAGGCAAAGTATAGGTCCCCTTTGTTTGAATTTGAAACCGACAGTATCGATGTCGTCTTAATCTGTAAGTACATATATAAATAAATATATAAGTAGATACATATAGAAAGAGATATGACGCGGTCTGAAGTGTCGGTTACATTCATTCGGTTCCAACAAAAAGTGGGATTTTTCAGAATTGCTCAAATTAGATACCCCATCCATGAATTCTCTTCAGAATGTTATGAGAAATACAATGAGACTATTTTCTATTTAAACGAAATCGATTTTGTACAAAATATCCAATTTAAATTTACCCTATCAAAATTTAAAAAAAACAATTCCAAAACAGATGGACTTATATATATATTCAGTCATCATTTCTATATTCAGTATGAATAAGTCTAATTGATTTTAATTCAATTTCAATATAATATGCAATAGTATTATGACAGAATTACGCAGTTTTAAAAAAATCAATTGACGAATTTTGTCATTAAAACTGAAAATAACATCGAATAATAGCAATGAAAACTAATGATAAAAAATCCTCATTTTTATAGTTCCTAAGATCGAGTTGGCATCTTTATTAACAGCATATACTGTTGAGTCGCGCTCGTCCACTAACAACTCATTTATCATTTTCACATTTACCACGCTATAGTTGCTTTCCCAATGTCATTGCTCAACAGGAGAAACCGACTTCCTGGATCTGTTTTATTTTTCAGGTATTCTCTGCTGTTTACTACATTTGTTTGAAAGTATATTCGGCCATACTTTGCCCAAACAATATATCCAGGTCCACAATTGCCATCATCATCATCATCATCATCATCATCATCATCATCATCATCATCATCATCATCATCATCATCATCATCATCATCATCATCATCATCACTGTATTTATCAACATCGCTACATCCCAAGTCACTATCATCTTGGACAGTTCCGTCAGCATCCTCACCTTTACTATCATCACTGAGTAAATGGCTCGTCTCCGGCAATCATCACATAGCTTGATATGGGTGCAGGACATGCATGAACATTTTTGTGCTATCAGCTGATCTCTAACTTTTACTAGGAAGTTTCACAGAAATGTGAAAGGGAAAATTTGGATAATCTGCTTTGAAATAATGTACAATTTTTTATATAAAATAGCACATATTTGTGTCGACGAACGCCATGTCAAAAAGATACACGTCTGACCCGTCACTACTCTAAAATTTTCACAGCTTCAATAATTCAATATTTCACCAGGCCATGATTTTACCTTAGTTGAGTCCCACCGTAAGTTGCTAGTCACAGGGGTTCTTTTTCAGACCCATTTGTATTTGCAGCAAGAAATGTTTTAGCAAATACTCGGCTGCAGTTGGTTCCATCATTAGTATCACCATATTAAGTTGACTTACAGTTCACAATCTCTAGATCACAATTTAATACTTTGGATTCATTGTGCATCACTGGTAGTAGCGCCTTACAAGAAGGAATGACTGAGGTCAATTGCTAATTATACTATTGACAAGGATTTGGGCAGATATTATGCAGACAAATTCCAAGACTCGACTTCAACCTGACATAGTTGATTCACACCCACCTTCTCCAACAAATATTTTAGAAGTTTTGTCTGGGAATTTTTATCGGTGAGATGGTAGAGTAATGTTTGGTATAGCAGAGTAATAGTTGGTGTAGTAACTGACGCTCATTGGGTCTTCTAAACATGCTTAAGTCTGTTTCAAGTGATAGTTGAACCGGTGTTCAATGAAAGTACTGCAAACACTTACGAAAACACTTCAAATTTTCCAGCATGATTCGAAGCTATACATTGCGAACTTGTTTAAACTCATATGAAAACTCTCACAGTAATCATCGTCATGAACACAAACATCATCATCATCATCATCATCATCATCATCATCATCATCATCGTCATCATCATCATCATCATCATCATCATCATCATCGTTATCAGCATATTCCTGTTGTGTCTGATCTTAGAGAGTTTCTCCTTTTTTCTGTCCGTGGCGCGTTGACATTTCTTATTCTAACCTACATTATATTTGGAGACATTGTTCATTCCGATCGGGGTGACCTATTGTTAGGCTTGATCGATGCGTTCCCTGGTGTTGATTGAGTGGAGAAATATTAATTGTCTTCCAACGGTATAACTCTACATGTTCGGGTTGCTTTACAATGATAGTCCCGTTTCTCATCCTATTCAAACAAGCTGTAGTTAGTGGTGAAGGGTCCTTTTGTGCAACCGTTACTTTCCCTTTTCTTAGGAGGCATATTGCTTATATTTCTAAAAAAAATGCATGAAAGTTATGTGTTTAAACCATTTGTTGAAAAATCGTTATTGTAACATCTCGATTTTTTATTGCAATGTATAAGATCTGAAGACATCAAATTAACGGCGGGTGGGCCAAAAATGGTGGAAATTTGCTAAAATCAGCCAACATTCTTTTTTATGTAATTTTTGGAAGATATGTATTATTTATGTGATAGTATAGAAGAACCTAACTTTTTGGTCTGCTACGAATCAACTTTATAAAGATTGTTTCCAATCTTTTAGAATTTTTACTTTTGAAAATTGATTTTAAATTCAATTTTGAATATATAAACTTTTATATATTAAGTTTTCTGTAAAAATCTTATAAATATTAAACATAATTGATTTGTGTAAGTTCGTATGAAATTCGTATAATTAACTTGATTTTTTGTAAACGAATTTTAAATAAATTATTTAAATCTTTATTTAATTAATATATTTTTGAATCATTCTTTTTCTACATGTGAATCTCTTTTTCTTTCTCTATAGTCAAATTTCTGTAAAAAAGCACATTTATTATAACATAGTATTCATTATATATATATATATATATATATATATATATATATATATATATTTATATATATATATATATATATATATATATATATATATATATATATATATATTTGAGGAGTTCGAATGCAAAACGCGATAAACGCCATTTAAAAAAGTACGAAGCTATCACTATAAAAAGTGTTACATTTCAACACTCGACCACACACTCAAATTACGTTTTACATAATATGATACCAAAATAATTAATGTTTGCTTTCAACGAAAATAAGCTAATATTTGAAGTCTATATTTTATACACTCGTTATTTTATTGATTAATGTCTCAATTTAAACAAATTGGATTTATCGCGTTTTGCATTCGAACTCTTCATTTATATGTATATATTTATATAAGTGTGTGTGTGTTAAATAAGTTTCAAATATGATCAATATCTGAATTGATATATTTGATGTTTTTTACTTTTATAATTGGAATCCTTATTAAACAATGTGTTCTTGATTGCTTTCTAATCGACTCAGTTTCTCAGTATGTTCATTCTGTTTATCGAACGATACTCTTTTCATTTCCTGTTTATTTTCTGTCTATTTTCGTAATGAATCTCTCTCAAACATCTTTTTCAAATGATTTTAGTCTTCATTCATCAATCAAATCAGTAGACATAGGATTATTCAAACGACTGAAAATTGTGTCTGCTTCTGACAAAAGGCATTTGCTAAAACACCGAAATGATGAATGACGAAAAACGAACCTTCAAACTTGCTTGCTAGATGTGTTCTTCTAATCTTGATATTTCCTTCGAATAAAAAATAGAAGTACTTTCCCCACCCTTCTCTCTTTCATGCACTATTAAATATTCTTCATAAAAATGTGATCGATGTTAATTTACTCGTATGAAATGTTGACAAAATTAACTTTCTCATTAATTCGTTTTAAACGAAACTACAGTTCATGAATTTATTTTTGAAGAATTTCTTCTCAATCCTCGAATAGCAAATGAATAATGAAGAATGTTACGACAGTGTTTTTAACTGATTGTTCATAAACATTTAAAGGAAATTATTTGATTAGGAAGAATGTTTGGCTCTGACATTATTAACAATGTATAATTGGAATAGGTTTGATTATTATCAGACATTATTTTACAATGTATAAATGGAATAGGTTTGATTATGATCAGACATTATTAACAATGTATAATTGGAATAAGTTTGATTATGATCAGACATTATTTTACAATGCAAGTAGCAATTGTAAAATTGTTTTGGTTGTAATAATCTGCTGATAAAATACGCAGTAGTTAGTTTTTCTGTCGTAATTCACGCATAATACACATTTAGTTTAATCGGCATAGAAACCGAACGCAAAAGACTCATAAACACAATCTCATTTTGGTATACACTTGATAAAATGTATTATGTTTTCATTTTATAACTATTTTAAATAGTTAAAAGGCACGAAAGGCAATGGATAGCCGTTTCTATGTACTATTGCTGGATTTGATAGCTGTAGATAGTAGGAAGGAAACCACCAGAATATTGGCAAAGTGTTGTACGATGGCGTTACTTGCTTCCTATACAAAAGTAACAAGGGCCAATTGCTACCGTCAAGACCCAATAGAACCGACTAACAAAGGTCGAACGTCATATAGACAAAGTTACTACATACTTTGATTGACTTTCGGTGGCTTTGCCAACTCACATATTCGAAAAGAAACTCAAAAATTGTTGTACATTGTTATCGAGCTTTGCGTGAAGAGGGTGACTGTTGAAAGTCCACTCACCTGTTTGCAACTCCATATGTTGGGCACAGTTGAGAGAATCAGAACACGTACCGCCTGCAACAGCAAGGAGGAATTCATTTTACTAATATAACTAGTTGTGTGATGGAAAATCAAACGACTTCAAGTACGCTGTATTAGGCAAGTAATCGTCTAAGAGATGCACTTTAAATTTTGAGAATACATCAATTATTAGTGATTATTTTTTATCACTTTTTTATGAGTGTCAATTTCATCCCCACCATCTAGAGTATATATATATATATATATATATATATATATATATATATATATACAGAGAGAGAGAGAGAGAGAGAGAGAGAGAGGGAAAGAGTGAGAAAGATAGAGAAAAGTGTAGGTTTGTAATTCGAAGCTAGAGCAATGTGATATAGGACCGGAAGGTGGAAAGGTGAACAAAAACAAAAGAGAAGAGAAAACAAGAATGAAATCTCAAATCAATTTATTAATATTTCACGTAAAACAGATTAAACACCAGAACACTAAAAAGGTTGCTGTTCTGGTGTTTAATCTGTTTTACGTGAAATATTAATAAATTGATTTGAGATTTCATTCTTGTTTTCTCTTCTCGTTTGTTTTTGTTCACCTTTCCACGTTCCGGTCCTATATCACATTGCTCTAGCCTCGGATTACAAACCTACACTTATATTTACCAGCAATGCTTCAAGCAAACTACAACTCCTTATATATATATATATATATATATATATATATATATATATATATATATATATATATATATATATATATATAATAGAAATTGGTAGTTTGCTGGAAGCATTGCTGGGAGTAATATTAAAAGTTTTAAAGAGGTTGAAGGCAATGCGAGGTTCCGGATCGCTGGAAGCTGTGAAAAACAAAAACAAAACAAAACCAAAATAAGTCGGATATACATCGAAAAGGCTTGTTTATTTTTCTAGACGAACTTACAAGACAGCAACGATGTTAGATTGTAATATTCCGGATTATCAAGGATCAATTTGATATATTTCGAGAGATGTTTTCCTCTCCTCGTCAAAAATAAATAAAAGAAAAATCCCGGATTCCGAGAAAATGCCAAGAGTGCTGGGGGGTTAAACCGGAAGTGTTCAGGATAAAGTATTCAGAGGAAAATGAAATAGATCGTAATAAGTTCTGATAAGATAATAATTAGATATTATGTCTTATATTATTATTCTTTATATATATATATATATATATATATATATATATATATGTATTTGTATGTTGTTTCTATTTATTTAATTCTTTTCATTTTTTTTTATATATTTACCATTATTGTTATTGTTTTTTTTATCGTATATAAAACGTTGATTTTTCTTATAATATATATGTTTGTCAACAGGTTGGTTCCGGCATTAGATGTTATATATGCTGTAGATATTTAATTAGTTTGTTATCGTGCAGTATATTATAATTTAGTTATGTCTGGTTAAGTTTAATCCTTATTTATTGGTTTTAATTAATCTCGTAGGTGTATTTTGTTTTAGGTAGGGAGATAGATCGGTTTAGGGAGACAAATCTGTTATCTTTGGTATTAATTTATGAAGGAAATTCTGTTAATTGGCTTTGTTTGTTAAATTTATTTAACTAATCTCAGATTTCTTATTCAATTGTGTGTATGTTTTATTTGTTTATTTATTTATTTGTATAATGTTTGTTTATTTATTTATTAAGCTGAGGTGGGGCGTGTTTTGGGGTTTTGAGATCAAATAGTGGGTACCAGGTACTAATGTAATGGTCAATTCTTAATATAATAGGTATGATTTGTGTAAATAGTGTTTATTATGGGGGGGTTATTATCTGGGGGATGGGTTCTGGGGGTAGTAGGTTATATGATGAAGGTAGAATTTGATTCGTGTCTCTGGTTCAAAACTGGATTATGTTTGGAAATGAGAATAGCTTCATTAAGTCTTAGGTCGCCTAGGTTCCTGGTCGAGGCTAGAATGGAAACGTTTATGTCTTGTTGTGTAGTATTGCATGAGGAAGTATGTTTGAAGAAGAAAGATATATTTGTGTTCATGTGTTCTTTAACACGCTGGTGTAGTTGTCTTGTAGTATATCCAATATAGGAGTGGTTACAAATAGTGCATGATATATAGTATACACAGTTAGTGCGGTGGCATTGTCCAGTGGTAGGAATGGGACAATTGGCTAGGGAGCATGGTTCCTGGGTACGTGTAGTGCGTTTTTTGGAAAGGTGTTAACGTAAGGTGGTGCCGGTGTTGGTGAGTTGAATGTCTAGTTTTTCTTTATGTATTGCACTGCGGATGCCATTAGTGATTCTCTCATTAAAGAAAGGTAGTTTTAGGAAGCATGTGTTGGAGAGTGTGTTGTGTCTGCGTGATCTGGTCTTGCTGAGGTGGGTTATTGTGGAAGTGGGGTAGCCGTTGGTAATTAAGGTTTGATGGAAGTCTTTGGTGTGTTCAATTTTATTGGCAGTAGATGAGCATTTATTTTGTATGCGGGTAATTTCATTACGGGCATAGTCTAGTTTGGCTTTAAGGGGCAGGGCAGATTTAAAATTAACAAATAGGTTTTTGCAGGCAGGTTTTCTGTAGATATTGGTCTGTATAGAACCGTCTTCTGTGATTTTGAGGTTAAAATCGAGGAGTGATAGTGAGCCGGAGTCGCTAGGGTGTTCTATAGTAAATTTTATATGGGGGTCGGTGTTGTTGAAAATGTCGAAAATGCTGATAGTTTCTTCACGAGATGAGGTGAAGACAAGAATGTCATCTATGTACCTTGTGAAGAAGATATGGGAGTGGCAGGTGTTGAGGGCTTGTTGTTCGAGTCTGTCCATGTAGGATATGGCTAAGAGGCCAGACAAGCTTGAACCCACGGGAAGACCAGCAATCTGCTTAAATATGTGGTGTTGGAAGGTAAAATATGTATTATTAATGATAATGTCTAGGAGTTGGTGTATGTCTTCGGGTGTTAACTCGAAGAGTTCTAAGTTATCAGAGGAAGAGATGTGGTCAGAGATGAGGTCAATGGCTGGGTGTGCGGGTATTGATGTGTATAGGGAAACAACATCGAGGCTAAATGTGTATTTGTAAGAGCTTAACTGTTGTTGTTGGAGTAGGCTTAGTCTGCTAATGACTTAGTCAGAGCTGCTGACATGTGCGAGGAAAGTAGGGAGTAGTGGTTTCAGGAGTCTAGAAAGTAGCCAGAAGATTTTGTATAATGGTACTTCGACGCTAGAGACGATGAGCCTATTTTGAGTGTGATTGCTGGTCTTATGGGTTTTGATAAGGTGGTAGAAGGTCGGGAGCTGGCTATTTTTAGTAGTGAAATCAATTTTGTATTTCTTAGGGAGGTTGCGGTTGACGCAGATTTTAGACCAGGTATTGTTTATAGTGGTTTGTATCTTAGTGGCGAATAAGTTAGGGGCAAGAGTGTATAATGTGTTATTGTCGAGGTGTTTTAGTACAAAGGTGGTATAGGAGTTTTGCGAGACGACGCAGAATTCTTTGCCTTTATCGGAGGGTAGGTAGATTAAGTCTTTGTCTTTTAGTGTTTTAAGTGTAAGGCATTGGGATCTGGTGATGTTACGGGTGATGTGGTGTTGTTCCTGTTGCAATATGGTAAAGATTCTTTGTTTTAATCTGGTGAGTTTGTGGTCTAGTAGGTGGTTGTTGGGTGGAGGGTGTAGAGGATGGTGTACTTGGCAAACCGGGAAGGATTCGTTAGGGTTAGTCGAGATTTTGGGGTAGTCAGGGGTATTAGAATTGAATGCCGAGAGCCATTTCAGGTGGTAGGCTGTTCTACAGAATTGGGTTTCTATATAGAATTTTGCATGGTCGTTCAGTTTTTGGGTAGTAATGTATTTGGGGCCAAGGCTGAGTATTCATGAAACCGACAGATTTTTCAACTTCATAAATTATACCAACATGCAGAAATTTTAATGTAATATGAAAAAAATCTCGCTGCACAACCCCCCACTTTGTATGCCCCTATTGATATGGACCCTCATTCACAGTATCCTATTACGTCTCAGTGGAAGTATGCCTTGTTTGCGGTAAATAAAAGTAAATATATATATATATATATATATATATATATATATATATATATATATATATATATATATTTATATACATACATATGCACATATATATATAATAAATATGCACATATATATATATATATATATATATATATATATATATATATATATATATATATATATATATATATATATGTTTAAGCAATTCAATTCAGAAGTAGCAATGCATAAGTAGAGCTTTGTAATAGGATTGTGAATAACGTTTATGTGTTTCATTTATATGCTACTTAACACGGATATAATTTTGATGAAAATATCTTTGTTAATATATACACGTAATTTATTTGTTTATTTTGGTTGCGATACTTTTAAACTCTACCAAAATGCTAGTTACGGATAATTGTCCCTTCACTAATAAGATGCCTCATGATGGGGAGCGACATATATACATTTTTAAATACAATTATCTACGGACACGTGTTTCGTCGTTATATAACCCATCCACGTTGATGAACCTTGTTAATATGTAGGTATACACACATATATTTATATGGATATTTTACAATTATTAAATCAGTTTCAACCAGTATCTCAATTTATATTCATCGGTAGTGTTGTTGATTTCAACTATTTGTTTATTTTTTAACTTTTTGTCGTTTCTGGATTTTATTTTGATTCCATGGAATCCACCTCCTAATTGCCTTACATTGTATTTTGATTTATCGACATGTGATCTCTTCTTTCCGTTCTTAAAATCGAGCGATTCTCTTTTTTTCTTCTTATTGTATTCTTTACATGATTCAGTGTTCCTTTATCCACTTTTCTCTCCAAAGTGCATCATCCTTAATTGCTCGATCAAATCAGAAGACATCCGATAATTCAAACGACCCACAATGGTTCTTACTCTCGACAAAAGACATTTTACAAAACCCCAAGAATGATTAATGACGATAAACAAGCGTTCAGACTCACGTATCAGATGCTCTCATTCAAATAAAAAAGTGAATGTTTTGTCCCTTTCGTTCATTTATTCATAAAAGTCATAAGAATGATGGATGTAATTTATTTGTTTGAAATTCTTAAATTCATTATTTTTTCACAGAAAAGTTGTTTACAAAATATTATTCTCATATGAGTTTCCTAATTAATTCATATATTCCACCATTTTTAAAGACCCGCTTAAAATCATTGCTAATCAACAAATAAATCTTCACCAAAGTCATGAGTTTTCATTTTAATTAAGTGTTTTAAAACAGGTATCGGATGACTTCACTGAAAGACAATTTTCTACAGGCATTATTCATAAGGTATCAAATAGTGTAATTCGTACTCTAATTAGTGTAATACAATGCATATTTAATTAAATTTCCATGAAGGCCTTCCAACCCATTATCAGTCCCTTTGCGCTAAGAAAATTTATTCAAAACCTCATAATTAATTTAGGAGGAATCCAATATATAAAAATATATAATAAACATATGCACATAACTAACCTACATAAAATATTTTTCCTTTGTGAATTGTTTATTACTTAAGCGTCATGCCTCTAGTACAATCACGGTGATAAACTCTAATCTATCTATTATATATACGTGTATGTATGTATGTATGTATGTATGTATGTATGTATGTATGTATGTATGTATGTATGTATGTATGTATGTATGTATGTATGTATGTATGTATGTATTCTAGCGTAAACTTAATAAATCCAAAACAAATTCCCATAGAGTTTATATTTTCTAAATGAACCATCTGTCGGTCGTATTATATCGAAACACAAATGGGAAAAACATTAATTCCTTTATGTAGAACTGGCACAAAATTTGTCATTTGTTGTGGTCAGATTTCTTCGTTTTTTTTGCACACTGCTAATGCGTCAACATCAGACCGGAAGTTAACAAGCAACATTTATTGTGACACTTGCCACTTCACTCGCCTAAAAAAACTTGCAATTAAAAATAAGTTAGCTGCATATTTCCGTGTGGGATCAAGGTCTGTAAATAAGAAATCTTTATAAACTGAGGCAACCTTTGTGTCTTCTTTTTATTTAATTTCGTTTTTTTTAATTTACAATTGTTTAAAACTTTCATAATCAGCGTTACCTTTTTTAATTTTTCATGTTTTTCAAACAAATATTACTTTTATATTTAAAACAAATACGTTCGTTATTTTATATTTAAAAACAAATACGTTCGTTATCCGTGAAAACAAACACGCTAAAGTGTTACTTGTGCTTTCACAGACTTTTAATATTTTTTATTTAACAGTTCTAACTAAATAAACATCATTATTAAAGTCTGCTTCGTACAGAAGGTTATTTTGGATTTTACGACAGTTGTAAAGCGGCATGTTCCTTCCGTCAGTTTACGGCATACACATGTGATATTTTTATACTTGGCCAGTTTTTATACAGTTACTTACTTTCATTTTTTCCATTTTAAACTATTAGTTACGGTAAAACTATATTAGAACTGACCAGAAATTATGTACGAGTCAATAGGTGTGTATTTGTGAACCCTAAGAAATAAGAGAATTTTGTAGTCGATTTCATGTAAACAGCTTGAAAAACTTGGCACTAAAACTTAAACAAAACAAAACAATTAGTTTAGAATATAGGATGGGGGATCAGTTTGCGTATTAATTTAACGTATTATGATCACCCATTACCGGGCCAGATAATGTTTTTAAGGACACATAACCAAATACATTTTTGACGGGTAGATAAATTGTGCGTGTGTATGTTTGAGAAGATCAGAAGGGGGTGGATAACAAATATTGGGCCTCTTTCATGGCGATTACATGTAAGCAGCTTGAAAAACTTGGCGCTATAAATAAAGAAAAACAACAATTATTTCAGAATATATACTGGGGATCAGTTTCAGATATACATTTAACGTACAATGATCACATATTATCGGGCCATATAGCGTTTATAAGGACATATGACCTTATTTATATATTTTTAAAGGAGGAAAAAAGGTGTGTGTGTATCTTTTATGTTGGAGAGGTGATAACTTATCTTAAATAACTAATTAATTTAAATGTTCTAATTTATTAATTTGAAAATAAAATGCCGACTTATTTTTCAAGAAGAGTTGTCTGTGTGTATGTCCAAAGAGATGAAATGGGCTAGGCTGCAATGTATGGGTGTATTTGTGTATGTGGGTGTGTTCCTATAGAAAGAAAGGTTTGAGAATCTACATGCAATCTAAAACCAGTTTTATGTAAATTTTAACGTGGAAGATAATGGAAGTGTTCGCGAATAGCTAAGTGCACCCCTAACGGGGCTATTGATGAGATTTGGAATGAAAACACTGCAATTTTAATGTCAGTGATTTTGAAAGACGTTAACATTTTATTTATTTAACGTTACTTAAGCTTGTTTATAATTATCAACATGATTTCTATTCGAAGAGGGGGGATCAAGAAACACGGAAATGGTGGTTGTAGTAGTGCTCTAAGTTTTATTTTTCACTCTTCACTAAAAAAGGAGCAATTTGACCGTAAGGTTTGTGTTTAAACACATCCTTGCCCGGGAGAAATCACTTATATGTATTTTGTTAACTCGGTGTTGCCCGGGAGCCATACAGTATTATATTTGGTAAATGGTACAAGTACATCCAAATTTCTCAATATTCTAGATAGAGCAGGTGTGTTTACTTAGCGTTGCCCGAGAGTTATAATAATTATATCAGAGTAAGTGGCATAAATTAATCAAACGTGCTTAATATCTTAGATAGAAAGATCCTATATTGAGCAGGTGTTTTAAAACCCTGCGTTTCCCGGAAAAAGGATTTCACTTTTTATAGTATGCGTTGACCGAGAATGTTCAATATCCTTGATAGAGCAGGTACGTTTAAACGCCGTTTTCAGGTATGACAATTTTAAGTGGTATAAATTAATCCAAAGTGCTTAATATTTTAGATAGAGCAGGTGTGTTTAAACACTGCGTTTCACGTTACTCAAAAGATCAATATGTGTTCTTATAGTGTTGTATACTAGACAAGAAACTCAGCGTTTCTCGGGAATATACTAAAATTAATATAGATTGATTCTACTATAAAAGGGAAGGGGGGGATATTTTAAAACAAATATAAATGTCATTATATGTTTACGGAAACAAGGAGAAGAAACTCAGTGTTACCCGGAGCAATAAATTTAAAGCTAAAAGCTCAGGTGAATGCCTTATATCCAACACATAAACATAGGCTGAGCGGGGTGAAATGGTGGTGGGTGAGAGGGATGTGGATAAACAGGAAGTGGGAAATAGAGAAAGATAGAAATGCGGAATGAGAGTGTTAGAGAGAGAGAGGAATTTTAATATGAAAATGTCGCACACACTGTTTACTCCCTTCTACTTTGTTTTCATGGCCTCGGGAAACGCTGGGTAGCCCTGCTAGTTTATATATAAATGCGAAAACATATCATTTTAATGTTAACAGAGTTCAGTCATTTGTATATAAATTCTACATTTAAGGAACCTATACCCTTAGTATTTTTCGCCTGTTATTTTAGTAAGATTGTTATGCAAGTGTATTTATTGTAAACCCGTTCTGTGGCAAGCAAATCAACATATTTACTCTGTGTGATAAAGCATGTAAACATATATGATTGTGTACATTATATTTATAATATGTGCGCACGGGAGAGGCGAATACACACAACAAGACTTTAATCAGAATTTTCGAGTATTTATTTACTTTGTACTGTTGGTTAATGGGTACATGAATTGATCATGGATTGTTAATAACAATTTAACCAGCAATCTACACAACTGGAGAATCAAATGCTTTAGGGTTTTAGAACATTTCTCTTCAAAGTAGAAGCACTTTTTTTACAAAGGTATACCACCTGGTAAACTCTACTGTTACATATTAGTATCTACATCATAATATATGTTACATTTACAAGGTTTTAGAAGATGAAATATATTTAATAGAATACTTATATAAAAGTGCAATGGATTGTATGCCGCGTTCAAATCATATGTGATAATTTATATGCATATGTTGTAGGAAGTACAAACTCACAATTACAAGCACATATCGATTAAACAGCAACTTGTGTTCAATTATTAGTTCATGATGGATACCGTGTTTATAAATCAACTACGCTTAAAAGATACGTGACGCAGTAAGAAATCCAACCAAACTATTTCTTCGAAAATGGATTTTCGGGCTATAATCGATCAAAAGTAAATCAAACTTATTATTGGATCGCATCAAAATAAAAGATGTATTGTACAAAAAAAGAAACATATAATGTTTTTCGTTTATCGAAGATTCTTGTATATGTAAATCACCCTTTGGTTGTATACAAAACACGACTTGATGAATTTATGTTTCAATCCAGCTGCGCCGATTCATAGATTATCTATAAAAACGCAATTAATTTGTCCAAGCTGATATCGATTTTCATATTTTGGGTTCTTGGCGTATACATCTTTTCATATTTTAATGATTCAATTTCTCAATTTCTTTTCAAATAGTCGATATCCTCATATGCTCACAGTTAATTGCAATGGATTGTGTTGCTTTTGCTTTATATCAGGTTGATTATTAGATTTGCGAAAGCGAGATTTCAATAATTTATTTAATAAAAAAAATATGTTAATTGTGAATGAATGAGTGAGAAGTTGATTCGGCATGCTTATGTTAACAAAAACTGTGTAATTCTTTAGATGTACTTTTTGGAATGTTTAATGTTTCCCCTTTCTTTCACATAGATATAATATATGGAGGCCATATAATTGAGTATATATATTTTGGAATAATTAAAATACAGTTAAAAAATGCACATATATATATATATATATATATATATATATATATATATATATATATATATATAAAATAATAAAAATATTAAAAGGAAATATTTATAATTATATATATATATATACATATAAAGTGACAGATTAAAGTTATGATATACTGTGATTTATTGTCAGTTTCGAAGAAAAGAAAAGACAATAGGTGTTTCTAGAATAATCTCGAACACACTTGAACAAATTTAAACAGGAAAGAAAGATCCCGTCGTCAATTGACAACTGTAACTATCCAAACGAAATTTCCTGCAGAAGTATTCAAATGTCCATGGAAACAACACCAGAAAACGCTAAATCACAATGGTGAAATAAAAAAATTGACACATTTAAAAAAGATGTCAAATAACTCAGATAGGAATGTTCTGAAAAAGATTCGTTTGTACGCCGAAAACGGCTCATTGGGTAGACTCTTTAAATTCAATATAAGATTCAGTCAGAATAATAGTAAAGATATATCAAAAATCATATATTATAGTTGGCATTCGAAAACCGACATTTTTAACAAATCTGTAAGTTTTTTTTTTAATTGAAAGAGTTCAAGAAACAAAGGGAGATAATTTAATATCTGAACGATTGAAGATGTAGAGGAGGCAATCAAAGTTAATCTAGTTGAACAGGTTTTAAAAAATATATAATTACAGAAATTAATGTTATTTTTACACAAAATGAAATAGTAAATAAATAGCATGAAATGAAATAAATAAAACAATACTCAAACAAATAAAGAGGTAAAACATTAATAAATAAGTAAATAAATAATCGACTAACTAAATAGATATATACATAAATAAAACATAAAAATATCTAAAAAGTGATATTTAAAAAATAATAAAATAAAATGATTCACATAGGAAATTAAAAACAAAGTTAAATTAAATTGAATTGAATTTTCAAATATAATTTACAAAATATAATCGTTATAATTATAAAGGGGCCCGAATTAATTGAATATGTTATTAAACAATAATTTGTAGTGTAATTTAAAAATATGTATTTCTTTTCAATCCATACATTTATGAACAATTGAAGCGTAATACTACATACATCACTATATATACATACATATACAAACAAATATATCCAATAATAATATCCATGAATAATTACATACATATGTATCGATATGCACACATGTATTCATACCCACCATGTATGCACACATACACATATACATACCACCATGCATATATATATATATATATATATATATAACAGCCTCCGTCAACGTAGAAAATCAATTTACAAACGTACCAATACGCAACACCATAAAAATAATCCTCAACTAAGTTTATAAGCATAGCACTATATCACCCCATCAATAACACCCTAAACCCTCGAAAATTTTCTCCAAAAGTGCACCACACAATACAACAACACAACTAAAACCAACACAACTTCTTTAAAAACGTTGGATTAACTATTACTGTAGAACCTTAGACAAGAATAGCTCATTTTATTGACCTAACATTAGACATATACTTCTAAACCTTTTAGCCCCTGCCACAAACCAAACTTAACCCTCTTCTACGTACATAAGCTATCGAACCACCAGAAATCCATAATTAATTCAATAGTCCCCTCAGTTTCTAATAGAATTTCAAAACTATCTACTAATAAACCTATCTTTTAACCAAAGTATAATTTCTACAAAAACGCACTTCTTAATTCGGGCTACAATGATAAAATTAAATACAAAAATAATCCTTTTATCCAGAAAAATAAACTTTTAAGTGTAATCACACACAACATTGCAATACACTATAGAAAGCAGATAAATACTACATTACCCAAGAAAAGCAAAACATATATAAATAGGTCCACAACAACTATCAATATTGACAAACTAGCTGACCATAAGGAACATAGTAAAAATAGAAGAATTAGAAGAAAGAATAGCATTTGGTTTAACTCACCCTATAACTGCAATGTTAAAATAAATATCCCTAAGTAATTCTTTAAAATTATAGATGGCACCTTCGAACACCTTCATAGATACAGCACTATTTTAATAAAAAAAAATATAAAAATTATCTACTCCACAATGCACAATACAGCGCACACCATTATCACCTCTAATAACAAAAAATGAATTTGACCAGCAACTAGCACCTATTATACACCGTACTAATAATTGTAACTGCCAGAAATCCAGTGAATGTCCGTTTAATAGCAATTGCATACAAAGTGACATCATATACGCTTGTACTATAAAACAATCCCCCAAAATGCCAGTATGCGAACAAACACCAGGATGCCAACTCTTCCCTCACCTTATAGCCTTCCAAACCCCTCACTCCCTTTACTAAACGACACCCTAAATAACATTCTATGCATCAACAAAAAAAACCCTTACTAACAATAACCTTGATCTCCCTCTCAAATTATTTTATCCTATCCACCTAACAATTCCAATTTAACTTTGGTTCTGAGCTTGAGCATGCAAACCCTAACTACTCCCGATACTACAAATAACACAAATACTATAATAACAACCCCGTACAAAATACACACTTCATCGGAGCTAGTGCCTTCTCCATCAAGACCCGAATTTCAAACCATATCTACTCCTTCAGACACAATAACAACAATGTCACTGGCACCTCTCTATCCTATTTAATAAAAAACTTTAACTGTAAAAACACTCCCTACTCTCTACATTGGTCAATATTAAAAAGGTCTGAATCCTGCACTCCAGTATCCGCTTTTTGCCAACTATGTACATTTGAACCATTTATGAAAGCTACAGCAGCTAAAATCAAAAATATTATTAAGTCTAAAAATGAACTCATCTCAAATACCAGTCACAAGTGAACATTTAAATACAGTAATTTCATTACTCCTTCTGGCATCCCTCCTCCCAGCCATCAACCCCCTCTAACATTAGACTAATTCTTAAATTCTATATAACTTGTTTACTTTGTACCTCTTCACCTTTTAAACCTTACAACTAATCATCCGAATAATATAACATATCCTCCCCTGTGCACCTAATAACTTTATTAACCCATAATACTTAATATAAATTGAGAACTAACATTATTCTTCTCCACTAATCCTTAATCTACTCTACTACAACACTCTAAGTCCTATACCTTTTTTCTATTACTACCTAAACCCCTCAGAGTATTATCCATTGCCTCTCTTATCTCCCTTTTGCATGCAATTTACCGACTCTATAGACGCAGCGCTCTACCGACAATTATTTTCTCATATATTCCATAACTCTCACCTTCAAACTTCGCTCCCAGGTTACTTCTATAATAGCCCATTTCACACCCCTTAAATCCATCCGTAATTTCAATACTCAATGTCATCACTTCGATTACATAATCAACTTAATCCAACCCCATAATCCTTATACTCGAATTCACTTGTTGCAAACATATTGACGATGTTTCCAATCCTAACATCAGTAATATATTAAAGTATCTTATTTAGTCACGCATATAATATTTAACTAACTGGGAAATCCATAACTTCTATAAACATCAAACTCTAAAATACTATAAATGTCCGGATAATTACATCTTAAACACGTAAATTCCAGATTTCCAAACGTCTGCGCCTTAATTCCCAATTTGAACCCTTTTAAACTTTCCGAATTATATATAAATCAATTTAAATACGGGGATATTCCCCCGAACTGTTTACTTACTTAAATCCCACCCCAACTCCTAACTGAAGCCAGTCCAGGTCTAGAAAATAAACTGGCAGTAATTACATTATATTGTTACTTACTAGCAGTGAGCTGTAACAAAACAAGCCCTCTCACTACCGTATTCCCAGCATCAGCCTAACATTATGCTATCTCTCGCTTATCTTTGGACCTCCACCAGGATGAGCAGGTGACCCCTTAGGACCTCTCTCTGGGTCTCTTTGTCACCAAACCTGCCCATCAGGCCATCCACCATGGTGGCCTGGATGGGACCTGTATTTCGGATCGCCCCATCCGGGAAGGCTTGAACTGCCAACCCTTAGATCCGCTCGACTAACTCGTCGAGTACCTCGCCGTTGTTTAGCCTTAGCCGGGTTAGCTTGCGTACGGCCTCAATCCCAGTCCCCTCGCTGGCATATTGCTTCACCAGCTGCTCGCCGAGTTCCGTCCAAGTCATCCCCGGGTTCTCTTCATACAAAACCTCAATAAACTTCGATACTGGGCCAATCGCTCCATCCACAGCTAGCAGCACCATCTCGTTACCTCTAATCCGTAGATTACCATCTTCTTTTGGATTACGGCCAACCATTCCATTAGGC
>OY744516.1:38611777-38736777 GCA_963556195.1 Sepiola atlantica | reverse complement strand
ACTGCGGCAATTTGTATTCTTGTCCCAATCCGGAGTGTCTCTATTGAGGGTGATGGATGTATTCCCACATTAAAATCCGACCTTGTGTCTAACTTCATCAGGGTAACAAATTCACAAAGTAAAAATGAAAATATAAATGAACCTTTCTTTATTTTTAAATGGTTGCGATCGATTGTTTAATTTTCGTCACGTGCGCAAATCCCCTAGTGTGATTGGTGGAGGTGAGAGGCGGTTATAGAAAGTGCAACCCTATAGTTTGTTAAGCGTTTATGTGTTTTAATAAATAATATTGAAGGGAGTTTAAAATACGTTATTTTTGTTAGGTTTATATTTATTAGTGTTGTGGTGGCAACCACTCATTTGCATATACGAATAACGTTACACTATAAATGGCAAGCTTAGGTTGGCCTTAGTGTGTGTTACCTAAATGCCACCAGAAGTGACGCCGAAGAGCGTACATGTCCTCCCACCAAGACTCTCTGACTCGACACCTTCATTTGTACATACTGTAACTATACCTTTTCTTTAATACACTTATTATTGCATTCTCCTTGTTGTTTGCGTCTTCATTGTATTCCTCACTAATTATTGTTCAACCTTGCAACCACAACAGTTGGCGACGAGATATGAAGCGTCAACTATAACAGTTTGACGAAGAACTATTAAAAAAAAAAGTACAATGCAAAGTGTTGACGAGCAAACGGATTTTACGCTAAAGAAAAGTTTCAACTTAAGTGAAAAAAAAAACTCGAACGTGGCAAAAGCGACAATTTACGCCGTTTTCTGGGAATCCGACTTGCAAACGAATGTAAAAGTGATTTTTTGTTTTGTCGCTAAACGACAAATCTGTTTTGTATTACTAAATGACCAACTTGCAAACGAAAAGCGGTTTTTGTTCTGTCGCAAAACGACAGGTCAGACTCGTATTACGAAAAGCAAGGAAGTAACCTACGAAAAAAAAAAGTTCACCAGTAGATTCTAATTACTGCTCCTCGTTAGCAAAACAACAACTAAAGGGATCTTTTAATTAATAATTTGTTTGGCGGCGGTATTAAAAGGAAATACCATAGCTAGAAATTAAAGCTCAAGGAAAGGATTTTTTTTTTAAAGTTGTCACTGGATAACGGATAATACAGTAAAACGTCACGAAAAAAAAAAAAAATGGAAGACTTATCAAAAATGTTCATGCAATTTTTACAGGCACAAGCTGACCGCGAGGAAAGACAAAATGAACGTTTTGCTAAAACACTGGAACTACTAAAGAGTAATCGAGAAAATGTCGACAGTGTTAATTTCTCCCATACAACTATCTTTAATAGTATGGACACATTTAATTATGTGCCGGAGGAAGGTAAGACTTTTGAAGCATACTATACAAGATACGAGCATGTCTTTCAACTGGACTGCAAAAATTGGCCAAATAGCCAGAAAGTGAGCCTCTTACTCAGGAAATTGGGTACATCAGAACACAGCAAATTCATAGATTACATATTACCTAAAAAAACTGCGG
Organism: Sepiola atlantica; assembly: GCA_963556195.1. NCBI lineage: Eukaryota > Metazoa > Mollusca > Cephalopoda > Sepiida > Sepiolidae > Sepiola > Sepiola atlantica. Next base: position 38,735,267 of record OY744516.1, on the reverse strand, counting down.
AATTAGAGTTCATGGAAGCTGTGAAATTACTAAAAGAATTATTTAATCCAAATTTATCTCTTTTTCATAAAAGATGGCTGTGCATGAATCTAAGAAAGATGGACAACCAAGATTATTTGACATACGCATCAGTTGTCAATAAAAACTGCGATAATTTTAAGCTTGCGGAACTAACGGTAGAAGATTTTAAATGTCTAATCTTCGCACAAGGGTTAGTTTCCACGAAAAATGCGTAAATACGCAGACGAGTGTTGTCTAAGCTGGAATCTGAGCAAGATTTTACCCTCCAGAAACTAGCAGAGGACTGTGAAAGGGCCATTACACTAAAAAAGGATTCAAAAAATATAGAAGAATCCGGAGTGGCATATGTAAGAAAAGTTAGAAAACCATACACACCAACCAAGAACTTTACAAAGAAAAGCAATCGAAATGGAACGGGATATTACAATCCTAATAACCATAAATATAGGACAGAATATAACAAGCCTCTTCCTAGATATAACTGTAAGAGATGTGCAGAAAAGCATTGGGAATCAGATTGTCCTTATAAAAAGAAAAAATGCTACAATTGTAAGAAGGTGGGACACAAAAGCGATTGCTGCAGATATAAAGATTACACCAGAAAGAGAGTACAGCAAACAAAATCAAATACAAAATTAGACAAAGATCGGCGAAAATACGTAAAAGTGGAAATATTTAAAACACCAATAAAGTTACAACTCGACTCCGGCTCCGATATTTCTATTATAAACCTGAATACATGGAAAAAGTTGGGTAAAAAAACAACCATGATGAAAACGAGTAAATCAGCCCGGACGGTAACTTGTGGTGGTATAAAATTTGAAGAAGAAGTTTTCCTTCCGATAAAATTAAAAGGGATTACGAAGAAATTAAAAATATTCGTACTGAAAAATAGTGAAAATCTGTTTGAATAGATTTAATTGAGAAATTTGGACTATGGGATAAGCCAATCAATACATTCTGTAAAAAAATAGAATGTTCTTCTCCAACAACAGTAAATATAAAAGACGATTTAAAAGAATTATTTCCTGAAGCATTCACGACTAACTTAGGTCGCTGTAATAAATTCAAGGCCTCGTTTGAACTTAAAGAAAACGCCAGCCCAATTTTTAGAAAAAAGCGAAACGTTCCGTTCGCTGGGTTGGAAAAGATTAATAAAGAATTAGATAGATTGGGACAGACAGGAATTCTATCAAAAATAGAACACAGCGAGTGGGCAGCCCCCACCGTATACGTAAAGAAAAAGAATGACGAAGTTAGAGTGTGCGCAGATTTTTCGACCGGGGTCAACTCTCTATTAAAAGATCACCATTACCCTCTACCAAGCCCAGAGGAAATATTCACGAAGTTAAATGGTGGTAATATCTTCTCCAAGATAGACTTGAGCGAGGCATATTTGCAAATACCGGTCGAGGAAAATTGCTCAAAAATACTATGCATCAATACGCATAAGGGATTATACAAATACAACCGATTGCCCTTTGGCATCAAAGTAGCGCCTGCTATTTTTCAGCAAGCGATGGACACCATGCTAAGTGGTATTGAGTGCGCATGTGCATACCTGAACGACATTGTTGTCAGGAGCAAATCCCTACAAGAACATAAGGAACATTTGAAACAAGTATTTACTCGAATACAAGAATTCGGCTTTAAAGTAAAAGAAGGAAATGTGACTTTTGTATGAGCGAGATTAAGTATCTTGGACACATAATAAACAAACATGGAAGACGTCCAGACCCAGACAGATCTGCGGCAATAAAAAATATGCCAGCACCTAATAACGTAACAACCTTGCAGAGTTTATTAGGACTCGCAAATTATTATCAATCTTTTATTGAAGGAATGCATAACTTGCGAGCCCCCTTAAATAATCTGCTTAAAAAGGATACACCTTGGTACTGGACGCAAGAATGTCAAACCGCTTTTGACAAAATAAAGAGCGCACTAACATCCGAATTATTCTTAACGCACTTTGACACAAAATTAAAAATAGTCGTCGCTAGTGACGCTAGTGACGCTAGTTCCTACGGCTTAGGAGCATGCATTCAACATATTATGCCGGATGGGTCTAGAAAACCAATAGCGCACGCTTCGAGAACGCTGATACCAGCCGAGAGGGCATATTCACAAATCGAAAAAGAAGCATTGAGCATAATCTTTTCCGTGACAAAATTTCACCGATATTTATATGGTAGACAATTCTTACTTGAAACCGACCATAAACCGTTAGTCACGATCTATGGATCAAAAAAAGGATTGCCGGTATACACCGCAAATAGATTGCTGCGCTGGGGTACAATCTTACTTAATTACGATTTCCAGCTACAACATCTAGCATCAAAAAAGATTTGCCATGCGGATGGACTGTCAAGACTGATACCACAGAAACACAATCTGGAAGAATCAGTCATTGCAGCAATTCGGACAAATGTTCAAGTAAAAAATATGGTAGCAAACATCATTAAGGAACTACCCGTAACTTTGTCGGACATTAAAAGGGAAGCCGAGAAAGACGAATACATAAAGGACATAAAAGAGAAGATTATAACGGACACAAAGGTGCAGGAAGTTTACTCCATATGTAACGATGTGTTACTGTACAGTGAGAGAGTGGTAATACCCAAAACATTGCAGAATAGGATGTTAAGAGATTTCCATACGGGACATCCGGGGATAAATCGAATGAAGTCGTTAATGAGACGCTACGTGCACTGGCGTAACATGGACACTGACATAGCAGCAACAATAAATAAACGTAAAGGATGCCAGTTAGCAGCAAAATCCCCACCTATAGTACACAAACCTTGGCCGAAAACCGACCAACCATGGTCGAGAATCCACATGGACTTCGCTGGTCCAGTAGGAGAAAACTATTATTTAATTGTAGTGGATAGGAGGTAATGCGTTGCAGGAATCCAACAACGAACAACTCAATAGGGTTCCTACACGAGTTGTTTGCAAGATTCGGTGTACCAGACACACTGGTCACTGACAACGAAACGCAGTTCACATCCGCAGAGTTTAAGGAATTTTGCGACACGTTCCGAGTGAAGCACATCACGACTCCGCCGTATCATCCAAGGTCGAACGGCTTTGCGGAAAGGTTCGTGGACACGCTAAAACGAGCGTTAAAGAAATCCATTGGAACACCAACAGAAAAAGCTTTGCAACAATTCTTGCAAGTTTATAGGATCACACCACATCCTAGTACACCATCAAACATATCACCAGCTGATCTAATGTTTGCCAGAAAGGTAAAATCAGCGTTTGATAAACTGTTGCCAAGACAGGCAATTATCCGAAACACTACACACACAGAAAGAAAGAAATATAACTCGGGAGATCGAGTATATTTTAAGTGCTACAAGAATAACACATCTTACTGGGAATGTGAAGTAGTGGATAAACGCATTGGTGATTGTACATATATGATTAAAGGTCCACAGAGTATACATAAAAGGCACCTAAATCAGATAAAAAAACGTCATATCCAAGATGATGATTATACGACAACTATCGAAGAGGAGGAAACCATAGATGTCATATACGAATCCTTTAATTTGGAACCGCCTCAATATACACCTGAACCCCGAAGATCAGGTAGGAAAAGAACATTTAATGAACCATTGATGGTAAACCCAAAAAGAAAAAGATATTGAAATCTGTGTGACTTCAAATCTTGGGAGGGGGGTGTTGTGGTGGCAACCACTCATTTGCATATACGAATAACGTTACACTATAAATGGCAAGCCTAGGTTGGCTTTAGTGTGTGTTACCTAAATGCCACCAGAAGTGACGCCGAAGAGCGTACATGTCCTCCCACCAAGACTCTCTGACTCGACACCTACAGTTGTACATACTGTAACTATACCTTTTCTTTAATACACTTATTATTGCATTCTCCTTGTTGTTTGCGTCTTCATTGTATTCCTCACTAATTATTGTTCAACCTTGCAACCACAACAATTAGTTAAAAAGTATGTAACAAAATTAATTAATGTTATAGTGTTTGATCGATAATTGAATTGTTTTGTTTACTTCTCACGTGCAAAAAGAATGAATAACTTATTTTAAATTGGGTAAATAAGTAACCTCTTGTTAATGCATAAATGAAAATATAAAAATTGTGAGTATTGTCGTATGAAAAGAAATTAATTAAAAAATATATCGGCGAAAATGGTAAAAATGAATTGAAAAGTTTACCGTTAAAAAGTACTAGTTGCCCGTCAGCATGGCTGTTGTCGAATATGTTTCTTTCAAGAGAATGCAATTATTGAATAACGTGTAATGATCATGCAGCCAGAATGTCACAATAAACATTCCAGTGCGGTGTATTGTTTTCCCCTCTATAAACAAAGGTCCCGGTGTTGATGGGTGTGTGTAAGGACTAGTTGTATAGGGAGGGATTATTTCTTGGCTACCCTCTTTTATGAAGATGTTTTTGTGAGAGGTAGAAATATCAGAATAATTGTACTTTTTTGTTGGAAATGTAAATGTAATTATATTTTCGTGAAACACGCATAAGGAATTGTTGGTGGCGCGGAGCGGGAATGTGTAACTTATAATGCATGTGGTTATTTTCTTACTATAGTTAAAGTGTGGAGGGAAAATATGTAAATATCAAAGTGAGAATTCCGAGGCAGGAGCAATGCAATGTTGAAAGAACCGGAAGGGGGAATAGGAATGAACAAAAATAAATGACAACAGACGGTAAATCTCAGATCAAAAATTTAAATATAAAGACAGTAAATTTTAAAATTGGCGGGCTTACTCTTAAATATGTAAAGGTCCGGAATGGTAGAGACTATACTCATTTCGAGAGTAACAACCTCTTTTTTTCAAAAAGAAAACAAAAGTTCGACTGGCTGTGTCAGTTGAGGAGAGCCAAGTGGGCGCTGCTATTAAAAATAGAAATATGAGATTTGCAGAAAGAAAGACAAATCTTTCAGAAAATGCAATAGTTTAGATATGTAATAGATTACTAAGATTAATTAATTTAGTTAATCTGAAATAATAATATTTGGATTTAATTGATTTTGTTGTTGTTGTTTTAGTGTTATTATTATTATTATTATTATTATTATTTGTGTTTTTAATTTATTATTTACTTTTTCTTTATTGTTATTATTTATATTAAATATTTAATATTTTTGTTAAGTGTTGCAATTGTAAATATAGGTTCGAATAGTCAGATAAAGATTAAGGGAGATTATTAGGGATCAGAATAAAATGGGGAAAGGGGGATAATACATGTAAAGTAAAATAATGATTAGTCAGATAGATAGATAGAATTATTCTATCTTAAGCCTTCGTCTGTTCTATTATACTCAACCTAGAGTGTGGAAATAGGAGGTTGTAAGAAGAGAAAGGAATGGAAAAGGGTTTACATTTAATTAAAATTAACATTTATTATTGCATAGTGAACGAATTATAGAATAATGAACAGTATTAATTATGTGTAAGTACAATATATGGAAATTAAGTATAAATCCCGTGGGTGGCTTATTCTATGAATAGGAAGTTGTAGGAGTTATGGGAAGAGTATCGACAAGAAAGTTAGGGCATCTTTTACGAGACTCAGCAGAGTGAAAACGCTAAAAAAACAAATTACAACAAATAAAAGTAACTGTAAGCTGTAAAAGTTAGTTTCAAACTTGCATGTGCTATTTGTTTGTATGTTAAACCCGTTTGAAGTGCTATTTATTAGAAATTTAAGTTCGACAGACGTCAGCGAAGAAAACAAAATGGCCGCTCTACGTAATAATATAGAGCGACTCGCCGTCATTTATATTTGAGAAAGTAGATGTTTTAAAAAACAAGAAATTTTTTTTTAACATCTAATAAAAAGCCATTTATACTACGTAAAAATACAAACAAATTACATAGGTAAGTAGAAAAATGTCTATTCTAGACATAAGTCAACTTTACTTGTTGCAAATTTATGTTTTTAAACTCTTTCTCGTTCTTTTTTTGGACCCCGTTCGCGCCTCTGCTGAGCGTCGTAACATATACCCGAAAGTTAAATTTGGAAATAAACGTAGGGAGAGATGGGTGTCGGTTAAGGGGGGGGGGGATATAGGGAAAGGGTGTCTGAATGAAAGGGTATAAGTAAAACAAGGAAAGTATATATAACCCTAAGAGTTTAATATTTAAAAAGTAACTACTTGTTTTTTTTCTCATTGAACTTGTATTATGAGTTTTCTAACAATGTTTCATAGAATATAATTATAATCGTATTTCATGCATTTTACATCCTCAAATACATGCAAAGATCCCGTTTGAGTACAATGGAAACAAGAAGTCCGGGACAAAATACACGGAAAAACTGTGTTATTTCAGGGTTTTCTTCCTCGGAAACCAGTTATAAAATTAATGTAAGATATTCTAGTCAACCTACTATTTAGTACATTGCATTGAGAAGGATACATATATAAGTTTATATCTTTGGGAAAAATATTAGTGAAAATAATGTTGTTCACTTACAGAACATATACCGGAGTATTTTAATAACATATATTATAAATATTAAGCAACGTACAACGAGTGGACGAGTATACTTATAAAATTGTCGGATGTCTGTTCTTTTTCTGGTAGAAGCTTTTGAAAGTTTTCTTAATTTTTTAGTTGTTTTTTTTTTTAGCTTTTTGAAGTTTTTCAACGGCTTCTTTTTTATTTTAGATACTGCTGCATTTGATATTTGACGACTTCTGTCATAGTTACTTTAAAATGTGTATTTATAGAATACGGATTTTATAAGTTCTTACTTGTATATCACGCTGTTAAACGTCATCTTACTTGTAAAAAAAGACAGTATAAAATAATGTATTCGATCTCCCCAAAAATGACGTTTTGAGTACGCTGTTCACGTAACCGTAAAATATATGGTTTACACTTCAGTCAACAGAAAAAAAAATAACGTTTTAATTTTTCTCTCGGCTGCTGAACAGTTCATCTAATTTTTATTAAAAATAACACAGTGCCAGAATAGTAATAAAAAATCACTGACCTCTCTTATTTGAGAGTAAAACAAGTTGGTATTTACTTTTTTTATTTTTCGTCCGCCAGTAAAGCCAGTTTTTAGAACTAGGATGTTGTCGAGTAAATTTGCCATTGATTTCTCCACGTTTGTCTTTTTTAAGGTTAGTAAAAATAACCTTAATATTATTAGTCGCCAGTTGTGGCGTCCATTTTATGATTCTCAAGAATCTCCTATTGTAACCTCGCCGCCAGTTGTTGTAGCCCTGTAAAGGGGCCGGAAAGAAGGCATGAACTCAGAGTTTAGAGAAAACAAGTATAATGAAAAGGTATAATACAGCAAAGAACAAGAGTGGTTGTACGTCAGTCTTGATTGCTAGTATAGACTGGGATGGATCCAACATTGAGGAGCAGGTGCTACCAGTATTTATGGTGAGTAGAAGAGTTCAAGTAGTCTGTTATAGGTAAAATATCATAATAATAAAGGATTAAACTTTTAAAAGATTCATCAAAAGGTTTTGTGAAATGTGTACTGTATTAAGAATAAAGACACATGATGAGAAAATATCATTGAGAAAATATGATCACTTTTGACGTATCTTATCAAATGAAATACTATCTCTTGTCTGTTTATTCACGAAGTTCTAAGTGTTACGTGATCGACTCTCTTAAGCATGTATGTTCTTAAGCAACGTTCCCCGGGATACTATTTATTTTACAGCACAGGTGGTACAACTGATTATTCTGGTTTTCAGTTGCGGAAAAAATACGACATATTATTTTGAACTTATAGACATTAATAAATAAGAATGGAAATATTTATAAGATATTTAGAAATTGGTAACAAATAATTCTCGTGGAGTTCAGGCAATTTCGGGTGTGCCTTGAGAATATTTATTATTATAACTATATACATCGACAAAATGGTTAGTACGTCATTAACACTCACCTCACAAATTGAATATTTAAAGGACACATATAACCTTCCTCCTTCCTCCTTCATATATGTGTGTGGAATCCACCGGTACACATTATGAGGAACGCTCCTCTTCGTCGCGGTCTCTATTACCAGGCTAGATAACCGACGAAGAAGACCTAGTCGACCGCACCGGTAGGAACCTGTTATCACTTCCTGTATATGTTGATGTGCCGCCTCCGAGTTTTCCTGGTTTCCGTTGCGTCAAAATCGACGAATGGATTCCGCTCTCTTGACGAAGACTGAAGATAGTTGAAACGTCTTATTTAATCGGTCCAAGCTTCGTCACGTTTTTTTTTTCTTTCAAAAGTCAGGTTTTCGCACCTGTTAAGGAAATCGATGTCGACTGTGGATGAGAATGCATTGAACACAGATAGAAATGGAGCGTAAAAAAAAAAAGATTACAAGATTATTCTTAATATAAAATAAGAATATATTATCAAAAACAAAAAGCCGTTATTACAAGCACAATAATGTTTGTTGGATATGCGGGGTAAACACCTCGGATTTGAATTGGCACTTTCTATTATTTCTCTAATAGAATTCATTTTAGACAATTTCCTCAAAGGCAGAACAATCTAAAATGAATATCTAATCATCTAACAATATATATATCCTTCTTTGATCTTCTCTGTTCAACTTTCTAAAATATACTTTACGTCCGTTTTTATATTAAAAAAGGAGCACTGGCATTGCACGGTCGAAAAAACAGATTTCATACATGCTATTTAACATTGGTTCTATTCGTCAAACAATCATCTCTCTCTCTCTCTCTCTCTCTCTCTCTCTCTCTCTCTCTCTCTCTCTCTCTCTCTCTCTCTCTCTGTCGGACGCATCTTCCCCTCACATGGCATGGGGGTATGTTCTGATTTCTATCGCGAAAATATTTTAACACATTTGACGTTACCTTGCCAACCCTATGACACATATCACATCATTCCGCATCTGTTAGCAGTAAAATGTTCGTCAGTCTGTCACGCTTACGTTTGAAATGTGATGTAGAAAAGTGTTTACACTTTTATATAAGAGATTCCATATGTCGGTAAATCAGTCTATTTTCATCAGAAAACACGTAGATTGTATGCAGGAATCAATTCCGTCGTAATGCCACGATTAAGTTTTGAAAATCATCGCTAAACGTGCAAATCGAATGGCCGTATCTATTTGAGACTACCTTATTTTGTTTACGTTATGCAATTTCATCAACATTACCGTTGTTGTTCGATCCTAATTTACATTCCTATTCTATTTTCTTAGGAATGCCAACAAAAGCCTAAAGTAAATACTGCCCAATTATTTAGTCGTTTCAGCAAGATTTTATCATAAACCATGTGGTGTGTTTTCCTTAGTTTTCTATGTTTGCGTGTGTATCGATTTATCTAACGTCGATTAATCGTGTCTGACTGCAAAATTCGAAATAGAAAATTTACTCTTTTTCTCATCGAACTGATAAATAATTGGTCCATTTATTCTTGTGATTTTGTATTCCTTTTTATTTCGTCAGATGAACGCGATGTTTCTACTTTTTGTACGTATATTGATTCCTAAGGTGTTAAGTGAAAACAATTAATTACATGTGAGCAACGATATACTTTGAGCCTTCATCAGTGCTTGTTTGATTATATTTTTGACTTCTGGTTCCTGTGATATATATTGTTCGTCGGTCTCATTGCAATTGTAAAAATGACAATTTACATAAGACTATCCTTGTTCCTACCTTACTACAAATGTCATCTCTTGTTATTCCCCATGTGAAACATGGAATTGGGTAGATGTCGCTTAAGTTTTTATTTTTCAGGTGTAATTTAATGGTGTAGGGATCTAATGCTCGACTTTTGATAACCGCTTGCTGATCAAAGGGTTGGGTTTAAAATCCCAACTGGAAACGACTATATATATATATATATATATATATATATATATATATATATATATATATATATATATATATATATATATGTATATATAGATATATGTATATTTATTGAAATATAAATGAATTGATCTGAGATTTACCGTCTCTTGTCATTTGTTTGTTTATTCAACCTTCCGATTTTTCAACATTGCATTGCTTCTGTCTCAGAATTCTCATCTTCATATTTACTTGTTTACTAGCAATGCTTCAAGCAAACTACCATTTTCCTTTTATGTATATTTATATATTTTTAAACGAGACCTGTCTAAAAAGTGTTGACCTCACGCCAAACAAATATTTAATTTGGTGTTTAAGAGAAAACCTTGGAGTAGCTGGAGTAATAATGTATGTACAATTAAAAGTATTCATATCGGCTAGTAAGGATTTAGCTTTATTGTTTATGATGTTAAGTGTTTGAGGGGACAAGTTCTTTTTTATATTTTCAAATTTATGCTAACCATAATACATTTTTATTGATTTTCTACCCTGATGAAACGAGCTTATCTTTGAGAATTCATGAATTGAGGAGAAGAAGCTTTTGTTATATTCCTTGATTGTAAACTTGATGAATAAATAAATATTGTAATGTATCTAATTTTTTTTCATAATATATTTTCAAAATATATTTTAAAAGACAGTTCGGTTTTAATGAATATTGCTTCTATTATTTTAAGTCGGTTTATGAAATTATTTTTGTGTATGATTTTGGTGTTAGATGTTAATATTTTAAGTATATCGGCCGACTGTAGTCTTTTGTAATGTTAAGTAAGTGACGTTGGATGGCGCTGGTATCGGATAGATGGAAAGTTAGACGTCAAGAGAGAGGTGTTGTAGTATGGCCAATTTCGATGGTATGTACTTGTTCTGTTTGGCTTGTGGGCAGAAATATTCATTTAAACCAAACAGCCTAATATTAACAAAATAGCTTTAAAAACCGATACTATCATACTAAACGTATTTCATAATTAAACGAAAATAAAGTAATGAAAAAGTTAAAAAATAAAAATAATTAATAAATAAATAATAATAATAATAATAATTATAATAATAATAAATAAAATAAATAAATAAATAATAAAACAAAATAAACAAACGAACAAGATAATCAAATATAATATAACAAGACAAAAGTAAACATACAATAGTAATCAACCTAACCACACCCCTCTCTTTACATTCATTCACATTTCAAGATATCTATAAAAAAATATAACTCAAGTCTTCTCATTTATAATAAAAAAGTACACCTGAGAACGACCAAAAATGTCGAAAGCGCTAGAGAAATATCCGAATTACGAACAACCGGCGAAATACTATATAAACTTCCAAATGGTTGGACGACGATTCGAAAACCTTTCAAAAAACTATGCAAACGCGAAAATTTCGTGTTGTTTAATAAAGCCTGCGAATATTATATATATATATATATATATATATATATATATATATATATATATATATATATATATGTATATATATATATATGTATACATATATATATATATATATAAATTGAAAATATAAGCCATTATCAATGCAAGATTAATTCATTTATTTTCTTTTACTTTAATCTTATTAATTTCGGAATAAAATTACATCATCAGAGTTTACTAGTATTGTGTCATTTTTTTTTCATCAAAAACAAAAATAAACAAATTTGTTTCTTTTGTTTCTTTGATAAATGTCCTTGGTGTTATGTTTCCATGCCGGTGTTGTTGGCGGTTATGAAATCAAATTCTGGTTTTCGAACGAAGAAAAACATTAGCGTGCTCGTAGTTGATAAAATAAAATGGGTCGTTCATTTAAAAGCATTGCTGGGTTTGTGTTATAAATTGAAAATATAAGCCATTATCATTGCAAGATTAATTAATTTTTTTTTACTTTAATTTTATTAATTTCGTAATAAAATGTCATCATCAGAGTTGACCAGTACTGTGTCATTTTTTTTTCATCAAAAACAAAAATAAACAATTTTTTTTCTTTTGTTTCTTTGATAAATGTTCTTGGTGTGATGTTTCCACGCCGGTGTTCCGAAATTAATAAGATTAAAAGAAAAATTAATAAATGTTGCATTAATAATGGCTTATATTTTCAATTTATAATACAAACCCAGCAATGCTTTTAAATGAACGACCCAATTTATTTTATATATATATATATATATATATATATATATATATATATATATATATTATATTATATAAATACATATATATATGAATACATATACATATGTGTACATATATAGATATAAGTAAACTGATGTATGTGCTCATTCATATAGTTATTCGTTGTTTGACTTCTATGCATAGGCTAATAAATGATTCATGTCTTAAAGAATATGCCTAGACATCAGAAGAGACACAACTTTTGAAAATAAACGCCGGGATGAAGAGGTGCCATAAAGATTAACAAGATAAGAAACTTATAACCGGGAAGTCATAGGAGTGCGTTAATGTGCATGTATACGCACGAGAATAATTATTTGTGAGTATATGCGAATACATACCTTGCCTCCTCTACTATTCCTCCATCCCTATAACCAAACCGATATGCACGAATGTCATGTTCTCTTTCAGTATCAGTTCAGTTTTAAAACTGGCCCGAGAAGCTGGAGTTTTAATAAAATCGCCATCGAAATATTTATGCACATATGTAGCCAATGATGTGTGTATGAATTAAAAATATATACGATATATACACTGAGACCAGCGATAATAGATTTTTCATAAAATATTAATTTACTTATCATTCCATAAACCAATTTCCGCAAATGTTTTCTGAAAATTCTGGCACACTATGATAACATTATTTAATTGATTAACATATTGTGGTTAATAGTTTGTACAGTCATTAACGTTTTTTTTTTTTTATTGCAGGGTGGTCAGAGATAATAGCTTTTTAACTTCTTAACAAGGAATTGTTACTACTAAGTAGCTATAAGACCTTGGTTCTCTCTCAAAGTTGTTAGCTGTTTTTCCTCGTTGTAACACCCGTATTTCTTCACTCATTCAGCGACGTATGGTAATGCATACTTCAGAATATCCAATGTTCTGTATATCCGTGCCTCCTCTTTTCATCTGACTCCTTTGATCTCTTAGTAGTTGGGTCTTGGTTCAGAGCTTGCCCGGTCTTGGTGGCTTGACTTTCCAGCGATGTTAAATGCCGTTTCTAAGATAGTGGAGGTGATAAAAGCACATGGTATGTCTACATCTGATCCTGGTATGTTTGCTTCAAGTGCGTTGAACATGTTTGTGAATTCCAGTTGAAATTTTTGGTTTGTTTGTTTTTTGATTTTTTTATGAGTTTTGCTATCTCTAATTGTGTGTTGATGCAGAGTGAGGCTCGTACAAGACGGTGGTCAGCCCCAGTGTTGAATCTGTTGAGGAGTGAGACATCATTAAACGTGTGTGGCTTATTGATTATTATTTAATCCTTGTCGTTCTTTGTGATGCTGTTTGGGGAAATCCAAGTGCAGCGTCTTCTGACCTTCTTCTTGAAGAATGTGCTCATGATGTTCAGCTGATGCCTCTCACAGAAATTAATTAGATGATATTAGATGGTATTCTGTTTTCCGAGACCCAAATTCGCCCTCTTCCAAGTCACCTATGATTATGTTATAATGGGCTATGTTAATTGTAATAAAGTCCTCAATTTCCTCATAAGTGGATTCGACTTCTTCGTCTGTGTGGCTGGAGGTTGAGAGGTATGCCTGCATAATGGTGAGATGATATCTGGCACTGATCTTTATCGTAATTTGGGCTAATCTATCACACTTGCTTTTGAAGTTGCTAACGTTGCTTGTGATGTTCTTATGTATAACAAAACAAACACCGCGGTTGCAGGTGTCTCCACCTTTGTACTATAAGTTATGGCTATTTTTTGTAATGGGTTATGTACCCTTATCCTTCGATTCTGATTTCGCTAATACCGATGATGCCAATCTTTATTCTGAACAACTCATCCTTTATTCCTTCTATGTGCGTGTCTGAAGATAGGGTCCTGGCATTGTATGTACACATCTTTAAATTCCAATTGCAACCTGTTTTAACCATGTGATTCTCATAACCATCTGCTCTATTGTCAATCGTGTTTCTTCATTGACTGGTGACTCCAGAACTTCTGGGAACTGAGGGGCTTGTTTTGTCGGTGTCTGTCATTCAGGGCGTTGTGCCATAGTCGCCGCGCTAAGCTCTGCGTGTTGGCGACGCTATTTGTCCATAGCTATGGGTATAAGTGTCTGTTGTTTCAATAGAGGTCATCCGTCCTTTTTCAGGTTAGTTTTACAATCTACACTTAGCCGCGGCAGATCGTACCGGGTTATTTAATATCAGTAGAATTATTTTACTAATGTTCTTTTTGGGTTTTTTTTTGGTTTTTTATAATTTATATTTGTTTAATCTTTGAAAGTCAGCGACGTATGCAAAGAAAACTACGTGCTTGTTGTTATAGTTTTTTTAATAATCTCTTTAAAGTGAAACTTAAAAGTCTTTACTCCTGTTACTAAATATATATATATATATATATATATATATATATATATATATATATATATATATATATATATATGTTTTTCAAATGCGACGATCCCCCAAATAGATAATAATTCAGAGAGACAGAGAGATAGAGAGAGAGAGAGAGAGATAGCGCGAGAGAGAGATAGCGCGAGAGAGTGAGCCAACAAAAATGAGATAGACATCTTTCAAATGCCGTTTAAAATTTTTAAATTGGCAAAATAAAATGACGATTTTGTTATAACATAATAAATGAATATTTCATTATTGAAGAAAATTAAGAAATGAGAATTTATATATTTATATTATATTTATTCACTAAATAATGCAAGCTGACAAAGACAACAATAACATGAATATATTAATCGATAACAAGTAAATATAAATATATATATATATATATTATATATATAATATATATATACATATAATATTTATCTATATATATATATATATATATATATATATAGAGAGAGAGAGAGAGAGAGAGAGAGAGAGAGAAATATTTCTCTGGAATTTAGTTCAAGAATTCTCGAATATTCCTCATATAAAACAAAATGGGGGCCAAACAAAATATATTGAGCGAAGGTGATAGTTATCGAGTAACACGTAATAAGATATTAGTTTATTTCTAAGTTAATTTAAAATTAAAACTTATTAGAAGATTTGAAATAGACATTTTTCAAACATAACTCAATCCCAAAATATATTAGTTCGTTCATTATGTGTGATTAAAACGCATGAGGAATTCGCTTAGTGAATCTACCGTTGATTAATCAGTAGCTAATACAACACCGTCTCCTACTTCGCCGCCACAAAAATCGCTAACACTTCTGATATTTACATTTAAATAATAACTCAATGTAATTTTACGCCTCAAATGGATTATTCTTGATACGAATAAGTAAGTAATCGGGCAAAACAGAATATGTATTTATTATTAATCAACGTAAAATATTCAAATAATTTAAGTATTTTAGATGATTGTCCCATTAATATTTTGGAATATTTCAAGTGCTAACATTAACGGCGCCAGTAATTTAATGAGTTTTATTTCCTTGGAAATATTATATGCGAACAAAAGATTCAATCGATAAATAATCTAATGAAGCCATTTGAGCTATTTCGAAGGAGCCACACTTTTACAGGCACAAAATTGGAACCTGGAATGTAATCACCTCTTCCAAAATTTCAGTTTCACTTACTTTCCCAGTAGATGTCATTTACCTAGAAATTGTATTTGCCGTTTTTTACTTTCATTGGAAGAATTTAATTTTCTTTCTCGGAAAATAATTGGATGACTACATTTTCTTCGAGTTTTTTATTCGTTTCATATTTTTTTTTAAAATAGCGTTTTCTGTCTGTTTTTTTCTTCTTTTTATATTCGTTGACATGTTCTACATGAATAGTTAAATAGTTTGAGGCAATGACAGAAGAAAATCGATTTTCTCTTTATTGCATTCTTATCAACTTTATTCCGACCTTTCTAAATGTTAAACTAGATAAAACCAAACATTACAAATGTTCTAGAAAACAAGTGCAAATTTCAAACTCAAACGAAATATCAACAGTAGAGTCTAACAAGGTACTTTATGCTGTTGAAGAAATCAGGCGAATGTGTAGACTTGTTCAGGTAACCGTGTTCAATATCAAACAAACGTTCGAGAGATGGGTCAAAACGTCAGAGTCTATTGCCTGTCACTGAAGTCGCATGTCTATCTATCTATCTATCTATCTATCTATCTCTCTCTCTCTCTCTCTATATATATATATATATATATATATATATATATATAAATATATCTATCTATATATATATATATATCTATCTATCTATATATATATATATATATATATAGAGAGAGAGAGATAGATAGAGAGAAAGAGAGAGAGACAGAGAGAGAGAGGGCCTGTGGACGAGTGGTTATAGCACTTGGACGACCCGGGTTCGATCCCACGGCATGCGAATTTTCGGGTCTGAAAACTCCCTCTGTCTACCCAGCAGTAAATGGGTACCTGACTAAAACTCAGGGAAGGTTCAAGGCAGCGGAAGGAGAGGGATGGGCTCCGCCTTCCATATGCTGGGCCCTAGACACGGTGATTCTTATCAAATCACCGCCGCTACGGCCATGGGCAGTGTGCGATGTCGGCAACGACACCCGTGCGCGTCCAGGCTATGCGACCTTTACACACACATATATATATATACATATATATATATATATATATATATATATATATATATAGTTATCTACAAACAGCTGTCTCGTGGTATCATGTATCTTACGTTTCGCTTGACGTAGCAAATATTTTTACCCGGAAATTCGAACGCAGATCGCCAGACCATAAACACCGGTAACCTTATAAACAGTGACGGAAATTTACTCTACCATACTGAACTGGTCCTGATATTTAGATATATTAAGGCGCTTATGTTTTTGTTCATTTTTATTAGTTGGTTTTCTATTGTTCAGACCGTTTGGGATGTTCAGTGGTTAGTTTCTAGTTCGGAGGTAAAAGGACATGGTGTGTTCAATTCTACTGTTTGTCGCTAATGTCAGAGAAACTAATTTGATGTGGGTGGATAAGGTGTTGGTCATCAATATATTTAAAGTAGTGGGGGTTTGGGGGAAGGATGCATTTTAAGCGGCGTTATAAAACAACCAGGTATAAACAGGCAAAACATCCGCAAGGTAATTCAACCTTTGTATCGTTGAAAGTAAAGTGGCATTGTTTAATGATCAAATTGCATAATTTTTTTGTGAGGATAGGAAGGATGAGTTAAACGTTGAACTTGATTAGCGGTAATTTGCGGAATCTATTGATGTAAAATACTTAATGTCTATCATGTTGATGTTTTGGAGTTTTTTTTTTCATCTGAACTGGACTGATGAAACTGAGAAGTAATGATGTAAGTATTTCCACTAATTTTCTTCTTAATTCACGTGGCGTGCTGCCGATTGATATGATAAGTCTTATGAGGATATCTGGTTTGTGGGTGTTTGCTTGATTATAGAGATTAGGAGATTTATGATGGTGTTCCAGAATTTAAATAAAAAAGAGAAGTCGGACACAATCTTCTGACTTTTCGTTTCAAGTATTATGTGCCTTCGAGTTACTGTTGTGAAATGTTTTTGTGTAAATGTGTAGATATTATCATAATTTAATAAGAGCCTGGTTTTATATTTGTATTCATCCGAGTCCATGATGACAACGACGCCCGCATTATCAGTATGGTTGATGTGCATGTGCTTATTATGGTCAAGCATTCTGATAGCTTCTGTGTATCTACTGTTTCGTGTCTCTTTTTCTTATGTTTTGTCGTTTTTCTCAATATATTCCAAATTTTTACTTAATCTGTCTTTACTACATTCTGTTGAGACGGCACTTACTTTCTAGTATATCGTTTATTTTATACTCATATATATATATAAATATTATACAATTTTTTTTAATGTATATGTTACATATTTCAGATACGTACCACAGTTTTATTGCCATGAATTGAAAGTTTACCGGTTAAAAAAGCTATTAGAGTCCATTCAACTCACAGCGATTCCAAAAATGAAAATAAATCGAAGAATGAAGATCAAAGGTCACCGATAGTATCTGCCAGGTTTTCGCTCAAACGTCCTTTTTGAGAAAGTACCAAATCTTAGAAAGGCGCTTGAGCGAATTCGCCGGGATGTTACCGATGATCTTTGAACTCTATTCTTCAATGTGCTTCATTTCGTGAGTCGCTGATGATTCGAATGGACATTAACTGCCTTTTTAAACGGTAAAGGGTCAATCTATGCTAATTAAACCATGGGACGTTTTTGAAATATGTAACATAGTTTTTAATAAGTGATGTGTATTATAGATCTCACATTTTAGCGATCGAGGACATTTATTGATTTATTTTCAACATAGTTGTGTTATAATGAAATACATTCCAGGAGAGAATCCGGGTCTGAGAGCTCAATGTAATAAACAGAGCAAGAATAAAATAAAATATAGTAACACGAAATTACATAATCATCAATGCAATAATTTATTTCAACCTTGTGGTATTGTCAAACATCCAAGTGAGATAATTACATTTTTGAAAATGAGAAAAGAGAAATCCACACACGACAATTCAAATATATGTATAGAATGAGAGTCACAACATAGCTGATACATATTTAGAGAGAGGGGGAAATTTGAAGCATATTTAATCTATAATTTTAGAGGGGGATTACACAATATATGACGGAAGGCAATATAGAGAGGGGGAAAAGCCATATATATATAGAGAGAGAGGGGGAAATTGTAAGGAGGCAGGGAGTGTATTCAATATCTCTTAAGAAACCAGGTCAGCGTGTCTAGATATCACCAACCCCAAATCTGCCTCTGTAAATTTCTCTTTTCTCATTTTCAAAAATGTAATCATCTCACTTGGATGCTTGACAATACCATAAGGTTGAAATAAATTATTGCATCGATGATTATGTGATTTTGTGTTACCATATTTTATTTTATATATATATATATATATATATATATATATATATATATATATATATATATATATATCACTATTTAATTAAATTAGGTTAAATTAAATTAGTTTTTAATTAGATTAAAATAAATAAAACAATTTGGGGGCAGGAATGGGGAAAAGTAATTAAGGAAAAAATAATTTTAAAAACATGCATGCCGACACGGACTTAATTTCTAAAAATAGAAACAATTGAATTTTATAAAAAAAGTATTTTGTACGGGATTTTAAATTAGTAATAATAAAGTCTCCTGTCATTTAGCGAGTAAGAGTGATATTTTCCCGTAGAGTTGACAAAAAAATAAACCGGTCCATTAAAAAAAAGTTTGTTTTTTTTCAAAATAGAAAATAGATTTCTGATAACGATATTCCGTTGTAACATTTATTTATGGAATATAGAATAATATTCTCCACAGAGAGTTACAAACAGACACAGCCGTTAAGGAAATATTTTAAATGATTTAAAATAATAACTAGATTTTTGTAGAAGGCCTTTTTATAATAACAGTTTATTTTTGATATATGAATATTTTTTTTTAAAAACAAATTCTGCGGGATAGGCTTTTTTCGCTTCGTTAAACAACAAAACGATAATAATTCGGCAGTTAATTAAATGAAGGATATTTTCCCAAAATGTAAAATGACGTCCCAGACACTAGATGATTAATTTCTATAAGGAATAGGTTTAATAATAAATATTTTTAGAAACAGTATTTTGAATAAATAGTTTCTATATTAAGATTTTTTCTTGATGGAAGGGAGTTTTCTGCGGGATTGACATTCAACTCGTCGTGTGTTTATTTCGAAGGGTAATAAATCAACAATTGAAATAAGACTCTTTGAACTCGGACGAACATTTGTGTTGACTTTTCTTTGTGAGAAGTTGGATTTAGAATTCCCATACTATCATTGGATTGGAATGGTAACTTGTGAGCGGTGTCTTGAATGATTTAGTTCTTTTGTTTTCTTGTGGGGGGGGGGGATTTATTCATCATTGTACCGGCTAACGTGAAAGGGTATTATCGCACATTGTTCCGGTTTTGTGGTTTTATTGAATGTATTTGGGACCGATTACTTGCTTGTTGGCTTGGTGGAAGAAATAATGCACAAGCTACTTTTCTAAGACTTTTCTAGGACTTTCTTTTCTTATCGTTGTTCTTCCTTGCTTTTTAAGTTTGACTTTTATTTTTATTTTTATTATTTTTTTCCTCTTCTCTTCTTAAGTGACCTCAACTATTACAACGCCACATTGTGTTTTGTCGGCAGTTGAAACCAGTATTCCAGACATTTAATTTCCCTGATGATCTGCCAAGCAAGTAACTGCTTGGTAGTGAAACACGTGTAGGAAAAAACATTTAATTTGAATAAATAGTATTTGTAAGAAAAAATATCTTTAATGGTGATCATTGGTGTCTTGAAAGGAATGCTTTGGTAAGCCTTCATAAAATCACATATATATATATATATATATTTATATATATATATATATATGGTTAATACAACAAAAGATATAAAAGGCAACTAATATCTTCAATTAGTGGACATCCGGATGAGAATAAAGCTCAATATACTGGATAGAGAATTAATAGCAATAGATGAAGTGAAAGAATACAATTAGGTACGAATCAAATTTTATTACAATTCAAAGTTCAGGCAAAGTTCTTTAAAGTCCTTAACTCATGAGTTTTCAAAGAAAATCTTCTCCTCAGAGGAACATTACAGCAATGATATTACTGCAGGTAATACAAATTAAACTTTGAAAAATATATAAAAAAATATATATAGAAAATATATAAATATATATACAACATCAAATATATCGGCCCAAAACATACTATTTAGTGAAACTATACAATTCATCCAAGTCAACAAGTTAAAATAGCTCCAGGCAAGACATCCAAGGTGTTGATTAAAGAATAATCCAAATGGTGAATGGTAGTCCAAGAGCGAACAAAGCGAAAAAAAGTTATCCAGGCTGGAAGTTTATTTACTGTTAAGAAAGTTCATTTAAGTTAAGGACTTTAAAGAACTTTGCCTGAACTTTGAATTGTAATAAAATTTGATTCGTACCTAATTTTATTCTTTCACTTTATCTATTGATATATATATATATATATATATATATATATATATATATATATACAATAGCTGTTGCTTGTACTACTAGAATAAGTTGGATTGCCGTCACTCTGTTAGACTGACATATTCATGCTAATGATTATAGAGCATTGTCTTGTATGTTTATGTATTCGCTTTGTTCCGATTGGGAAAGACCAAGATTAGTCAAGAATGCAGGGGTTGAGTTTGCAATAAAACCTCGGCAACCGACCTCCATAGGAAATACAATGGTTTACCAACCATTTATGGCACATTGTTCTCGCAGATCTTAATATTTTTGAAACTTGCGTAGGTTTAACAATTCCAAATTTTTCTTCAAATGGAACTTTTAATCCAATGACGAAAACTCTTTTCAAATTAACGGGCCAAATGACAATACCCAGACGCTGATGTATTAACCGTAATTCAGTTGAAAATACGAGCAGGCGTTCTAAGTCAAATACAACGTACCAGTCCGTGCAACCATAAAACCATGACAACCTCTACTTATTTTTACGTAAAGACTTTGAACTAATTCCTTCTATAATGTAATGAATCGTTCTATTGGCAGCATTGAGAAGTTATATCTTCATATCTTTGAAGCCTCCGAAACAATCTGCATTGCTCTAATGTGTATCCACGTGTACCTTCTCAGAAATGCTTGTACCAAGTGAGAATGTTTAAGCTCCGCATTGATCAAATATGGTTGACCCAAGCATGTAAGTTTACTGGTGTTGGTAAGATATGGTAGACTGCTCTTATGAGAAAATATATCGTTTTAGGCTTCATGTATTTGAGATCGCGCCATCTGATATCTCTATCTTCTGCACTCTGCCACTTTGTTAATGCGTCCAGTTTCTATAGAGCAATAGCAATGCGCGTAGCTGACTACAAAATGATACATTTCTTACGAGGCCATTTTCCATTGGTTAACTGTTAATTCGTTGGACAACAAAGGCCGTGAGTCAAAAGCTCAACCTGCTTTTCCACATGGAACAGGATAATAAGGTTTTTAACCTAAAGGCATATTATGCATATTCTACAGTTTGTTTTGCTTTCCATTTTCGAGCATTTATTACGGATGGTGTGGCATTCTCATTAATGAGTCACGGCAGTCACGAAGCATCAAGATGAGTCGCGCTTTACTTAATTTATATTGCTCAACAAGTGATGACGTCAGAAGTGTTAGCTTCGTTGACAGACTGTATGCTACCACCTTTGTCAATAAATTATGCACCCCAATCATTTCTTTCATAAATTTACTGATCAGGCGCTCCATTATCTCAACTTTTTTAAGTGATACCTCATAAAACCGTATTGACCATGATAATTTGTTTTTTTTAATTCTTTGGGAGGTCACATTTATCAAAGGGGCGTAATCCAACCTTTAGCATTTTGATTAGGTCCAACAATGTCGAATAGCAGAGGTAAAGAATTAAAGCGACTCTTTTTCACGGATTGTAAGGATTTCGTTCTCATCGCGGACCATGTTTCTTTAATTATGGATAAACTGCGATATTTGGGCGGCTTAATTTTCATCGCAGCCTATTTGATGAGTTCCTGTGGGCGGGTCGCCATTGTTCGATGTAGAGTTTCAATTCTACGATTATGGTTAAATCATCCATGAACGCTTCATAGAGGGATACTTTTCTTATTAGTGTATTTTTCGGCACTACAGAATTGTATCTCTATTATGAAAACGAATAGAAGTGGAGAGATAACACCCGACAGATAATGTCAATATTCAATTATATATATATATATATATATATATATATATATATATATATATATATATATATATATATATATATATATATATATATAATAGTTATCCACAGACGCGTGTTTCGTAATATACAGCTGAATTTTGGTAGGGTTCGAAACCGCGATCACAGTTAATACAATCAGGCGGCATTACCGTTAGGCTACACAACCTCACTAAAAACAAAACAAAATTAATGTGTACACATTTATGAGCAACAGAATGTTCAGTAATTCTTGCAAAGTTACGTAAACAGCCGACAAGGGTACCGTATTCCAATAACTGTGGTCGTTGTTTCGAATCTCGCTAAAATTAAGCCACGCTTACCAGACGTAAATAGCGAAACACGCATCCGGGATTTATTATTTTATGAATAAAATATTATATACAATATATTATTTGTATATATAAAGTAGTATATTATATAAGGTATGACACACAATGTATGGGAGGTGATTTCCTCATAACATTTAGGTGAATGCTTCACCGTTTATTATTAAACTCGTTCACTTATCTCTATCGTTAAAACATATAAAAATCTAAATTAATATATATATATATATATATATATATATATATATATATATATATATATATATATATATAGTAAGCAATGAAAATATATATGTCAATCAAGCTACACAGAGGGTCCCGTGTTTCATCCCCGGGGGGAATCGTCAGGCTAAATGAAACACGGGAGCCTCTGTGTAGCTTGATTGCCATATATATTTTCATTGCTTACTACCTAGCTCTACTTACGTATCGAGCACTGTTGAAGTAAATACTGAAAACTGATACATAAAAAATTATATCTCCTTATAATATTTTATGTGGATACATGAAGTACTAATATATATATATATATATATATATATATATATATATGGAAACCGGGTTCGAGCCTTCCGACCGACGTGAATTAACATCCTTACATATAAGATTTCGTAAGCATGAAACATCGATGTATGTAGGTAATAATAATTAATATTTACTTTTAAGATATTATTAAAGTCCCTGGTGCACTCTGAGAAAATTTAATAATGAACAATAATACTACGGCTTAAATGCGAGATTCTAACTCAGATGTAGTTGTTGTCGAATCCTCTCCCTCTGCTCACTGTATCACCCACTGATTTGGCGTTTATAGAGTTTTAATCGCTTCTTATTTCCATGCTAGTTGACGGTGACCGAGAGGCTAAATTCCCGACTACGAATCAGTGGCAACTTGGAAACCGGGTTCGAGCCCTCACACCGATGTCAATTAACATCCCTACACTGAATATTGCGTAAGCATGAAACATCAATGTATGTAGGTATTAATAATTAATATTTACTTAAAAAATATTTTATGTATATATATATATATATATATATAATTCCCGTTATTGGTATAGTTAAAAATGATTTAATTTGTGTAATTCTATAGTCAGTAGCACAATGGGTGCCAACGATTCGAATCATGTTATGGCTAGCCATACTGCTGAGTCGTATTTAAGCCGAAGATGATAAAAAATCGGAATCATATACTAACGTAATTTAAAATGAAAAAAGAAGAACCAAAAATATTATTCATGTATTCATCAACGTTTCTACTTTATTTCGAGACTTTCTCAGGATGATTGATTTGAAGTAATTACACAGAAGTGCAAAATTATGAAAAAGTGTGTTCCGTTTTGTGACGTGAAAAGAATGTGTTTGTTGTTTTGGGAACAAAACATAGCTGTTAGAATTTTATATATATATATATATATATATATATATACTGTACTGTTAAATAGAATGAGTGTTTTTTAAAGAAAACATAGTTGTTAGAATAAAAAAAAATTGGTGCGACATATGAGGTGACAGGAATTGTTTATTATTTTTTTCGAACAAACATAGCCGTTACAATGTGAAATGTGTAATATGTTTATGAAATGAAACGGGTGTTTTTATTTATTAATTTTTCCTATGTATAACAGTCTTATCATTCTTTTTACTTTGAGCAGGCTAGACTCGTTAAATTCATTTTTAAAAATCTGCAATCAGCACCTATTATAAACTCTAAAACAATTAAACAACGTAATGGCTTTTACAACTTACCTCTTTTACTCAGTAAACTTATTCTATCCGAATCTTGAATGTAGGTCTAGGTTAGCTATTTTACACTACGCTCCCAAGCAAACTTTGCACATGATATTTATAATAAATTAAATAAAACAAAAACAAAATAAAAATAAATAAATAAAAACACTTATTTTATTTCATGAACATGTGACACATTTAAAATTGTTTAAGTCGGTCGACCGCGATTACCGACTAATTCTCTGGCTCACTGTGATTACTGACTAAAGAACTCTGTGGTAAAACAGTTTGGCCCTAATGTCCGGGTAAACAACAATAAATATATAGTTTGAAATATAATTGCAGAATCTCATGATACGGGGTACATAGATAAAAGAGTGGATTTATCATTGTTTGTCTGTTATATATATATATGTAATAGTCTATTCTTTTAAGTCAATAATTTAGTATGAACATTCACGTAGTAGTAGAAGAAACGAATCTGACATGATTAATGCATACGATTTTCATTAAACACATTTTGTCACCAGATTGTTTATCATTAATGTATTCTATCAATTTATATTCTCAAATGTGCATGAACTGGTTATTATTCACACTGACTTTGATAAGATGCATATATTCAACAGCCATATTACAGCTTTTGCTTCGTAAATGTAGAGACTGTCCGTATTTTAACATTATTTGGCGAGTATATATGTATACATGTAATTACATAACCTTAAAAGCGTGTAAAAACTGCATTTCTTCGTATGTTACTGGTTTGTATTTTCGAACATTTACACGATCTGTTAATTTGAGGAGATCACGCTTTTAGGGTTAATTGACATTAACAAAACAGGAAAATTATTTTTTTTTGTTTCCTTTTTTTATTAGAATAAAACAGTACGTAGAAACTGATGACAATGACTTAGATGAAAACCTTGTTCATTTGAATTAGTTTGGTTGGATTTCAATTTGGTCAGAATTTCATTAAACATTTTTTTTAAACAACAGTCGACTTATACACGAGAACATACCAGTTCTACTTTTTCCTCGCTCGATTCAATGTAATTGTCATATATTATCTTGTTTCCCATTTCATCACTCACACAGACAAAAACAAATTCTTTGAATTTTGAAGAAAATCAATGAAAAACCTGGTATCATTGATGTTTTCTTTTCTTCTCTTGTTTGCTGAACCCGCGGCGCCGACACAGGAAGAAATTGTTGAGCGAATCAACTGAAACAGATGTCGATATCGGAAAGTGATGATTATGAAGTGAACTTTTTGCCGACTAAAAAGCCAACTAACTCGCACGGTTGCATTTTATTGTGCGGCAAATAACACTTGGAGCCTCGAATATTGGTTTCTTTACTTTGACTAATAAAAGTATTAAGACTCCGATTTCATTCTGATTATAGGCTTTTTGTAAAGTGTTCAAGAAATCTTGAATAAAGTTGGATTCCCCATCGCGGTTAAAATTGAAAAGCTATTGTCGGGTGTTTTTACTCTCAACAGTTTCTGAACGACTTGCTGGGAATGGCAAATAATAGCCATGAATGCCTTTACGCGATCAGCCAAGGTAAAAGAAAAAAGCGCCGCCCAAACATTCAAATAAAGATAGGCTAAAACCAAAATATTATAATGGAATGTTCGTGATTTTTTCTCGTCGAATAAAAAAACCCGTCTGCTCAAATAAAAGAGAGGGCATCAACGGTGAACACAAAGAATTGTTTTTCTTTCTTCTTGATTTTTTATTTTGTGCTTATGTCTTTAGGCAACATTTACTTAAAAATAACAGACAAATCTTTTGTTTCGAAAAACATATTTCTGTGTGTTACCAACTTAATTCGTTCACTATAATTAGAGATATACATACATATATATGTTGTAAAATCACACTTATATACATATCTGTCTCTTTATCTCTCAATTCTTTCTTTCTTTGTATATCTATATAATAAAGTAATGTGGACTTTTCTCGTCTACTTCCAAACGTAAAAAGCTCTTTAAACACAAGGACGATATGGAATGCTAATATAGTCACGCTTCATGCTTATAATTGATGCGCGTTTTCGGAAATTATCACTCCGCTTCAATTGAGTAAAGACGGTCCTACATTATTTTCGGCATACCGGACTCTCACAAAATATTAATACGTAGAAGATGTCGGAGCAACTTTTACTCACATGCAAAATACAACTACGACTACCAGCGACTTACACCGGGACTTATTCTTCCTGCGATAATTTTTGTAACTAACATGACCATGGAATTCCTTTTGTAAGATAATGAAATAGTGTGCTAAAATTTCAGAAAACGCTGGGTATTCAAGTAGCAAATACCCGACGTGTAGTGTTTTCGAATCCAACAGGATATGAGTTTGATTCTTTTTCTCACCAAAATATTGCAATGTTATTGTGAAGCCACTCTGCATCTCAAGTTCATATCAAGATATAAATTTGTAAACATGAAGAGAGAGAGAGAGTGACAGACACAGAGACATAGAGACAGATAGATAGAGACAGAGAGAGAGCGAGAGAATTGGGTAGTTTTCAAAAAAGTTTTCATTGATCTAAAATTTCACGAACTGCCGAATAATCACGTATGCAATTCCCTGTGGCGCACTCTATGATGCTGTCTATTCATTGACCGAGATGAAAAAAGATTAAAAGATTAAGTATAGTATCAGAACACTTTAACGTTAATTTTACTTTGAAAAGTTACAAAATAAACAAGAAACAACATATTGTAATGTCGATCAATATTGACACTGGACATGAAAAACACAGGTGTATATTTTATTTAATATTCAAGGCATACTAGTTCCTTTAATTTAAAATGGTTACATATTTGCCCATGGCGACTCGATGGAACATAATAGAAATATTTATTTGCTACAAACTGCGGAAAACTACACGGAAATTATTGGGTCATTCACTTTTTTTCTTAGGGCACTGGTTTTACTTTTTGGAATACACTACCACTCACATCCATGAGCCTAGTTAATAATAAAACTATGTTATGTCTTTTTTTATTATATTTAATCATTATTTTATATTTCAGATGAACTCTATTTGAATCACCTAAATTACTTTTTCCTGCATTTTCTTTTCAGAATTAATACGTTTATACTTATATATTTTTAAAATTAAATTATTATTTCATATTTTCACCGGGCAATGCTAGGTCTGGCTAGTATATATCTCTTTTTATATATACATAAATATATATATATATATATATATATATATATATATATATATATATATATATATATATATATATATATATATATATATATAAAATAAATAATATTAAATTATGTTTACCTACATACGCTAGCGTTTCGAGCTTTCGCTCTCATCAGTACAGGGATGATAATCTCAGACGATCGCACGGTTCGAACCCCTACAACATAGTCAACATAATCGCTGTAACCATTATGCCACGAGATATTACCATATTCAAGAAGGGAATTTATTAAGAAGGGGATTTATATATATATATATATATATATATATATATATATATATATATATATATATATATATATATATATATATGCGTATGAGTCCTCATATTGGTGTGTGTGTGTTTAAACAGCAAATAATGAGTTATGCAGTTTTCAATTTATACTACGGAGTTTTCTCTTTTTATTATCTTTGTTATATTTTCGACGCGGCGAGCGAGTATTCTGGTTTCGGGTTGTAGTTTGAACATCATGGTTCCGTGCGTTGTTTCTTCCACCATCACTATAGGGTAAGAGGATTTTTAGTCTGCGTGTATATTTATTTTTATGGGTGATTTTAGTGTAAGTTGTTAGGATTTTTTTTATTATTTCAGCTAAGTGTATAGTTTTTTTTGTGGTGTTATATGTCGTTGAATAACGCTTGTATCGTTTAAGTCGTACGTAAGACGTTAGGAGAAAGTTGTTGTCGTGTGGCCAATATGATAATATAATAATAATAAAACAAAATCCAAACGACTTACAAAAAACTCCACCGAATAAAAAGCAAATTAACCAAATAATGAAAGCGAACAACGCTTAAATAGTAAAAATTGAACTAACTATAGTCGGCTACAAACCTGGCTATATCTATGGTAAAATAAAAACACAGAAAAAAGTATACCACCTACGACCCATAATATCCCAAATCCCCACACTTATATACGACATCGCTAAAACTATCAATAAAATTATCCATCCATATATACCGAATAAATTATGTGAAGACAAAAGGTTTTGAAGCATCAGTTGGAGATTTTAAATGATTCAAATCCCACATAACGTTGAGAGATTTACTTTTTTTCTCTCTCAATCGTTTTCTCCAACTTACACAAATGGTTCCCCATCATATCTCATTCGATTTTCTTAGTTTTTAATTCATCATTCTGACGATTCTTAGAGGGTAAGACGATAAGGCCTTAAGGAAAATTTTAACAATTTTCTTTTTTTCCACCCGTCCGTTTCATTGATTAAAAAAATGTTTCATCTGAAATATATATATATATATATATATATATATGTGTGTGTGTGTGTATATTGTGTGTATTTAGGCAGCATATTTTCATTTAGGCAAACATTATTAAATAACACGGAGTGGTTTTGTTTGATGCGATTTTTTTTGTTTTTGAATTTTCCGAATTGTCCATCTAATGTTTCGGTCAAATTGATGTAAATATGATCCATGGGTTTCTTGTTCCATTCTGTTTTCTTTTTTGCAAGTACTTTCGATTTGAATCGTCAAATCATCTTCAGGCGGTATTAGTTTTAGTGTCTTTACAAATTATGACTTTACTGTTGTAATGATGGGCCTTGATATATGGTATTTTCAGCGTCACACAGAGGACTGGAGAGAAGGATGGTTTTCTCTCAATTACTTTCCATTTGATGATGAAGTGTGTATCTTCTTCTTTAACTTGCCATATCCGTGTAGCGAGTGCCGTATTTGCCTTGTTTTTCTATCTGAAGGTGTTTCTGTGTGCGTATAATCTTTGCTTGAAGCTTCCCTGCGTCACGGCATGTAGTCTGGTTTGTGACGGTTGCGTCATATACGACTGAATCGATTTTGCAATTCCCCTCTAGGGCTACTCATAAACTGGACTTACAGATACACATAAAAGCCTAGCTACCCCCCCTCTGCCATATACATAACCCTATAATTGCCCTATTAAATACCGACTTCCACGCCATAAATTTTCCCAACCATCACCCTTCATAAATATAAATAAAATTAAAAAATACGAACAAATACCTTAATCAACCCATATCCACACTACTTTTCATGCGCAATAATTTCAACTTTCCCCAAAATATTAATCCAGTCATTAAGAGGGTAACACTCCCATTTCACAACATTATTATTACTCCCATAAGTCCCCACCATTTCCCGGTCATAATACTAATCTCTCACATCTCCCAAACAGATCCAATTAAACGGTTTCAAACCATTTAAAATCCCTACAGAGTCACTGCTTTTAGACCGCCCGGATGATACATTTATTTAAATTCCTTCGGAATTGAGTTAAAGTCCTTTAATCCAGGATTTAAACACAAAATTAATTATTGTTGTTCCTTTTACCCCCCTTTAATCCGTAAACCCATTCTCTCTCCCTAATTTTTTTTTAGAATACTCATCATCAAACCCCAAAACAGTAATGGCCAAATATACGAAACTCATAATATTGGCTCACGGGAATTATATAGAAATATTTTTTTTATTTTTGTATCTTTTATTTTTTATATTTTTTTATAATTCTTTAAATCTCCTCCGGTTTAAATCTCAACTGTTACTTTTCACCCTCCCCCTTTTTTTCAAACCTTATTAAACCTTTCTTACACTAAATTTAAACAAACATACACAACACTCTTAGCAAATAACGCGTCCAAACGAGAGTGATACGTGACTTCACATTTCCGAAACAGATGACAACAGAAGCTGAAGAGAGCCAGATGACTAAGTCCTTCCGTGCTTGAAACCGACGGTACGAATGTTGTACTAATTCTTCTGTACCAAAATAAATAAATATATATATATATATATATGTGTGTGTGTTTGCGCGCGCGGGTGTGCGTGTACGTGTAAATCCACGAAAATATAACACCGCCGATGGAAATACGTTAAGGACAATGTTAGTCTTTATTTTAATTGTAAAATTAAAAAAAAAAACATAAAGAAAAATATGCCAGAATCAACCTGTTTCTTTCATTAGCGAATATAAAATACGGTTACAAGATATTAGTTATGAAGAGAGAGAGAGAGAGAAGAGAGAGAGAGAGAAAGAAAGAGAGAGACAGAGAGTGGGTGCATGAAACAATATAGTGAGAGATTAGCGGGAAACAGAAATATCAGAGAAATAAATACGGTGTACTGACCATTGCAACTTGTGTTTGGCGACTGGAGGTCTAATTAGTTGTAAAAAGCCAGTTATCATAGTTAAGCAGATTTACCTAATTTAACATTTAAATATGCGACTTAAATGAACATACGTACTTGATCTCAAATTTACTCCTGAATATTAAGAAATGTATAATGTAATGAAAAAACGCCTTTCATAATGTACTAGTTAACAGAATCGGCATGACACGTAACTGATTGTAAACATATGTGTCATTCTGCTATCAACACTAAACGCCATATTACCCTTTTTATTCTTATTTTCTCATTTCGAAAATAAACAAATATTTATCTATGTTATTTATGGGTGTAAGTTGTCAATGAATTGCCCTTTCTGTGAGAATCAACAATCTAATAAAAATAATAATACTACCGGCATTTGCTAACTCGTGAACCTTTAGTCGAGAAACGTGAAGTCGTGTTATCAATTGCATCATAATGTAGAGAAGTCCAAATAAATATTAGCAACCGGGCTTATGGAAAAGACTATCAAATACTACCTGGCGAATATACCCGGTGAACCAAGTGCAAGAGAAATGCAAACAAATGCGGTTAAAGGGACGATTGAAATATAAAAAGATCTCTCGGTTGGAGTCTCTTAAATAGCGAGAGAATGAATGGCATACGGTAGGATGGCGCATCCCAGCAAAAAAATGAATAAGAAATAAAGAAAACTGAGAAACTACATTTATATAATAGATTATGCGCTTTTGGGGACATGGTTTTCTTTCGATTATAATAGTTATTTGCCCTGCATTTTGTGTGTATGTGGGTATGTCAATTATAAACCAGTTTCTCATTTATTATTAACTGTGAAAGAAAGTATGCAGGTTACACTGCAACAGTCATAAAACATGTTATTTCAATATTATAGCTGAGAATGTCAACGATGTGATCTGCGGTAATGTGTTCATAATCTCACAGCCGGGTATATTACGTTTAAGATTATAGATATGGGTAAGAAGTTGTTATCGATCTTAACCTTTGAGATTCGAACCTGGAATTACCATTTGTCGGATAAAAAATAAATTTCGAATCGATTTTTATGACGTCAGAAATTTCTACAAAAGTAACTTAAAAGTTGGAAAATTTAGATTTTTGAGAATTAAAACGTTGTCTTATATTATTATTTTTCTTATAGAATATCCGTTGGCGTTAGTTTATAAAACTTAATTTTATGATATATATATATATATATATATATATATATATATATATATATATATCAGAAGTAATGTCTAAAAATAAGATTTGAAAGTGCATATAGGGGTAAGTTCTCTAACACAGGAATGTATCGAGCCGGGAAGTAATAACCAAAGCCTAGTCCCTCCAAACATCGGTTACTCGAATCATCGACACATATCTGTCTCTTTATATGTCTATCTTTTCCTCGCTCCCCTTATTCCGCCCCTCTTCCCAAGCAAATAGTTCCCCCCTGCCTAGTCAATTCCTCTCTCTTGTTTTAATGTGTTGAAAAATAATAATGTAATTCATTTTACGGAGCTATCAATGTTAGATATAAGACTGTAATTCTACATTTATTGCTCCTAGACAACGCCGAGTAGAAAAAACAGAATCACATTGTTGATGTCGGGTAATTTCGTCCCCATACACCTTTAACATTAATATGAAGAAAAATATTGTTGATAATGAAAATCGTCCAAAGAGATTTAAATGTAATACTGTAATTTACATATAATGCTCCCGGACAACTCAAAGTAGAAAAACGATTATGTTACCTCCCTTGTTTACAAAATATAATACAGTAATGTTAATAATAACAAATTTATTACTCTTGCTCTATCTGGGATATTGAGCACTTTAAAAATTAAGGCTACCTCCAGAGCACTGTCAAAAGAAAAGTGTATACCCCCACATCCTATATTTTAAGTAAGGGGTGAGAAAATAAAACATAATACGCTTTAAGAGAGGCACTCAAACCAACCAAGTAAAATCTAGGAAGCCTCCAGAGCACTACTGAAATTATATATTAAATATTAAAACATGTCCTCAAATAGCGTACTAAAACATCCTTTCCCAGTTTCTAACGACACCTCTCACTTCCGAATTGAACGTAAAGACACGATAAATGTAATCTACTATCAGCGTCTATTAATTTTTAAATAAATATGCAGTTCATTTCCAGTCTAGAAATGTGAATCCCCTAAAGAAAAATGATATCATTTCCGGAATATAATGTGAGATTTTTTTCGGATTAACACCGGTTTGAAATTTCTGATTTCAGCTGTAGTGGGCATGAACAAGTGGATATTTTCTATTTTACCATTAAACAAATTATTGAAACAAATTATGATTTCCGAAAAAGAAATCCGGCCTAAAATATAATGTAGGATTTTTCTTTTGATTAACACCGTTTTGTAATTTCTGATTTCCGCTAGGCCGGCTATGGGCAAGTAGATATCTTCTATTTTACCATAAAACAAATTATTAAAAACAAATTATCATTCTAGAAATCCGGCCTAAAATATAATGTAGGTTGTTTTCTTTTGATTAGCACCAGTTTTCAATTTCTGATTTCATATAAGGCTGCCATGGGAAAGTAGATACCTTCTATTTTACCATTAAACAAATACTTGAAAACCAATTATTTGCGCAAAGGTATCAGGCCTACAACATAATGTAGGAGTTTTTATTTGGTTTGCAATTTCTGATGTCAGATAGGGCGGTCATAGGGAAAGTTGATATCTTCCATTATACCATAATTAATTATTAAAAATGAATCATTATTTGCGAAAAAGATCTGATTATCAAATATGAAACCTATTTTCCTTGAAAAATACTACATATATAGAAATATAGTGCACCTTTCACTGAAACTTGAAATAGAAACCTCACCGTCTTCAGTCTTTCACTCTATAACTCTATCATCTGAGCTACTTAGACAAAATATAACACATGTGGGAAATTAACGTACGTAAATGAAAGTTTTTTTTGTTTTGTTTTAGGAGCATAAACAAAGCAACATAATTGGCTACTGCAATTAAAAACTGTGTACTTTTATAAATTAAATCAAAGTTGTCTCTTATATGACAGGGGCGCTATATAAAATGAATATTCTCAAGTGGGGTAGTCTTATATATGTTCTGTTGTCAGGAAACAATAATATATTTTAGGTGAGTAGTGGTAGTATCTGTTCTGTGATTATAATACTATTCTCCTAAAGATGTACTCCTCCTTTTAGGTTGTGTAATGAAGTAGCTGTCTGTTATCATAATACCATACTCCCAGGGATTTCCTCCTCCTTTGACTCGTTGGCCTAGTGGTCTCCATCAATTCGCTGTTTTGATACCTTATTGTAATACAGTTTCATATTCCAAGAAGTTCAGGCTTGTGGAACTCTCTTCCTGCTGACTGTTTTCCTTCTACTAATAGCCTAGTGGTTGTCAAGCCTACGGTCAATAGGCATCTTCAATCTTTGCTATAATCATATTTCGTTCTTGTTAGCTCTTTACATCAAGCTGATCCATGCCTTGTCTGGACGGATTTCCATTATTAAAAAATCGAATAACGAAAAGTGAATTCGAGACGCTAAACGTTAAAATGCCTTTCAAAAATAATTTTAAAATGTAAAGTAATTATTTCTATTTTAAAAGAAAAAAATGTATATATTTTATTGAATTATAATAATTTAAATATAAATCGAAAAATCGTATAGAATAAAGACATTTTATAACGCTAGAGATTTTTGCGATGTTTCGTTAGTTTTGTAAAGGTCAACCGGCGAAGAACCCTTATGCATCCTATTCAGTTGGTTCATATCTTGAGCTCCTTGAAACCTAATTGATCCCGTTGAGTTAAATGTAGTAAATGTTCTGTATATTTTTGCAGCGTAATCTCCATTCAACAAAATTACTTACTTTTTCGATTTTCAACTAATGGTTATGTTTCAAAAACTTAAAACAAATGAATGCAAAACTTTCTTGAACGAGGAAACTTGTTCATTGTCTATTCTTGACTTCATCAAAACATCTGGTTCATTCTTCATTCGTGTATCTACTACATCATACTTTTCATGGTCTATTCCGTATTTTATTAAAACATCTTATTTATTTTCTATAACTTACGTCCCCAGAGCATCTTAAATACAAACAAATAGCGTTAGAATTTGAATATGCGTTAATAACTATACGACTGTAACATTGTATATGCGTACATAATGACTGTGAGGATCAAATACACGATGTATCATAAAATGAAATTCTGTGAAAAACAAGATGTGTCAAAAACACAAATGGAGAAAAACAAATTGATTTTTTCCTGTATTTAAATTTGTTTTGTTTTTTCGTTTGTCTTTTTCACAAATAGTGACTGTATATGCATACATTGTTACTGACCGGAATGTTAAATAATTTAAAACCTTAGATCTGCTATGTGAAGAGAAAGTTATTTTGGAGTAAGTAGAAATATCCTTAAAGGAATGGTGTATATTTCCGAAACACCAACTACCTATGTCTGTATCTGTCTCTTTGCATCTCTTTCTCTCACATTATTGTTTTATGAATAACTAACAGGACCCGTGTCCCGGCGTTGCCCGGGGAAATATAACAGCCTGATTTTAATTTTTAAGTTAAATGAATAGATTCAGAAAATAAATCATTTCACTGGAAGTAATTTAGGTAATTAAAATTGGATTTAAAACAGAGCTGTGCCCTAGCGTTCTTGTGTTTGTTCCAACAGATGTCTCCTTTATAGTGGTAAAAGTTATTCGTACAAAGCTCTTGAACATCCTACATAAAACTGCCCATGGCTAAAGCAAGGTGAAGTCAAGTTTAGACCCACCACTGCCAATGATTGTCCTTGGGACTTGTTAAATGTCATGGCAAAACACAATTTAACTGGGAACTGAAGCCTTTTAAATTTTATTGCAGAATCCGACGGAATAATGGGTATTATGGGAAGGAATGTCAGTTTGCCCCTTGCCACACCAGTTAGTATTACAGCCTTTATCACATGAGGTTGCATGCGTTTAACACAGTCTCGTTCCATTACATAGCCTTGGAGCATCAAGATTCCGGTGTAACATAATTGGGCATTCAGCTTTCAGCTGTGTGTTGGCATACCAGGCAATTCTAATGAATCTAAAAATTCTGTAGGGTATTGTACAGCCTGGAAGCGATCGAGAATAGAATCCACAGAAGTGAAAGTTTGTTCATCACCTTGGATTTCATCAAGCAGTTGGTGATTGATGACATGCACCATGTCATTTTTAGGAGCTAGAAATACCTCTCTCAGTTAGCCATTCAGGTGAGTGATGAAACAATTGAGCCAATACCTGGAGTAATAACAATCTTGCCATTGTTGGTTGTTGCAAGCTTGCCATCACCTATTTTTAGGAGGAGGGAGGCAAACTCACCAGCCATTGGGTCACTATCGAGATGTACACGTATGTTTGTAAATAACGTTACAGTTTTAATGTACTTCCACAAATATGACAATTTAATGCAAGCATTAAGCTCATCAGGGGGACTTCCACGTGGAACAATAGGAAGCGTTTGTCGGAAGTCACCTGATAATAATAGTGTTATGCCACCCATAACAGCATCACGTCTCTTGAGATCACGCAATGGTTTATCTAGAGCTTCGAACGCTTGTTTATGTACCATTGTACATTCATCCCATACGATCAAGGAACAATTCTGTAAGACTTTTGCTGAATCTGACCCTCTTTCTATTTGACAAATTGGATCAGCACCTTTGCTTAGATAATGGCAACTTAAATGTGGAGTGAGCTGTCCTACCACCAGGAGTACCTCCAGGTGCATCAAGGAATATCAGGTCACCTTGCTGATCTTCTTCAGTATTAACTACAGTACGAAAAATATGAATTTGCTCATTATTTAGTTGTGCGATACCATCTCGAACAATTGATGCTTGCTCATGAGGTTGATAACTAATTTCACGCGTCCATGCAGTAATGACCGGATGTGTATTAGATCGATTAGGTGAGGTAAGACCCAATTTTGTCAGTGGTTTACCATTGATCTTATAAGTCATATCTTCGATATGAACTAAAGCCATATTGAAGATATCGTCTAAAAATGTTATATCAACTTCAGGCTGTTGATTGTGTTTCCTAAGAAGGAAATCTTCACTAAAAGCTTATTTGTGTGCATCCCAAAGTCGTTTTGGATGAGACACTGCACATGATGTCAACATGATGGCAAACAAATGTCTCAAATTGTCTGCAGATTCAGATATAGATGCTTCCTGTAATGTAGCATCCCAGTGGTTATCATCCTCAAGTAGTCCATGTGCACTACATGCACCCCTGAATGTAGTCATAACTTGACCATTGATCGTTTTTAGGTCATTAAAGCTCTGTGAACCTCTAACATTGTGTAGAAGCAGTCTCAAACAGAAGCAGTCAAATTGATTTGGATGCACGGTGTATACCCTGCCCCCAAACTTCTGTTCTTTTAACGCACGGATAGCCTGGAACTGGCTTACCCTGTTACCGTCGCTTGAAGACCTTAGTTTTAGTGTCCCAGGTATAATAAAGTGGAACTTCTCAGTACAAAAGTGTACGTGCAAAAAAATCTGTTTGACACAATGTGAAGAAAGTTGTTAGAGTGGTTGGAGGTGGATTTGCAACTCTATCTGCTGCAGTACTTTCAATAAAGTATATACGCTGTCCATTTTCTAGATGAACTGATAGGTGAATAACTGGGGGATGATGTATATGTATGTGAAAGTTAAGTATTCTCCAAATGGCTTCATTGGTTGATATGTAACGTCCCGTATCGTATCTCTTAACTTCATCATGAGCATTACTTTCAATTGTGAAGATAGCTTGATCACTACCCTTATTTTCATATTTACAAATGTATTTTAGTGATTTCATACTGTTGCAATATTCAACATTGATATGTGCATCAAAAATCTCACAAAGCAGTTCATTATGTGGTACAACCCATCGGTTATCTACAGGAACTGTTATGTTGCCAGGTAGGGTAACTGTCGTCTCAAAACCTCCAGTTAAAGATAGTCGTCGATATTGTGGGTAGCCATTTGTATCCGATTGAGTTTCACTCAAGAAGTGTCTTGGATATCTCTTACTGCAGTGTCCATCTTTTAGACAGAGTGAACATCTGTTTATGTTTCCACATGGTCCATGAATCATATGGTGCCTAATGAAATCATGTAAAACCGGATCTGCCACTGGATCTTGAATTTCCGCACTGATAACTTAATCTATGTCAGAGGATTTCAATTGTTATCCTCTTTTCTGCCACTCAACAGTGTACATGTATGCTATGACATATAAGACCAGCAGTTTTTTGTCGCCGCCACTTACTGCCACCAAGCACAATCAAGGATTTGGTTTACCCGACTCAAATTAAACAATAGCAAGCAATTAAAAGTAAAGAGGATTGTCTGCGTGTAATGTTATAACAAAAATGTTTTTTTTTACTTATTGTTATGCCCCCCCCCTTACACATGGTGGACTGTACATTTGCTCGCCAGAAGGTGAATCGTAACATAAAACGGGCAGCACTTTTCCGGTCGCCATCGGCATTTTGCTCACGTGACTCCATCGCAGTCATGAAAAAATAATTAGAGAATAGTCTTCATTATTAAAAATAAGCATATAATCGTAATTTTAGTGCCCCCCTCCCATCCGAATACAATTTGTAATGCTCTGCAGCCTACATTAATTATATTTGTGTGTTTCAGTGGATTTTAATGGGGCTTTGATTTTCCAAGAGCCCTTATCACAGACAGAGCCGGTGTTTATAAAAAAATAAAAAATAAAAATTCTGGTGAAATCAAAGTAAATTGCTTTCAGTATATATCGAACAGGCTTCGTTTAACTATATTAATTTTCATATTAATATTATATTCCCCATCGGTGGGTTAGTGGTTACGACGTTACAGTTTTTTGCGTTCGATCCCATTCTACTAAAACGAATTTTTTTTTAATGTTAAACATTTGTCAACACGGTAGCACGGGGGACTTAAAATTCTATCAGAATAGTCAATAGTGATCGTATAAAACGAAAATTGATAATGTAAAATGTAAAATGCAGTCTGGCATTCCAGGTTGACTCGTTGGAATGAAGTTGTTTTAACTTTATGTAAATAAGGAAAATGTAAATGTTTTTATTAATTGTTAGAGTTGAATTTTTTTTGAAATTATTATAATATGAAATATCAGAAGTATTCAATTTTTTTTCGTATCGTAGCATGTTTTCGATTGTGAAGGTGGTCGGATCAATGTAATCCGTTATTCGATTTCTGTGAATTGTTACGAAAGAAGAATAACGGAATGATATTCGTCTAATCTGTAAGCGCGGTGGTTTGTTATCTTTCTTTAAAAAATGTATCTAATCGGTTGTTTGTTTTGTTACTTGTCTCAAAGTATTTAACGGTGAGGGAATTCTTCCCAAAGAAGTTAATCGATTTCGACAATGTTTTTTTTTTATTTAGTAACTTATAAAAACAATGTAAATGTTTTTTTGTTATTGTATGAAGTAAAACTTTCGCAAAGTAGGTAACAGTGATTTTTAAAACGAAAATATATAATTTTCATGAATAGTCATTGATTTATTTATTGTATGATTGAAAAGTTTCTCAAAATTATTGTATGAATTAAAATTCTATTAGAAGTGTCAATAGTGATCGTTGAAAACGAAAATTTAGAATTTAAAATTTAACATTCAGTCTGGCACTCGGTGGAATGAATGGAAGTCTTCCAAGTGATGTTTGTAATACAGAAGTATCCTTATTTAAAAGTCAAGGATCTGTTCTTTTGAATTGTTTTTCTTCTCATAGTCGGTAACTGAAATCCCATTTGTAAAAAGTATATGCTTATTTTATTAACGAACGAACTGAAAAAAAAAACAGTTCGGTTCAAATAGTGTAGAAGTCACATGTTTGTTTTTAAAGTAAGTGATAGGTATAATTATTGGTATATATTGATTCTTGTGTTGTATATTTCGTAACATAATGAAAACTTAAATGTTTTTATCTTATATTTTAGAGTTGAAATTTTTTAATTTTTGTATTATGTAATCGGTGTTCGGTACGTGAAATAAGGAAAGAAAGTGAAAAATACGTGTAAACTGAGGCTCCCCTCCCCGGCAGAAACATAAAAGTTATTTGGAATATTGTTTAGTAAGTAATATAATATGTTTGATGTGTATTCTTTGTGCAAAATAAATTGAACTGTAGCTATATATGTAAGTGGCTGTAGTTCGTAATTTGTCACCACCACCAATATTTCTGAACTTGTTGCTAACGTAAACTGATCTGATTGAGGGTTGCGAAGAGTAAACTAATGGAAAAGTAAGTAATACATATAAAATCGAATAAGAAATGTACTTTCTGTCAGAAGTGTACTAATGTATTTATTAGTACAATGAAGGTGAATAAATCGTCGTGTTTGCGATTGTCATTGTGTTCAGTTTAATGTAATCTGTTATTCGCTAACGTGAAAATGCTACGTAGCAAGAATAATGGAATGTCAATCGTTTAATCTGTAACCGTTTTTTTTTCTGAACCTAGTACGTTAGTATTGTAGCAGCAATTTTTAGATGTGAAGTAGATGAATGTATAACGGAAATAGCAGAACAGGAACGGTATATTACCTGAAGGAAAGTTTGATCGGTAAGGGGAATCGGTATAATTGTTTAAGGGTAGTGGATATGGCAGGCGTTTCGTGATCTGTAGTTGCTGGTTGAGGCTTAGAGTAGAAGCCTTATTCTTTTTTGGCGGAAGTGACGTAATCAGATGTATTGAAGGGAGCGTCTGTTATATTTTCTGTGCAATGTATGCTACTGTGTGGTGAGGTGAAGGCATATTTAACGTAAATAATAAGTTGTAAATTGTGTGAAAGTATCCGTTGTGTATTTGTTCCCGGTGTAGACTGGTAGCGTGGGAGGAGTAAAATATTAGAGAGAAATGATCTTGCTACTACCTGTATGGTGTCTGGTTTGGGGAGAGTGACTGAGTGAGGAACGAAATTAATAATTTGCCCGAGTTGGATGTAAGAGTCTAGAGTTTGCTAAGAACACGCTCGAGCGAATAAGCTTGATGTTGTAGTGATTGTAGTAACCTATTGAGTTCGAGTTTATTTTCCTATTCGACGCGAAGGTACAGGGGAAAACGTCTCTACTTTATATATAAGATTGGACTTGTTTTGGTTTGTCTTTACAATGGAAGCCATGATTGTTTATTTATTGTTGGTTTTAAATTCTATTCCTTGTCCTGGAATAACACCAACACAACTGTAATAAATGAACAAAACATCTACGAATAATCTATGCAATAGAATGAATACAATTTTGAAGAAAAGTACATATTACGAAAATTATGATGCGAGAATATAGTATATACTTGTTTATATTCGTCAATTTTTACTGTTTTATATTAATTATATTTGAAATGAACTTTTCACCCAGATAAATGCAACATCTCAACATTCTTAATCAGGTTATATTCTCCAGTATGTCTGATTAGAATAAGCTGCTGCTCGTGTATACTATGGTTTTCGTTTAGACTGTATGTGATAGTTGCTTCTAAGGCCGTCACTCATACATAATTAAGTCTAATGAATGATGGAACCATCAATGGAAAGCGCAATTTACTTAAACTGTTTTTACCTTCTGCCAACGGAACACTTTAGATAAAGAGTCTAAAACCTTTAACATTTTAAATATTAACATTTTTGTAAAGTGAACGGGAGTTGGCATTAAATACACCAAACTGAGCTTTTTATGCTATGAAAAAATAACCAAATAATCTCAACTATTTATCGATTAACGGGTGAAAGTGTGTATGATTGTTTATGCTAACCCTAACCCTAACCCTAACCCTACCCATGAACCTATGCTCATTATACTCCCATCGCTAAATATGCAACACAAGGAAATGTTTTGAAAATTCAAAATGTCCATTCTGGAATTTCCTGGTAAATATTTACTGTAAATTATTAGTCTGTTTTTAAATGTTTCATTTCTAATCTAAAAACTTGTTATGATTAGAAAAGTGTAATCTGTTGAAATATGTGGTTGGTTAAAGTGTGAATAACGACAAATACGGCGTCACGCCAGAACCGTTTCGGTCATGTGTTAGCACTATTCAAATAGAGAATCTATGCTTGGTCATTGTTTTGTGCGCGATATATCAATTGAATTGTTATAAATCTCTAAGATATTATGTTCGTGTTTTCTTCTAAATTATGGATGTTTTCGTCTAATCTATTTCACTATCCTTCTATGGAAGGGTGGTGTATGCTATTACAGTGAACTACGTCATCAGTGCGAATTTATCCAAACATATATTATGAATCAAAATTCATTGTCTAAGATTTTTAATCTCATTGTCAAAACATAAATAGAAATAAAATCTAAAAACTGAAACAAAAATTAACCAACTTTAACTATCTTCTTATATGTAAAGTGATCGAAGTTTTAAATTAGTCGAAGTATGACATGTCACTTGTAATCTATGTCGTACAAATATAAAAATGTATTCTGCATAGCATGCTTGACACTAAATATGTTTGTTTGTGTCTTTTGACTTCTGACTGGTTACTTGCATCAACTGTCGTCTGAACGGAAACATATTGGTGATACATGAAGTTATGGCCGGGGATTTAAACAAAGCATGATACGAATGTGGCGATTGATGGCCAAACAAATGGTTATGGAAGAGATGCATTTATAGCAGCATGTCATTCCCACTGTTCGGTTTCGCCCAACCACGTGTGGTTGGTCGAAGTGGCCCGACCACGTGTAGATAAAATTAACAGATTAAAACAAACAAAGGGAAGAAAGAGAACATTATTATAACATCTGAAATTATATTAGAAAGAAAGCGAAGGAATAATAAAGCTAACACTCGAGAATGGTATTTTGTAAAATCAATAATAAAGAGTAAAACATTTATATAAACAAAACAATTTATTTGACTAAGACATTTTCTAGAGTTCATATTTTTAAGGAGTGAAAAAGTTCCGTTTGTAAGTTCATGTTTGTACGAAGGTGTATATGCGAGCGTGTTTGATGTAAAGTGATTTTTGTGGCAATTGCAATGGTGTGTATTTGAAGAAAAGTTCGCTATTCGTGGTAGGAATTAAAACAT
This sequence comes from Sepiola atlantica, assembly GCA_963556195.1. Taxonomy (NCBI): domain Eukaryota; kingdom Metazoa; phylum Mollusca; class Cephalopoda; order Sepiida; family Sepiolidae; genus Sepiola; species Sepiola atlantica. The sequence goes on along the minus strand of OY744516.1, from coordinate 38,691,929 downwards.
ATTACTTTTTTCCCTGCCCACCTCCTCGGTCGAGCCGGTGTGAGGGGTGGGGTCGACGATCTTCTTTGTGTGCGTTCGGCCGGCAAGCAGAAGTAAAAGAGAGAAAGAAAAGAGGGTGCGTCACTTGTTTTATAGTAGATCGAATCACGCGTGGTCAAGCTGACCTGTTGGTTCTTGATTAGCCAGATCTTCGGCCAACGTGATTCCACAAGATCACTTCCTCTTCTCTACCTCAAAGACAAAGAAAGAAAGGCGCAACATTATAGCGTCTGCTACAAAGTCAAGTCTGGGAATAATCCTTATAGATGGTGTTTATAACAGTGTTCCTATGCGTTGTTCGACTATATTTACGGAGTGCTGTAAATATATGTATACTAAGAGCTGTTATTTGCGGTATTATCTCATTCAAACCTGTCATTGTATCACATATATAAACTCCTACGTAGTAGATGATGTCTAAGTATTTAAGCGAAATTGAATTTGCACAAAAAGCAGCTTGTCAACGGAGACTGTCCGCACCGTCTTTAGAATTGACCCGCCATGTTAATAATTGTTTCCACAAATTTCCAAACGATAATTGATATTATCCATAACAGATGCTTTGATCAGAAGAAACTCATTGAAAATGAAACCGATTGCGAGGATACATTTAAGATTTACTGCAATGTTCTTCTCTTTTATCCACAGCAGCTGCCTACCGTTAGCAAATGAATCTTTACAATGACCGAATCAGATAGTGCAAAATTCAAAAGACATTGATTAATGTGGTGCAGATTGTAGAGTTTGGGGTTTCTTCCTTAGTTATAAGAAAGTTCCATCCAAAAATCAATCAACATTTCTTTTTAGAAATCAACATTTTAATTTCAGAAATTGTTTTAATACAATTGTTAATATATATATATTATCACACTGAAATATTTAAAAATAAGCATTTATATCTACTTTTAATGATCCATGTTTTAAAAAACAAACTCTTGGCTATTAATTTATTCGGTGTGATTTCCGTTTCAAATCACTGAACTGTAGGGGAAGACAGGGAGACAGCTCGAAATAATTAACGTTATATCCATACATCCATACATGCATACATACACCTGGCGCCATTGTGTGCTTTCAAACGGACTACCAATTGATATCACCATCTCTCTTTGAGCGATGTGACGTCATATTCGGTGTTAATGCACTCTCACAAAGTAATTAAAACTGTTCCACCTATTCACAACTTCCTAAATAAAATACAAGATGATCTATGCGTTCGAATAGCATAGTTAAATAAAATGCAATTATTAAGATGGTCTCTTTTTAATTATTTTCAACGTTACACCTTTAAACATGTATATGTATATGTATACATAATTGATATTTTATATATATATATATATTTATATATATATATATATATATATATGTATATCACATATATATTTTGGTTTCAGTACCACCTTCAATAGCGATCACTACATGAGTAAAGCTTCGTAACCTGGCCGCCTGAAATAAAACACTAACGATTTCTGTGTTACTTAATTCAGATAAGTATATATTGTATGCACAGGCGCGCGCATTTCGCCGCCTTAGGCTCCCTAGCGCGGATGTACTTTTGGCGAGATTCAAAACCGAGATAACAGTTAGTGTAATCCAGCGTCCTTACCGATTATATATATATATATATATATATATATATATAAATATGTGTATATATAAATATATATATATATGTATAAATATATAAATATATATGTATATATGTATAAATATGTAAATATATATATATATAAATATATATGTATATATATAAATATATATATATATGTATAAATATATAAATATATATGTATATATATAAATATGTAATTATATATATATAAATATATATGTATATATATGTATATATATATATATATATATATATATATATATATATATATATATATATATATATATATATATATATATAATTTGCCGTGACGGTAGCAAATAGGGCTCCAAATCTTAGGAACACAGGTTAGATTGGTGAAAGAATATTCATTGAATGCATTTAGCGCGAATGTAAACGCAAGATATTTATTCGGTGTGACAACTGAAAAAAAAAACGTCCATAAGAAAATGAATAATGATTTGAGTCGAATACGGATTAACTATTACGTGATTGCCTCTATTTGCCTTGCTATTCTATCCAGCATGTCGACTGTTCCGGTAAATACGGTGTTCGGTCAGAATGTCACTTTCGTGAATTAATAGAGTGAACACGCAAAGGGGGATAACTCCTACATTCACATATATTTTAAGTAAACATATGATTTTATTTCTGGGAATATGGTTTGTATTTTATTGGAACTACTACTAAATAATTAAAAAGGGACTGCGTTAAATCTCAATCAAACAAACACATTTTGCTGACACAAAGAGATGTAACTGAGTTATATCTACACATCATTTTGATTTGAAATAATCGCCTCAGAAAGACAACTCCAATTAAAACAGTTACATATTTAAGACACACACTCGAATAACTATTTTATTTGTATATTTTGTTAATTCAAATACCTTAGAACTATTTATTTTACAATATAACATCGCCAACACTAGCGCCAACTGAAAAGCAGTATTATGCAAAACAACACGCACACACATATGAATATTTATTAATAAATAATATCTTCGAATTAACCATGTATGTATGGTTAATTCGAAATTATTTCATATATATATATATATATATATATATATATATATATATATCAGGGCCGGCGGGACGGTTATAAAAGTAGGGGGCTCTCCTAAAAAGTGGGGGGGAGGGCGGTTAAACACATGCATATATAACTTCATTATTGATGACCGTAAAGTGGGGGGGGGGGCAAGTGAAAAAGTGGGGGGCTTGAGCTCCCCCTGCCCCCCAGTGCCGCCGTCCATGTATATATATATATATATATATATATATATATATATATATATATATATATATATATATATATAGTAGAGATAGAAGAAAAAAGAGTGATAAATATGCGACGATTGTCCAAATTTATTTCAAATTTCAATTGTTCAATGCAAGGTGCATTCAGTAATACACTAGTGTTTATTATTCTTTCCTTAAGCCAAGGCTTTTCAAAGATCGAAATCTTATCATCAGAGGAGAAATACAGATGGATAAGTTGGCTTTCGAAAAAATCAAAAGTTCAAATATTTGAAAAATATGAAAATATATATATATATATATATATATATATATATATATATATATATATATATATATATATATACTACAAATAGTAATAAAAAAACTAATAGCAATCACCCAAATTGAAATGCAAAAGTTAGTAACGAAGGGAAAAAGCTGTAACTGCATAACTCGTACACTTTGTCCACTACAAAATAAATGCCTAGCCACAGGTATGATTTACAAACCTACAATATTTGCCAATAAAAGACTGAAAGTGGGTATGTCAATCTTATATTTTTAAACCAGATATTTAGACCACAACAGCACATTTAAAAACAAAGAACGTCGAATTAAAACAGCACTAGCAAACCATTATTGGGATCTCAAAGATAGCGGATGCTCACCAATAATTGAATGGAAAATAATACAACAGGCCAGTACATGTAGAAATTTAAACAACCCGTGTAGAGTATATCTGAATGAGAAAGTTGAAATCCCAGACGCCGAAGAGCTATTACACCGTAGAAGTGAAATAGCAAACAACTGCTTACACCGAATAAAATTTACCTTAGTTTAACAATACAAAATAAATAAATAAATAAATGAAAAACTAACTTAAACATCAAATAGAAATACAAGCAAGCACGTGTTAAAATAAGGTCACCCCTTATTTCGACACAACAAAAAAACAGGGATGGGCAATCCTTTAGAAAACAGAAGAATAGAATAGGAAATAGGAAATAAAATCAACCGAATCTTTGTGAGAAAGCCCAACGATTGGCTACGAGTGTAACAATGAATCTTATTGGTTAACTAGCTAGTCTAAACACCACGTGTATATATAAAAACATCCGGCAACACAAACTCTATCCATTTTTAACTTGACGATTCCTTAGGAAGAAGAAACGCGGAAGCCTCGGTGTAGCTTAATTGCCATGAATATATTTTCATAACTTACTATATATATATATATATATATATATATATATATATATATATATATATATATATATATATATATATATATATAAATTAATAAATCTCGAAAGATGTTGATTCATAACTTCTAAATTACATACAAAATGGCTATATGTCATTTACGTAAATAATACAGGGTTTTACTGGGAAATACCTAATATATACCCAAACAGAGGTTCTCTCCGTCTAATTTGCATAATTATTTCTTAAACAGTTTATGATTAATTACTGTTTTTCTTTATATACTTCTAATTTTACTACACTATTGTCCCTATTTATATGCAATAATTTTGTCGATGTTAACAGTAATTAATTGAAGTAATTTAATAATAAAAAGATTAAATGACCAAAACATTTCTTTAAAATATTTGAATAATGTCCAAGCAGCGTAATTGGAATGACAACTATTTTTTTAATTATCTTTGTTGAAAGTACCACAGGAATATATTTTTTCTGATGAAGTCTATAAATGGAAAATTTTGAACTAAGTTCTAATTGTAAAATTAAAATTTGTCGACTAATTTTCAAATAAAAAAATTATTTGTTTGTTTTGTTTTTTTAAATTTGTGTACATTGTCAGCGTCTTAAATTATCTTGAAAAAAACGCCATTATATACGATTATTTGGTTTGTTGTTTTAAAATTACATTGAAATGTAATATGTATTAACAAACTAAAAATATTCATGATTATTTAATATGATGTCGATTCTTTTTTAAAGAGATACTTTAATCTTCTTTTAATGCATGTAATTTTAAGAGTGTTTTACTCTGATATTAAAGTGATAAAAAACAAAATACTGAGTCGTCCCATAAAGAGAATCGATATTTAATTAAATCTGTATAACTATTTGTTACTACATCTTTAATTGCAATGTTATTTTGAAACTACAAATCAAATAATCGGTAGAATGATTGCTTTTCAAATAGGATTTCTGACGCTGAAGACGTACACAATGTAAGAAGAAAAGAACGCTCCTTTTTAAGCATAGTTCACCCCAAACAAGTTGTTATTGTAGACTGAGAATTAGGGTGAATGTTTTTGGCTCACGATAAATTTGAAACTGTGCAGCGAGGTGCTTGTTCACATTGGTTTTAAATTTCTGCATGTCAGTACAGTCGGGGAAAAAGAGAGTAGGAGAGAGTTAAAAATGAGGAAATGAGCTATTGGAGTAGAAGGCTCTCCGGCATCTGGGGACCTCCACAGTGAATTGATTGGATTTAGCTGATTTATAGGTTGGTCGAGTGTATTTACGTCGAGTAGGCACCAGAGCAGAAAGTTCATCAGGTCACATTCCATTGAAGTACTTGTAAAACAATATCATTGCAGTGATAGGACAGGTGTTGTAGCTTAGTGGATATTGAGGGACCTATTAGATTGGAGACTCTTTTTTGGACCTTGTCTAAGAGAGAGAGAGAGAGACTAATGGATAGGGGCGGCAGCCCAAATATGACAACAATACGTCATGCATCGGATGGTGGCTTTGTAGAGATATAGAATACTGACAGGTGTGAGAAGTTTTCTAGGTCGGTAGAGGAAGCCCATTTTCTTTGGCTTTGGCAATGTCTTCTCTGTATGGGTTCCAATTCATATTACCTATGGATGTTAGGTCGAAGTTAGGTTGGACTCTCAGGTAGCGTGTTATTTGCCATGGAAATCGGTGATTGAAGAGGTTTCGTGTAGTTGTTGAATACAAGATGTGTTTTAGCAGCATTAAATGTTACCATCCATTTATGATGCCATTCCACTACAGATTGAAGGTCACTTTCGAACGATTCAGCCATTGCGCGACCGTTTTTTTACATCACGAGAGCAGAGCGTTGTGTCGTCAGCACATATACCAACCTCAGGCACAATGTCATCAGGGAGGTCGTCTATTAAAATCAGGAACAATAAAGGTCCAAGGACTGATCCATAAGGTACACCTTCATTTATGTCATGTAGTTTGGATGAACGGCCATCAAGAACAACCTGGATCTTTTTTTGGTTCAGAAGGATCTAATTATATTAAATATTCGTCCATTAATACTATATGAATTATTTTTTATGAGAAGACCTTTATGCAAGACCTTGTCAACCGCTTTGTATATATCAAGCGTTACTACTGTAGCCTCACTTTCCTTGTCCAGTGTATATTATATGCGTTCGGAGATGACCGTTAGGATATCCTCAGTAGACCGTGCTTGCCTAAATTAGTAATGATGGTAAGAAAGATAGTTAAGATCAACGAGGGGAGGAGTACACTGACGAGGCGATAATTCTGAAGGTCAGTTCTCTCTCCAGAATTAATGAGGATTGGATTACAGACGCTATTTTCCAGCTATCAGGGAAGATATTCCTATTTACTTGCCTATCCAAGGGGCCAAAGTTAGACACAAGGTCGATGTTTAGTGTGGGGTAATCCAGCTTCCCCAAAAGACCGTATCTGAACTCACTTGAACAAAAATGAAAATTGCCTCAGTCTAGAATGACTTTTCTTTTACTGACCACGGACAGACTAGATGAAGTGTAACATCAGAACAGACACTATACTTTATTCTAAATAGTTGTTATATGTTTATTGAATTATTACAAGACAGCTTTCAAAAGGAAGTTCAAGTTAATTTGATTTTAAGCATTTTGTCATCTTTTATCTTAGTTTTATTTTTGAAAGAATTTATTTTTTAGAATAACTCCGTTTTCACAAAACACTTTTTTAAACACATGCACACACAATCTATATTTTTAAAGGGTTTGCTTTTTTGTTCCACCTGGATGTTAATGAATTAAAACCTTTCTTAGTTGAATTATATTTCTACTAAAAGCTAAACATTTCTTCATTTTTTGTATAATGCTTCAAACATTATGCTTCCGCAAGGATGAAACGTATAAGTATGCAGCTAATAATTAAATATTTATTATTAAATGACTATATATATATATATATATATATATATATATATATATATATATATATATATATATATATATGTTGTATTAATAAAAGGTGGAAACTATTTACTCATTCCATCATTATGTTTTAATTTTTCAGCTTGCGTCTATCCGTTACACCTCTGCATCATTGTATTGCCTTCTAATTTGCCTTCATATATATATATATATATATATATATATATATATATATATATATATATATATATATATATATATATATATGTGCGTGTATATATCTAAATTAAGATTCCCTCATTTTTTGTGAGATTTTTACAACGGGTATTAAACATGTATTAATATTATTCCGCACATTTCAGTTTCTCATGAGCATTTAAAGGATATTTAGGAAATATAATATAAGGATAAATCCCCATTTGAAAATTCAAATATTTGATATTAGCATAACATTTGATCAATAGTTATTAGACACGAATTGAATAGGATTCCCTGAATTTCAATCTCTTTATACGACCATGAATGTTTATTTTAGACATTTTACCGCTCTGAATCATGTAATGGATTTTGATCAAAATCAGAATAATGATCATAAACATAAGGTTTAGTATGATTATAGACATTTGGTTTATTATCGTAGTTTCAATTTTTGTTAAGGGTGCATAAATGTAGTGCAGATTGTCGTGTTTAAAGAATTATATTTACCCGTCGTGGGGCCGGTATTCTTCTAGTATATATATAATTATTCTATACCTAATAATTCTACTATCCATCTTCCACCTTTGCAAGCCGATAATGAGTTTTCAATGGTAGTTAACAATCACACTAACAATAATATACAATCAATTAACTAACCTAATCCACAGCATGAAAATACAGTAAATAGGAGTAGACCCGTGAATAGGAATATAAATGGCTCACGAACAATAGTAAATCCTAAGATACACACTTATATTGGGGCCACAACAAATTTAATTGAAACCCGCATATCTATGCATATTTACTCCTTCAATAACGATGTCGGCAACTACAAAACATCACTGACCACTTTAGTTAAAAAATTAAGATCCAATAATATTCCACACAATATAAAATGGTCCATCCTAAAAAATCCAAACTCTTATAGCCCAGGATCTAGATCTTGCGGTCTATGCAATTCAGAGGCCGTGATGATCGCCACTGCACCTAAACGTTTAAATCTGATCAATTCTAGAAATGAATTAGTTTCAAATGCCGGCATGGAAGGAAATTCAAGTATGCACAGTGGAGACAACCACCAATCCCACCGTAGCTGATTGAGTGAGTGTCGGGACCAGGAATGTCGGGAACGAGGGTGTCCAGCTTTGGAGATGTGTTCGTTAAATCCTCCCTGCCTATAAGGTTTAGACTCTGAAAATTACTAAATATCTCTTTTAATTTTTTAAGTTGTAAAAATCTAAATATTTAAATTTTTAAATTTTAAATATTTTCCCAACTTCATAATTAGGAAAAATTAAATCTTAAATTAAACTTCTTGATTTGATAAAATTAAATCTTAAATTAAACTATTGAATTATTACATTCTAATTACTTCAATAACTTCGTAATTATCAATTTCATTAATCTTCTAAATTATTTGATAGGGCTAGATCTGTGAATTTTGTTCTTATACTTAGGGCGGACAATTAAGTAGCTATTTGGGAGGGGAGGCGATTAGAGGCTTTGACCTAAATTTACACACCCTTCTCCCGTTGACCTAGACTCATAGTTAGACCCAGATAAGTAACATCCGGTATAAGTTAAATTGATTTGACATATCTATCAATATATGACAACGCTATTTCTTTGTTAACTTAGACATATAACATCCGTTCTGATAACGTCGTTTGAATAAGTAGGAATTCATCGACTTTAGTATTGCCTTCTGATCGGCGAGAAGAGGTTATGTTTATTTGGCTTGCGGGCGTGTGATTACCTTTAAATTTGACTTTTTTCATTGGAATAATTTTTGTCGGACCCGGAAGAAGAAATGGCCGTATATGTCAGCTCAATTTGATTTTAAGTTTATTCGAATCGGATTAAGCGGATTTTTCATTTAACCAGTGAATTATGGTTTGCACTAATCTGATCAAATCATTAGAACCCTGAATTTTGAACATTATGATTTCAACACTAAGTGAGTTTACTGAACTTTTTTTGGATTTGGTTCTTTTATCGTTTTATTAATTCAACATAAACATTGGATGCATTTTTAACTGTCATTTATTGCATCGTTTGCGGACGCATTTTGCGACTGGATGAACTTTTTTCAATTTAATCATTTTTTTAATTTTTGGACTGTCAACACTCAATACCTGGATCAATCTTCAATCAACCGCTTGGATATCTTTCCTGAATTTGTTTTAAATTGTATGACTTGGATTGTATAGCTTTAACAAAAGTATGTTTTGAGCTGATATATCTTATGTGTTATATACTTTTATGCATTTTTGCATATACTTTTATATATTTTCAAAGTGTAATTTCGTCACCTGCAGTGATGTCACTGCGGTAATGATCCTCTGATGAGAAGAATTATCTTGGAAAACTCATGACTTAATGGCTTTAAGATGCTTTGCCTGAACTTTGAATTCTAATAAAATTTGATTCGCACCTTATTTTATTATTTTATTTCATATTATGCTATATATATATATATATATATATATATATATATATATATATATATATATATATATATATATATATATATATATTAATAATTTAATATTTATTTATATATATATATATATATAATTTGTCACATGTATGAACCATCATGTTGCGTGTGGATATTTATAATAGAAAATTAAATTAAACAATGATGCAATTTTAAGATGAATAAAATCATTTATTTATTCATTTTTATATAAAATGCTAAGACTTTTTATTTTTTCTTGTTTTTCTTCATTTTGTTGGTATGAACCTCAGGAGGGAGCCGCTCGTGGGGACAGAAACATGTACGTCAAAGTGTAAAGACGACAAAGTGAAATCTGCATTCGGTTTGCGCGTATTTGAATAAAGAAATGCTCACATCTAATGAAACATCATGCATGTGTATGAATATATATATATATATATATATATATATATATATATATATATAGTATAAATGTTAATTTACACAAACATTTCGGATACATATGTGCACAGATGTTTCAACTACATCCTCATTCACATCATTAAACGACTGAGAAGATTCTGAAAAATGAAGGAAGTTTATGCGATTGGAAAGTTTTAGTATAAGTTGATATTTGGGGTGATTTATAAAGGCAGGTAAGACACTCAAATTTAGCTGATAATTACGTATATTAAATATACGTCAACCCACATGTAAATATATATGAAAGAACCCAAAAGAAATATGTAAACAGATAAACGATATAATAAATAAAGAAATAGATTAAACCAGTAAAAAACGAAATAAAGAAATAAACGAGAAAACCAGAACCACCCATTTGATCGCACATCGGCACACCCATATAGCAATGTCAACAGGTTATAAACAACCTAATACTAACAGTCAAACACACAACTAAAATACGAAAAAACACATCCAAACACACACATATTCACACACAACCACACACACATACATATATATATATATATATATATATACATATATATGAATAGATGAAAGGATAAAATAATCCGACGGTATGAAACTAAAATGGAATAAGCGAAAGACCTAAAAAGCTCAACGTTTCGCACAAATGTTATATTGGCTTTGTTAAGTGCGAACGAAACAATGCAAAAAATGACAAAATACGTATTTTGTCATTTTTTGCATTTTTTTCGTTCGCTCTTGACAAAGCCCATATAACATTTGTGCGAAACGTTTAGCTTTTTAGGTCTTCCGCTTATTCCATTTTACTTTCATATATATTTATATATATATATATATATATATATATATATATATATATATATTTATTTATTCATACATAAAGCCACACATCTGATACAAGTTATGGCTTTTCGAAATATCACGTGATATAAATAGCAACTATACTTCATAACTATGAGCCAATCTTTTAGGAACAATGGTCAAGGGAGTTTTATAGTCAGACACGGTTATATTTATTCATGAGAAGTTCGATATTATTAGATTTAAAGATAGGGATAAATTACTTAATAAAAAATAAAACCACAATTAAATGCAAATATATAAAAATTCATACATTAAGTAGTCTGTTTATATCCATTGTTATTTTACCACGATGAGTAAAAATATCTGTGGCACTTCCCCCTACGTTTCTCGTATACTCTAATCTCAAACCTTACCTTGATCGCAATTTAAATTTTTATTCTACGCCGCTCTTCAGCTATATGAACGATGATGCTTTCTTCTGCACGTAGTCTTCCGGTTGCATGAATTCGCTCAGAATGAAGGCCATATACCTGTTCAATATGTGTTACTAATAAAACAGTATATGTATATATATCTATATATATATATATATATATATATATATAGAGAGAGAGAGAGAGAGAGAGAGAGAGAGAGAGAGAGAGAGAGGGGGGAGGAGAGAGATGAAGACTGTTACGGTGTATCACAGTTTTTCCGTGTGCATAGTCATAAAGAAAAAAAGAAGAAAAAACATTAATTAAAAGAAATAAAGACTATTATTAAATTGTTTTTTTGTAGTTATTTTTACAAAATGTGCAAGAATTATTTTTTATGTTCATTAGTGAATGTCATTACATGCAAGAATCGAATATGAGTAGAAACATATTAAAATGAAATGACATGAATGCTAACAGTTAAATAAATCATAGCACAGAATTGTATATTAATGACTAACCAATAACTGAGTAAAAATGTGATGAAAGAGAAAATAAAGACAAATATAATTAAATATTCATCAGAAGAGGGGGTAGTACGTTTGAAAGCAAAACAGGAAAAATAATTCTTAAATAATCCCATTTTCGATTGCATTTCAAAAGGTCGAATTTCAATTTCTTGTTGATAGCTTAAACGATACAGAATATTTAAATACAACACCTGCAATGTAATAAATTGTGGGATGTTCTCATGGATTTGGTAAAGCGGGAATCTGAAGATCAGAGATAAAGTCGAAGAAATGGTGAAGGAAGAAAATTGTGTGAGTAAAGAAACATGTAGATAAGCAAAAATGTTATAAGCTTAGATTAAGAATATCTAATGAGTGAAGATGTAATAGGTAGATACATATATGTATATGTATATATATATATATATATATATATATATATATATATATATGTAGAAATGAAACGAATGCGCGACAAGGCATGATCAAATTGAATGAAGCTGATACATAGTAAATAGCACTTTTTCCAAAATATAATTTTCTTCCTGTTCATATGTTTCCACATAGATCAAACACCGAACAAAAATCTTTACTAAAAATCACGACCCTCTTCTAAAATCAAGATGATGAGCACACACGAATAACTAACTCATGCCATCTCTATTCATTAGCAAGTATAACATCTGAGTAACAGTATTTTCTTACTAATGGGCATAAATTACGTAGTCGCAGATTAACAAAATATCGTTCTTCATCTCTTATTATAGAAGATAATATCAAATGTTCCAGCTTGTAAAACGCTTTGCAGTTAGGGATTGTTCTGAAGTAATATAGATATACATGATAATGTATGCCTGTCAAGAAGCGACCACATTTTTTTTAACTTTCATACAAATTGTGTGTGTTATATGTATAAATATATATATATATATATATATATATATATATATATATATATATATATAATATGAGACTAAAAGTATACTTTTAGAGAATTTAACTGATAGTGAACTAGTTTAAGCTCAATATACAAGATATAGCCATTATAAAGATAAATGAAGGAAGAAAGATAAAAATGTGTGGATCACAAATCTATTTATTTTCGATTGTTCAATACAAGGTGTACTACATAAAAACATTTTTAGTTTTATTTCCTTAAGCCAGGCTTTTCAAAGATGAACATCTTATCATATGAGGAATTAGATAGATGGATAAGTTGGCTGGAAAATGGCCAAAATTAAAAATTGTAAAAATTTAAGAGGCTATATAAAGTGATGAAAAGTAAGAGTCAACGAGCATTCACCAGCTGGACGGACTCTATATTTTGATAACCTTTTTACACACACACACTCTTACTTTCCATTACTTTATATTGTTTCTTAAATTTTTCAAATTTTGAATTTTAGCTATTTCACTCCCAACTTATCCATCTATGTAATTCCTCTGATGATGAGATTTTAATCTTTAGAAAAGCCTGGCTTAAAGAAAGAAAAATAAACATGTCTTTATCGAGTACACCTTGTATTGAACCATCGAAGATGAAATAGATTTGTTATCCGCACATCTTTACTTCAATCCTTCATTTTTCTGTATGTATATATATATATATATATATATGATTATTTTTATTTACACAGACATGTACAAAATCTGCGATACTGGCCTGTCGATGTTATCGATCAACAGTTATTATAAACTGAGATCTCATCAGGGAGAGTTAAAATCCGATCCTAACCTTAAATCATATTTGGAAAGACCCAAATATGATCTAAGGTAAAGATCGGATTCTAACTCTGCCTGATGAGATCTCAGTTTATAATAAATGTTTATCGATAACATCGACAGGCCAGTGTCGCAGATTTTGTACATGTCTGTGTAAATAAAAATAATCATATATAAAAGCTCTATTAAATATTGAGCACTTTGTATAAACCCGGTTGAAATTCTTTTGATTACTACCCTGTGGATGTTTTACCTTGATTATTATATATATATATATATATATATATATATATATATATATATATATATATATATATATTAATTAATTAATGTTAATCGTGATTTTCATTACTCTGTATTATGATCACAAACTTACCGGTGGTCTATGAATGAAATCCTTTGTTCTTTTAAGGAAGTGATTGCTATGGAAAATACATGTAAAAGGTTTAATTTTAGTTTTTCCTTTTTTTCCGGAAATGATCTGTTGGTTTTGCGTGTGCTGCAGGAACAAAATATCCTAGCAATTGTGTGTTTATTCCAGGTTGTTTGCTTGTGCGCGAACAATTGTTACGTTTCATACAATTATTTTGACATTCAGCACGAAAAAAGTAATAAAGACTTGATCGTTGGAATTTACCATACCATAATATATATATATATATATATATATATATATATATATATATAGAGAGAGAGAGAGAGAGAGAGAGAGAGAGAGAGAAAGAGAGAAAAAGAGAGAGGGAGAGAGAGAAAGAGCGAGAGAGGGATTGGGGATTGTATTGCTTGGCAGTATTAGTTTTAACAAACATGTTTTGTTGGATTATTTTTTCAAACTGTTATTATATACAGATATACATATTTTAAATTACTGCTGTTGTCCGAGACTTCGATTGTAACTGTCCTACCAACTTTCCGAGTGATGAAAACAGCGAGAATGTCTTCCAACAAACGTGACACATAAATTGCTATTTAAATATAGATATTAGAGATTTACCATGGAACACGTGCTAAAAAGGAATCGCTGCAGTTAGCAATGATAATCATATTTCAATCTAAGACTCGATCGGCTAACAACGTCTTTCAGAAACGCAGGCTTTTCAGAAAATGTAAGAACCTTCTTTTTTGAAATATATAGTCCTGTATATTTTTCTGCCCATTGTCTGTTAAATACTCGAAGTGTTAGGTTCATCAGTCGAGCAACTCTAAATATGTCGAACAATGAGAGACCTTTTAGGGAGCTAAGTGCTCCCCGTTATATTCGTAATCCTTATGTCAGACTTATTTAAAAAAAACAGTAATTCTCTGCGTTTTGAAATCACCGAGTGCACCTGTGCCTCAGTTGTATTTTGAAAGACTGAAGGTCAGTGTCAAACTAATTCAATGACAGATGCATGTGATGGGTTCAGAGATCAGAATGTCGTTGTTCGAGAAAATCAGTTATCAAACTCAACACAAAACATTTGACAATGATAACGGCTGTATTCCCTCTTTCTCTCTTTCTCTTTATCTGTATATCTCCTTCTCTCGATCACTCCCAGTCTCTCTCTCTCCCTCTGCTCTCTCCTTCTCTTTCTGTCTGGTAAAGAGATTGAAAATTCAGAGACTGATTTAAATTATGAAAGAAACGCACGCGTCTTGTCGCGCTCTCTGCAAGATATAAAAATGTGCTTCGGTAGAAAATAATTTGTTTTTATATTAAAAAGTAAAATGGTTCGTTCCATTATTACATGATGTTTGATTTGCAGCACGATGATTGTCCCGACCAAACAGCCAGCAAGCCAGCAAGCCAGCCAGCCAGCCAGCCAGCCAGCCAGCCAGCCCCAGAAGCAGACGACAGTGAATATCGTCAAACGACGATTGCTCACTGGCGATAACAAGACGTAACATTGCACATACGATCACATGTTGTCACACATCGTCCCGTCGTCGACAATAGTCTGTCAAAGATCATCCAGCCGTCCAAAACAATGTTGCAACAAATATACTATTGCACCCTTCTTTTCTTCCAGTAAGGTGCCAAAATCAAACACTTAATAATATGTACCTGGTCAACAATGTGTTTATATTTGCATAAGGCAAATAGTTAATCTGGGTTTCTATTGTACATTAAAATAATTTGCTTTTGCATATGTGTTTCTTATTTCTCTAATTTATCAGATTTTCAAAATACTCAATATTTCTTTCGAATGCACGTATATAAATGTATATACATATATGTTTGATTTCATGACGGTGATGTTCTGTCATTCCGCAATCAGCAAATAAAATGTTAGTAACCTGACTTAAGAGACGTTGGTAATGTAAATCCCACTTATTTCCTTGATAACATCCTTTCAAAAGAGTAGGTGGAACATAATATATATATATATATATATATATATATATATATATATATATATATATATATATATATATATATATATATATATATATATATATTACCGTTGTAAACAACCCGGTAAATCAGCGAGAGATGAATCCTATTTAAAGGCAGCTATCGTAAAAAGTTTAACTTTTGAAAGGAACATTGCAGTGAAGCCACGATGATGGCTCTGTTAATACTATTCGCTACACATCTCAGCCTAGTTTGGGTGCGACAAATCATTAATTATTAATAATTATTTTTCTACTTACGTATATGTTAAATCCTTTACGGGAATCTTTAGTGTAGAGAAAAATTATTCACACTGGTCGCCGGACTCGAATACCGGATCACGAGTTATATTTCAAACTCAAATTCCAACGTCCTTTCCCACACGATCGTTGTCAACAACTCGGTAAATCAGCGGGAGATCAATCCTGTTTAAAGACAACTTTTGAACAGAGTTCGACTTTTGAAAGGTACATTGACCTGGAGCTACAATGACGGTACATAGCCCAGCCAAGTTGGCGGCGACAAATGATTAATTATAAATATTTGTGTTTATCTATATACGTACACGTTTAATCTTTTACAGGAGTCTTCAGTGTAAAGCATGATGATTCACACCGGTCGCCGGGCTCAGATCCTAGAACACGACTTATATTTCAAACTCAAATTCCAACATCCTTGTCAACATGTACGTTGTCAACAACTTGGTAAATCAACGAGAGATTAATCCTATTCTAAAGCAGTGGTCTTAAAGTGTTCGACTTTCGAAAGGAGCATTGCATTGAAGCCACAATGACGGCTGTGTTAATACTACTCGCTACAGAGCCCAGCCTAGTTTGGGGGAGAAAAATAGTAGAGTAAAGTATATATATATATATATATATATATATATATATATATATATATATATATATATATATATAAGGTTCATATATATTCCAATAACCATGTTTTTATTTTATTATTTTTATTTTTATTTTTTCACATTTCCGAAAAACATAACATTTTTATGAGATATATATTTTTATGGTTCGCTTCATTTTCCTTGTGTCAAACAAATCATTAATGTAAATATCGTCTCTGGAACATTATGAAATCATATATATATATATATATATATATATATATATATATATATATATATATATATATATGAAGTTAAATGGACGAAGAGTGATAAACATGCACGAATGTCCAAATTTATTTCAAACTTCTTTCAGAACCACTTCAATCTTCCATCGCTACGTTTCACTTGGAATTCTCTTCGGCCTGGAAGCTATCTCTAAATAGCCAAATATCTTCATTTTAATTCCGTTTAAGTACGCTCTATCTACTAATTTGAACTCAATTTTCACCATTGGATTTACTTATTTTTTGAACGCCTACCCATGATGCCTCTACGAAACTTTTTCTTCTCCATTGAAACCCTCTTCCATTGGACACCTTATCGGCGGACAATTTACCATCCGGACAAACCCAATATCTTTTTACTCGAACTTTTTTTTCTCATCCATCTATTTCTGAATATTTTGTCATATTTTTTCAAATGTTGACTTTTGGCTTTTCTATTGTCAACTTATTTATCTGTATAATTCCTCTGATGATAAGATCTCGATCTTTGAAAAGCCTTGGCTTAAGGAAAGAATAATAAACATAATTTTATTACAGAATATACCCTGTTTTGAACATTTGAAGTTTGAAATAAATTTGGACATTCGTGCATGTTTATCACTCTTCGTCCATTTAACTTTATAATTGCTCTATCTCGTATATTGAGCTTTTACCATTTCACTATAGGTTCTTTCTACTAAAAGTTTTACTTTACTTTTAGTTTCTTACTTATATATATATATATATATATATATATATATATATATATATATATATATATATATATACATTTATTTTATTTATCTTATTTATTTATTTTATTTATTTATTTTTTTTATATTGAGCATTTATTTGGCATTATATTTTAAATAATTATTGCATCATGAGTTCTTACTCCTTCCAAAAGTTATCTTATTTACTAGTTATCATTTCTTCACTAATTAGTACAGATGAAAACTAGAATGAAAAAAATGTCTGCTGATGCTCTCATGATCTGGCCCTGTTACCATTTCATTATAGGTTAGGTTTAAGCTAAGTCGCTGCGATCATTTTTGTTGTGAGTGATTTGTTCTATATTTAAATGATTTATATTGGGGTATTAGTACTCCGTCATCTACTATTAGGTTTATGGTTTCTATTGCCAAGATAGTCTTATAATATTCCTATACCTTAGATACTTTCATATTTATGCTGATAAAAGGGTTACTGCCACAGGTATTTTATATGGGTATGTAACGGGATAGGATATATGCGGTTCTATGTAAACAGTTTTGAACCACTTCTTGTCTTTTCTTTAATAAATGTTCTTTAGACATAACTATATTGTAAGATTCCAGAATAAGAGGTTACATCTCTTAGATTTGTTAGGTTTATATTTCCCTGCGTTATCTATTATAGACCATTTTAGGCTGTATTGTATTTTGTTACTGTTTAGTTCTCTTACATGTTTAGCTAAAGTTGTAGGGGCCTCTTTGAATTTGTATTAGGTTCTTTGAAAGAGTGTATATGGTTTCTAAATCTGTCCTTGAAACTACATCCGTAAACCCAATGTATGTTCTAATTCTGTTTTCCTCTATGACGTTACACTTATACACCAAGTTAAACATCTCCCCTCTAAAGGGCACTCATTGTCATTTCTACAGTTACATTGGGAGATGTTATTTTGGTTCTGGACTATACTAATTTCTAAGTTACTATTCTTTTTGATGTTTGTGTTATTTGAACTTACTATAGTTGATGTTATGTTTATCGATGTGGAAAAAGATAGTTTTACTGTATTTCTATTTATAATTTGCCTAGTCTAAAATCCGTAGGAATTTTTTTCTCAATAATATATATATATATATATATATATATATATATATATATATATATATATATATATATATATATATATATATATATATATATATACACTTTATTCTATTCAGGGAGAGCGTAGTTGGTATGGCAATATGTCACCCTCTTCAATAGACTCCCTTGCCTCTTGACCTGAAATCGAATATTAGTTTACTATTATTGATCTACTGACACTCCAATTAAATGATATCGTCTCGATACATTCTTGATTTTCTGGATTATAATCTGATCGATTGTCCAGGAAGACGTGAAGTTAATCTGAGAGTTAGCATGGAGGTCTCATTAATTTGTGATACGACTTCAGCCAATTAGTCGATTATTCTGTACGCAGGGAGTTATTTGCAACCGAGTTGAGGGCTTTTTTCCGAGCGAAACACGAATCACCCTTGAGTCACAAGGACAAATTAGAGCGAAAATAGAATTGACAGTGACGGTTAATTGTTAAGTCTGTCATCTACGTTTCATCTCGAGTCATTTCTAGCGTTTCGCATTTCATTGCGATTTTTAATTGGACTCTGGCAGAAAATGTAAATGAATGAATTCTGGACTTTACGTTTTAATTACATTTCTGATTTTCATTTCGCAATTGGAGCATGTTAAGTTTTTATTTCTCTGATAAAAAGCAATTATTGATCTAAGATGAGTAATTAATTATTATAACCGCCTATATAATTTTATCACAGAAACATGTTTGTGTCTTTATTAAGACCGAATGTTTTCTTGATACGTCAAATAGCACAATCAGTAAAGATAATCAATTCAAAAGTTCCTCATTGCCGACAAGATTTAATTCATTTTGACGAAATTAAAATTAATAGATTTCTTGCATGTCACACACAATAATTAAACAAAAAGTATTTCTACATAAAACTACCCGCCTCTAATATTAACGGACATCAGAAAACATTGTACGCGTTGCCTTAATCAATAGTTAAACTAAATTATATGGGCTATATATATTTGTCTAATTATTTACGTCTTGAATTATTCTTAATTTTAAATGTGAAATTCGATATTCCATAGCAAATGTTAAATGATAGAAACTTTTCAGGAGAGCAATAAGATAAACGTCTAATTCTAACAATATATGCTAGGAAAACGAATTACTATGCATGTTAGCATACATATATTTAGTGCCAGTATGAATCCAGAATTTGTTCCACTGTATTTGAAAACTGTATAATTGTTTTTAACACTGACTGGACTCAAACGTTATTCTGTTAACTTTATTTTTCCTTATAAAATTGTCAATCAAAATGTATTACATCATTCATAAGTGTACTGCGTATATGCAATCAACATTCGGTAAAGTATATGAAGTAATCATGTGAATTTCTCTCTGCATTTAACCGGAATAGCGTTAATAAAAAAGCTACTTATAATATGTTCCTCACTGATTTAGGCCAATTAGTGCTACTGTTATATAAAACATTTATATTTATTCCGACTGGTAAGTATAGACGACTGTGTGAAGACATAAAACAGTGCTGGAGATATATATAACCCAGAACAGCGAAAGGCTAATCACCGCAGCAAGAGACACCGTCCCAAAGAACAACTCGGAAAGCTTTGAAACCAGAAACAAAATAACAAAAGAAAAGTGGGAAGAAAAACAACTACATGGACGCTTCATAAGACTTACAAGAGAAGATACCAAGGAAAATAGGTGGGCATGGCTAAGAAAGGGACACTTGAACAGAGAAACAGAATCTTTACAAGCCGTGTAAACGATAGCATTTTAAACGCGCAGACAATTGGTACAAACATAAATCAGAGACAGTACTGGAAAACGAAAAACATAAAATCCTCTAGATCATGGATGTACAGCGGACGCACATCTCTTTTCAATTCAGTTGTTCAATGCAAAGTATATTCCGCAAAAAAGCAATTTATTCAATTAATTTTTTCCTTAAACCGGGTTTTTTAAAGATCAAAATTCTTTCAGCAGACGAAATTACGTGGATAGATGAGTTGGCAAAGGCCAAGATTTAAAATTTGAAAAAGTAAAATAAAGATTGTGGGGGAAAAACAAGGCAAAAAGTTGTCCGAATGCAAGCAAGTGTCCGATTGCAACAAAATCCGGTATCAAAAAGTCCAGCGGAGAAAGTGATTTGTATGAAGGTCGTTAGAAAGCACGAGAAGTAAAATGTGAGGTTTCAAAGAAACTCCAGAAACCAACCTCCTGAGGTGAGGACAAAATAGATAGAATCCAGAGGGTAAAAAGTCCAATAGAGGGTTCATTCGTGGATGCAACAAGGCTCAGTGATTCGTGAGGTGGGGAATATTAGCCATTTTCAAAAAGACTTCCTGGGCTGAAAATCATAAAATAAGTGTAAATTGACGAAGAGACAGCGAATCTATATTTAAAAGCTAGGCCAAGATGAAAATTGTCCGTTGGTAAACAGGACCGTCATAAAAATCGACACAAATGAAAAGTACTGACAAATCGTAGACTTTGTCGTTCAGACAGACCACAGAGTGAAAATTAAAGGGACGGAAAAACGAAGCAAATACACGGAACTTGCCAGAGAACTGAAAGAAATATGGAGCATGAAGAAAGTCAATATAATACCAATAATCGTAAGAGCATTAGGCACAGTCTCAAGAAAACTAGAGGAAAGACTGGGAGAAATTGGAATCAATTGGATCAATGAAACAATACAAAACAGCTGCAATCTTAAGGAAAATTGTGGCTAGCTTTGTTAATTACACGATAGCAAATAAAATTAGTTCAAAATACAAGTAATTAAGGTAACAAATAAATTATGATAATACCGTCGTTAAAATATAAAGATATCTATTAAGGGAAAAATATTTGAGGATGATTGAATGGACATATGCGAGTTGCGATTGTGTTAATATTGTAAAGCAATCACAAGGTTGCAACATTGTGGCGATGGGACAGGGGTTGGGGCTTGGTAGATAGTGAGGGACCTATTCGATTAGCGACTCTTTTATTTGGACCTTGTCTATGAGGTAGAGACTAGTGGATGGTGCACTAGCCCAGATGAGATAACAATACTTCATGCATATGTGGATGGTGGATTTGTAGAAATATAGGATACTGTCAGGTAAGAGAAGTTTTCTAGCACGATAGAGGGAGCCCACTTTTTTCTGCAGAATTAAATGTTACCAACTACAAACTGGAAGTCACTTTCTAAGGATTCGACAATTCCCTTGGATATGTGACATCTGATTTGCTAACATGTCTAGAGTAGAGCGTGGTGCCGTCAGCAAATATTCCTATCTCAGACACAATGTAATCATATATAAAGAAACATTTAGTCAAAGAACTAACATGTTGCTATATCTGTAGCCGATTACATCACATACATGTTAAATACAACAAATTAAAAAAAAACAATTACTAGAATGACTTAATGATTCAGATTAGCTTCAATGAGTTTATATATTTCATATTTTAATTTAGTAGAATACAAAATTTATGGCATCATTAATATTTTTTAATCATGCTCCAAAATGTCAACACCCCAAAATACTATTCATGTGTACAAGCGTTTCAAAATTAAAAGCAAGTTAATGGCCCTCTTCATCAGCACAAGTTCTTTATCAACCTCTATATGGACAACTTGAAATAGAAATATTCGTAATAATTTCAAGAAGAAAGACGAAAAATCTGAGATGGTTTGAAATAGCGCAACTTATCCACATTAGTGAAAGGCTTGCTACATGGTATCTATAACAATTCAAAAACAGAATAGTATCAATTTTAAAGGGATTTGAATAGCTTCAAAATACTTTTTAATTGATGTTTCTAAAAAAACCAAGCTCATTCTTTCAAGAAAGATTAACAACCTGGATAACAAATAGTGTTTTTTGTTCAGCCCAGACACGCTTCTCTCTCTCTCTCTCTCTCTCTCTCTCTCTCTCTCTATATATATATATATATATATATATATATATATATATATATATATATATATATATATGTGTGTGGGTGTGTGTGTGTGGGTGTTTGTTAGGATTCAAGATGGCGAACGTATGAGGATCAAACATGATTGCAAAGTTTTTCTTCTGAACGTTTGGTTTTTCATGTCTCGATACGTGGTATTTTTTTTCAAATTGAGAACTGTTGATGTACTTTTTTAACGAGCTTAATGTGAACAGATGACATAATATTGTTTTGGGTTACTTTAAGCAAAACGATTCGTAATAATTTGTACTGAAAAGGGTTTTTTTTAAAACATGTTTTGTAAGAAAATCTTTTAAAAATCTTGGCTTTTATAATGTAAATGAAGTATACTTACTTATACACACACACACACACACACACATATATATATATATATATATATATATATATACTATAAGTATATTTTATTAAATATTAAATATTAAATATTAATTGTTTTATACATTCAGACGACGCAAGTTCAGGAAGTGGTGGTTTCAGGCGTTCGCATAGGCTAGAACGTAGTTCGTGTGTTCAGTCTAGACCAACACAGCCGTGATAAATCATAAAACACAGTGACTGAAATTAGGTTATATATATATATATATATATATATATATATATATATATATATATATATCATGTCGCGATAAAAGGTTTAACAATTTAAGAGAATTAAAACTTCAGATGTTGACAGATTACAAAGATAAGATACTTCCAAAAGAATCTGTGAAGTCTGCGTGTTTCTGTTTGATTTGACAGAGTAGTCAGAAGACGTTCCGTTACCGTCTCAGTAGTGTTCGATTTGTCCGTTTCATTTTCAATGTATCCATACGTGAAATAATCTTTTTTTCTGAATAGATGTGCGAAAATATTATCAAGAAAATGGCGTTCTTTCTTCCAGAATGCTGACCCTGACACAGGATGTTTTTAGAGATTTATTTTAATTCTTATTGTTCTGCATAGATGGATGTCTATATAAGTCATGTATAACTAATACCACCTTTCTTTACTGGGACAGAGATTTTTACCGGATGCCTAAATAGTTTATACATTCAATGCAGTGCTAAATTAGGCTAGTGTTTATTGAGCATTCAGCGTAATAATAGATGAGGGGTAAATACAACAAGAGTCCCTTTCTTCTCACTGAACCTACATGGCACAAAAGCGGAGGTAATCGAACGATGGAAATAAAAAAATACATTTTGGTTAAAATAAAGTAGAGGAAGAAACAAACAAAAATGACGGATCAATTCATAAAAAGTGTCCATTAAATCTGACCAAAATCATATTTAAAACGTAATCGTGCAGACCGGCGAACGTGACAGACCGACGAACTCCTATTACACACTTTAGCGTAACATATTATGGACAACACGATTTTATACGAGACCTACTTAAAATTTGATAGAGTATATTTCAGAGGTTCTTGGACGTATCGAAATTAAACTGACCATATAATTTTCTTTTTCAAATTGAAGTTACACATACAGAACTTATTGATATTTCGAACATAAGCGTGACATACTAACTACTGGACCACTTATATAGATATGTCTGCAGATACCTAACGTTAGACGCATCTATTCAATATACACGATGATCAATATAAATGCAATTACAAACTCACGCATGACAGACGAAGCCTTTGACAGAGATTCAAGTGCGCAATGGAAATGAAATAATCATAAAAACCAATTACCTTTTCTTCCTGCGAAACAATAAATAGTGTGAATTGAATTAAAAAAAAAGAAAAAGCTAAAAAAAGCTAAAATAAAAAAAATTAAACAAAATATATACATAAAACTGAAAATATCAAATAGAAAAACATTGCTACTCGAAAAACTATGTTTATTTGGTTAAACGACAAGAAAAAAAATAAAACGAATAAATTAACCACTTCCTACATTTCGTGACTTTGCGACACGCAATTAATGCAATTAGTTGCGAATCTCGTGGGTCTAACTATGGAGGCTTCTCAACCCGGAGATATTCATAGTCAATTAGATGCAGAGTTTGGTGTGGATTTACGACGAAAACATACGGGAAACTAGAAAAGATGAAAAGACAACAAAGATAGCTAGCCGAATATCTACTTTAAATGAAAGTATACATGTACATTGTGCATTGTAATCTTTCTCCTTACGTTGAAGATAAATTATATCGGTTTATCTTTCACTATGAGTGAAATACCTATCGATAGTGTATTAGAATTTTGTGAGTGTACATAATCATCAGTTATAAGCTGAAAACATCGATAAAGCTCAGTAATAGGCAACGCAGGATGGAACATATCAAAGCTGTTTTCTTCACATGTTTAACACTAGTTACCCACCTAAGACAGAGCCGTGAAATCCTGAAATACAAATGAAAGGGTGATCTACACACATCACATTGTAGCAAACTGAGAAAGTGCAAATCGAGAAACGTGCAATAGCCGATTGAAATCGCAGATGCACGTGTTTGTACCGAGGCGATTTAAAAATTCAAACGGAGCATGTGTGATAGAAGTGACGACAAATTGAAACAGCACTCTTTCCAGTTGAACTCAAAAAAGAAAGGATATAACATTTCAATTCCGTAGTGTCGCCTTAGCTTGGTTTGGAAAGACGACGCTTGACTGAATGGCATAATGAACATATATTGATATACCGACCTAATTCTGTATTTGCAGGAATAGTCCAATCAAACCCGAAATGTGTATTTGAAAAATTTCAGTAATTGACATATTCTGCAGAATTCCAGATAATTTTACTTTTAATGAATTGTAGTTTTCTTGCAATGAACTGATACATTGAACTTTTTTAACGTATTTTTGAATTTATATTAAGAAACAGAAAAAAATCGGCTTAAGTATTCACTACCTTAGGAGATTGAAGATGTCAGGACTTACACAAATGAAAGCTGATTTCTTAATATTTTGATGATTACATGTCATACACCTGCATATGCTACACATAAAATAAAATGTTTTTTTTAAATTGAAATGAACAGATACAGAAGGAACTGTTATTATAAAGTAAACCGATAAATCGTATCCTTTGTTTACTGGACAATCAAAATGACAAATAGAGTTTACCTTTGTGGCATCCTGTCATTTCTATCTGTACGTGAATTCAAACCCTTATTTTATAAAGGTAATCTAAATTTCAGAATTACTAATTAAATACGTAATACACGCACACACACACACACACATACATATATATATATATATATATATATATATTAAAATGTTTAATTAAATTAAAGATAATTGAATTATTGTTTAATAATAATCTATCCTGATAATATAAACCTCAATATATTGAATAGAGCTATCAAGTCTAGAGATGAAAGATGAGAATAAAAATTGTAAAGATAAAACATTTATTAGAACATCAGAAGTTCAATGCAGGAGGCTTCATATCCTTAATCCAAGGATATGAAACTCCTTGCTTTGAACTTCTGATGTTGTAATAAATATTGTATCTTTACGCTTTTGTTTTCTCATTTCTCATCTCTAGAATATATATATATATATATATATATATATATATATATATATATATATATATATATATATGATTAAAATCATGGAAATTATATTCTAACGTAATAGAAAACGAAAAAGGAATAAAACCATACATATTCATCAACGTTTCGTCTTTATTTCAAGGTTTTCTCAGGGTGATGTATTTAAAGAAATAACATACAAGTACAATATTTGAAAATATTTAGTGCGTGGGTGACGTGAAAATGATTTAGGCTTTTATGTAATAGAAGGAATGTGTTTCTGTTTTTTTTTTCAAACGAAACATAGTTGTACGTATTCAAAAAATGTGGTGCAATTATGACGTGAAAAGAGTTTTAGTTCGAAAAATACACAAAAACATACTTTTAACATCATAATCGTACATCATATTTTCAATGCTAGTGACTATATTTCGTTTGAAAAAAATAAACATTCACCTTTAAAATGGAGCTCATCAGGACCCTGACACAGCTTTTGTTTCAAATCTCTGTCAATAATATATTGTCGTATGTAAAAACAAAGAAAATGTGAAGGGTTTTCGATACAAATTTTACACTTTTTGGAAAGCAACGTGTTTCACATTACCGCTATTAAATACTTTTACATATTACCAATCTATTTCGCACACCCTATACGTGTGAACAATTATGTATTTCTTTCTATCGTGTGTATTATCGTTTTTTTTAATTTACAATTGTCAGACATGTTTCAGTGACATTCTTAAACGTTTAATCAGGATCTCATCATAACTTAGTTAGTATTTCTAAACGGATGAAATCTTTGAACGGCATTCATTCAATAGTTTAGTTCTGTACCAACAAACGTTTAAAATCTTGATTTACATTTCGTTGTTGCCTTTTTCGTGTGATAAAAATCGGTATCTTTGAGGAAATATAAGACGTACACTATCTACTGTAATACCAAACGTGTCTTTTTTTAAAAAAGAAACTATCATATAGTTCTATCGAGACGTGAAATTTATGAGGGTGAGAAATGTAAATTTGTTAATGTAAGAATTACCAATGAAACAATTAAAGTCTAACTTGCCGCCGAAAGTTGTATTTCAATTATAAATCAAGAAGCATGGAAACATTGATAAAAGCATTAACAATGAAAATAAATCTCAAGTAGAATTTCAGTAAAGAATTGAATTGTAAAATTGAATTAACTTGTAATATTTCGTTTGTTGGAACGACACTATAATGGGTGTCTTCAATAGGAAGACTCAACAAGTATTCGTTCGCATTAGAGCAAACAAACACTTGTCGAGTCGTCCTCTTGTATAATCAATTTCTCTTAAGTAATATTCTGCCCAGTCCACTGACTGGCGGCATTCATCGCCCAACTGAAAATCTCTTCAACGTTTCTTCCTGAGTAGCCCCGGGCATTGATACCCGGTAACACATTAGTATAAAAAGAAATGAAAATCACATTTTGCCAAACTAAATGGTGAAAACGTTTTCTTGCGAATCTGGATTCATCAGATACATACAAGTCGAAGAAAAATGCTTCAAATTGTCAATTATTAATATAAATAATGGCTTCATGTTCTGTTTGGGTTTAGGTAGCGCTTTCTTTATTCTAAAAATGATGAAACTTCGCTGATGTAAATTGCGGTATTGTATACCTCGACAAGGTCACACGAAAAATAGAAAGCAAAATTGCGATCACATAAAAAAAGTATCCGAAAAGGCAAAGAATACGCGTTTAAACTTAAGACGTGGCTGTGTGAAATTTTTTTTCATAGAAAAAGTAGCGAGAATAGAAATCATTGACCCAAATAGAATAAATGGAAATACTCTTGGACAGTGGCGACAAAATGTATGAAGACTTTTTAAAAGTTTGATTGAAGTACAATATTTTATTAGGGTCCGCAAGCTACTAGGTGTGCATGTACCTAATATAGACATAAGAAGGTCCTTGAATAATCGGCTAAAATGAGTAATATTTAAATCAACTGTGGAATGCTTGTTTTGACAAAATAAAAATGTCATAATATTCGACTCAGAATGAATAGGTGATGATTCTATATTTCAGATTGTTGTGGTGCCGTGTACAAATGAATATATTAATCGAACTTCATAGATCTGAAGATAATAATACAAATATAAATGCACCTGCTTAAAGATCTGTGCTGTCAGCTGTAAAAGATTTTGATCAAAATTAACATTAATTTTGTTTTTCGTGTAATCTTCCTCCAAACTTTTCAATGTGATAATTTCATAATCTAAACAGAGATAGGCTCTGTTAATCCCTATAAATATAATCTCTTATAATATAAGCACGTCTCTTATCGAAATTACTGAATAGGTTGATAGGTTTTACTTTTTTCTGGGTTAGAATAATCTCTATTTAGAAGAAAACTGTCTTCTATCTATTAAACAGTTTTATTTTGTGTGTTGGTTCGGTGGAGAGTATCTCCCTTTGATAGTTACATTGCCCCTACACCGAATTCAGGCATGTTAGACTTACAATTGGGTGATTGTCCCCCTGGCGACAGGAAGGAGTTAATGTTTTTCTTCGGTGGTATCGACTACTCAGGACGAATACCTCATCCCCACAGATAAAATGCCACCGAAATATCCCAGTTTCTGCCGGACTGATTCTCAAGATAGGACCGTCGACTGGTATGAATACCACTAACGAACGGCAAATGACTGGCATCATTATAACCCAGCTTCTGTCGGACTGGTTGTCGAGATCGGATTCCTCGACCGGTATGTATACCGCCAACAAATGGCAAATAACTGCCGCCCAAACTGCTACGATACTTCGTCGTAACTTCGTTCACAGTCTCTAGAAGAGTAAGTCTACTCCGAACATAAGGTAGATCACTATCATACCATAACACCTCACTTTTAAGCCTTGCTCAGTATAAAGTTAATACTTTTTTTCTTTTCGGGTTTATTTTGATGAAATCCGTAGTGTTACGGTTGCTTCGTAATGTGAGGATAATTTGTGTTTCAAACACATTCTGGCATTTGTCCCGCAGATCCAATCGTTTCCATTTTTCTCTTTTTTATAATATCTCATTAAGAGATGCTCGCAAATCTTGGAAGTTTTTCATAAACTTTTTGTAATTATTCGCAAAATCAAGAGAACTTTGAGGAGACGATACATTTGCCGGAGCTAGAATATGTTTTATTGCACTTGCTCGCTTCGTCTATAATTCGACTAAGATATTTTATTTTATTTTTCTTTTCGTAGACTGTAGGTGAAATTCACTTGTTTTATTCTACATCCATTTTTTATCTATTCACTTGTCAATTTTGTCTAATTACGCGAATAGAAAATGTTTCTCTTCAGAAACTGGTTGAATATATATTTTAAATAAAATTTTGTCAGTCATGTTTGTATATCTTTCTAGGCAACAGAAAATAACTTTCTTTTAATATGTTTTTAGTTAAAGATTTTCTGTTTCCATTTTGTTCCGATTCTCTATTTTTTTTTCTGTCATTCTATTTATTATTTCTGCTGTTCTTGGGATGTGTCATCTAGTTCGTTAAGTAATGCGTCCATTACTTTTTAGTGCCTGTAAATTTCTAGAATGACATTTTAAAATTCCTCTACTTTCGTCACTTCTAATAAAGTGACTTTTTCGTGTATATATATATATATATATATAAGTGTTTGTTTTCATATAGTTTTAATGGTTGACAAACTTACAAGCCTATATATTGGGTATTTAGATTATCATGGTTTAATTTCCTTCTTATTACAATGCTTTTCTGGTACCAAAGATACTCAAGTTATTTCTCTCTTGATAAAACATAAAAAAAGAAATATAAAGATAATAATTATAACTATAGTCACTATAAAAAGATCGCAGGCTTGGTCTAGGCAAACCTCAAAACTAGTGAGATCTCTAGGGCTAATTACCAAAGGAGGTCGCACAGATCTCGGCAGGGTAAAACCTTTGTCATTAGGGGCACACAAGTAGGGGATCCTTCTTTTGAAATGGCAAAGTGAACTTCTCTGACTGGAGATTTGTCGTGTAGGTCACAAAATTTAGTTTACTAATTATCATGTAGAAATTGTAATTTACAATACGGAGGCGAAACAATGTTTCCTTTTAATAGACGTATGAATTTACATAGGACTACTACTAAAGGCTGTGTCCATGGCCTTAAACATTTTAAAGAGACCTGTAGCAAATCGTTATCTTCAATACCAATCTTTAAAAACTATAAGATAATCGATATAACAGTTTTGGTGAGGTTGACAATGATATACTTAAAATGCTTTAAAATAAGGAAGATAAAATAATTAAGACAATGCGTGTAATTCATCTATATATTCTAAATTTGTAAGCAAAGATATATAACTTGCAAGACGAATTATATAAAGCATGAAAATTATACCAGCTTTGCTCCGGTATTAGAGATAGAACACATGTAAATAAAACAACAGAGAATCCGCCGTTTTATGCCAGGTATTCTGTAAATAAACTAGAGACATTATCATGACTAATATTTCCGAGTCTTTCAATTACATTAATAAAACGTCTTAATCAAACCAAAAAGACGGTACCGAAGGACATAGCATCCAAAATAGTATTACAACCGGATGTTATGTATAGAGGGAAGAACTTACTACATAGTATGAATAGATATAATCGATACAAAAGTATACCAGACACCTGTTAAGAGTATAAAAATCTCAAAATCGTTATGTAGTCTTGTATGAAAATAAAGGATTGATGATATAAATCTACCTAAAATATTTAATAATCAAGTAATCAATAAATTACTACCACATTAACTTAAGATAAAGGAACAGAATCCACTAAGCTAAGGCAAATCATACGGAATACGGTTTTCAACTATAAAGAAAAAGTAGAGAATATAAATATAAATGATTATGATAAAATGAATATTCCAGAATGTCAATGTAAAGCCACCCCTTTATCTAAAAATGGCATAGGGCATATAATCCCCGGTAATCTAGCGATAGTTTTAAATTCTAAATTAAGAACAACTCTTTAGTAAAGGTCCAAACTATATAGAACCAAAATGTTTAAATTATACGAAATGTGTTATGTAAATAAGTAAAGCATTAGATAATTTTATTATAGTAATTTACTCCTCTCCAGGAGTTAGGCACAAGGCCAGTTTTTATCCTACTCCCACAAGTAAGATGTGACCCAAGCTCGGGTCGGAAAGTGGGGGTTGAAAAGCCAGCGCCCGAGAGGTGAGCACTCTGACCATCAAAAATTGCCTGGGCCACGGCAAAAAGCATAAATTATTATATACTATATTTGACGCATGAAAGAGTAATGTACTTAGATTCCTAAACAAAAACGTTTAAAAAATGTAAACACCTTAAAAACGAATCCACCCATTAGAAATTCACAACTAATTATGTATATAAAAATGCTTCAGAATAGTTTTGTAATCGTTCTTATTTATAAGGCAGCAAATTAAATATATTTTTCTGTAAAAAATGCTATATACAGCGCTTATTATTAGAAGTAAGAATTATAGGTGAAGTTTCAGATACTTATACAATTAACTAATAGTGAAACCGATAATATTATTCTAAACAAAAAAATGACTACAATTTGGGGAAAAATTAAAACAAATTCTATGTTTGTATTGGATACATAAAATGCACAAAACACATTTGGCGCCTGTTTTATTGTGACCTCTAAGATGTCCATTACAAAACCGTTAAGTAAAGCTATATCTAATGTTTTGAAATCAATAATCAATCAAATAAATAACTTTCATTACAAAGTAAATTCTATAATGATATAAACCTATTTAAGGTGGTATATATTTCAGATCAAGTAAACGAATAATTAGATCGTATAAATTCTCGTAAAAATCCTAAATCAATCTCAACATATGATTTTACTACTTTATAAACACAAATACCATATAAAAAAACTTATAAAAGCATTATATAATACTATTAATTTAGCTGTTGCAAGAAGGAAAGGTAAATACATAGACATTTCAAAATCTAAATCTTTTAGCGTAAAACTAAAAATTGTCAGACTAGTGTTTCCAACACTGGTCTGACTATACTTATAAGTCACCTATATATATATATATATATATATATATATATAATATATATTATATATATATATATATTATATATATATATATATATTACACATTTTAGGGCTAATATCTATCTACATAGACTTGAAATATATATATATATATATATATATATATATATATATATATATAATCAAATATAAACCAAAAGTAAACTTATTTAAAAGTAAATTTATTTCGAATTTCGATTGTTCAATGCAAGGTGTATTCTGAAAAGCCTTAAGGAAAGAATAATAAACACTAGTTTATTACAGAATATACCTTGCATTAAAATCGGAATTTGAAATAAATTTGGACATTCGTACATGTTTATCACTCTTATTTCTTCTATCTTTATCTTTATATATATATATATATATATATATATATATATAATGTAAATCATATAGCTAGAGCTTATACTTATAATAACTACAGCCGATTTATTGACGACCTTGCATGTATTCATGATAACGATGTTTTTAAATATACAAAACATTTGATATATTCTAAAGCGTTAGAAGTAAACTGTAAACATGGTAACACAAGTTAAATTTCTTAATTTGGATATAAAAATTGAGCATCAAATATTTATCTCTAAAATGTTTGATTAACAAAATGTCTTTCCCTAACATATCATTCATATGCCGCATCAAAATAGTGCCTACCCTGTGTATATTTTTAAGGCAGCAATATGTCCGAGTTTCTGAGAATAGCTCGCGCTACTTTAAGACTAATAGATGCTATACCTCCAGCTTCTACTTTAATAATAAGAATGAATAAATTAGGTGGTGATCAAAGTAAAAGCATATATATATATATATATATATATATATATATATATATATATATATATATATATATATATATATAATATATATATAATATTTATAAATGAATATTAAATTATTCGGCGAACGGAAACTGTCACGTGATTAAGGGAAATTAAGATCTATATGTACCTAGAAGCGGGCACAGATAGGAGACTAGTCGAGAGTGTTCGACGAACGTATTCGGAACTTTTTGACAGTCTATTTTTAACATCTCCGAGAGTGCTCAACTTTATATATACATCTATATATGTACATAATAATAATAAGTATAGCCACCGCCTTCTACAGATGAAAGATAAGTTCCTCTCTTACTCTATTATAAGCCAACTTAATGTGGGGACATTTCACCGGTTATTATGGTGTGTGTGGGGGGGGTAATCTACTATTGACTAGATTCAACGAGGAGGCACTTTAGCTCTGTTGTTACAGTATAAAAGATAATTAGGTGGTGGCGCTACCTGGAAAAAATAGTGTTTGACTAAGTAGTCATCGCAACGTAAATACATGGACAGTTCAGAATTAAGAAATTAAGAACTAAGCTATTTTTTATTTTTTTATTCATTTATTTATCTTTATTTTCTTATTTTGCCTATAAGGTTTAGTTAAATTTGAGGTCTTCATTTTTTGCCAGTTATCGATATAAATGTCTCAACCCGTGGTTCTTTACTAACGTCAGGCTAATGCGTTTGGGTGGGACTTCCCCTTTTTTTAACTACATTTGATAGTGGATCCCCCCCCCATTTGAACTTTGAACGCACTGACCTCTCTAAAATCTTCGCAGAATATCAGCAAAAAAATAAAAAATAACAGACAGATAAAGAATCGTGCACAGGAAAAAAAAATGAAAACCTGGAAAAACAAATATTGTTTTTACTAATTAGTCATCGCAACGTAAGTACATGTATTGTTTAACACGGAGACAGTTCAGAAATAAGAAATTAAGAACTTCGTGTGTTATGTTTTTTTTTAATTTTGCCTAAAATCTTTAGTTGAATTTGAGGTCTCTATTCCTTGACGGTGGTCGATATAAATGTCTCAACCCGTTGCTCTTTAATAAATCTTGTTAGTTCTGTTCATATTCAGAATTATTTCAGTTGAGAGGATAGAAGAAAAAGAAAACGACCTGTTCTATGGCGCTCTCTTCTAGGTTTGAGAGATTTGTAGAAAATATTTTGGGGAGTGTGAGGGGGTCTTTTTCCATGCTTTAGCTAGGGGAATTTGTTTTAAAACTACGGGCATAGCGCTTATCCACGTGGAACACATGTAGTCCTATCAATATCGCAGAACAGTCAACAAAATATATATTTAAATACGTAAAAAAAGAAACAGAATGACACAGAATTTGAATAAAAGTAAAAATGATAATTTTAAAATAAGAGGTTGATACAAGTAGTAAAAACAAGATAAAAGAAAACGAAAAACTTATCTCGTAATGATGTGGGTCAGTTCTGTTCACGTTCAGAATTATTTCAGTGGGGTGGATACAAAAAAGGAAACGACTTGTTCTATGGGGCTCTTTTCTAGGTTTTGATATTTGGTTATTTGTGCTACTTGAAAGCCGATACCATTTCACTATATTCAGATGATTGACATAAGTATTATTAACTGAGATACGTCTAGCAATAAAAGCACACATTCCACTTTGCAAAGAGTCAACTCTTAAATAGTTTCTTCTTCACGCAAATAGATCACATGTTACTACAATACGTTAAAACCTTCGGAAGAGTCTTGGCACACACACACGTTTTATGTTACACATTGTTCACTAAGCACTTGTAATAACATACATACTTATCGCTAAAAATGTTAGTATTCACTAACATACGATCTTACGCGATTTGAGGTGAGGATTGGTATTTAGTTATTTGTGTTACTTGAAAGCCGATTCCATTTCACTGCATTCAGATGATTGAAATAGGATTTAACCAAGGTTGACCCTACTTAAAAAATACAGAAAGGAAGCCCAGTCATCCAAAACGCAGTATATATATATATATATATATATATATATATATATATATATATATATATATATATGTGTGTGTGTGTGTGTGTGTGTGTGTGTGTGTGTGTGAACATTGTTAAAAATAACAGAATCCGTCCGTTTAATTATACCTAATTTTATTTTTACAATTTTTCTGATTGTCTTTTTTGTATTAGAATTTTTTTAAATAAATGTCCCATAGGTTTTACGAACGTTTTCGATTTTTTCGTCGAATTATCCTCATGTGTCAAAAGAAAATAAACAAAAAAGCTCGAGAACGTAGAGAATTATTTAAATGACGGCGGAGAAACGCGCAGAGAATATTTTTCGCATTGTTCCAGGAAAGTCGTTGACAATTTAAATTCAGCGACGCTGGAATGGCGTCACAGAACAAAATCGCATTACGTTAAGAATTTTAAAAAGTTACCACTAGTTTCATATGCGATGTTATTAATTTTATGTTGTGTTATTATGTAGATAGTTTCCAGTATATTTTATTTCTTTAAATTGGTTTCGGAATGTATTTTTTAGTGTTATTAACTAAAAATTGTCTTAAATCAGAGCGAGGGCAGTTATGTTTTTGTAAATATTGGTCAATTGAGCTAGAGTGTACAGGATGCATGGTGTGGAAGGATAGGGTAGTGGTTGTAAAATCAATGTAGCTATTAGCTTTATTATTATTATTGGACTTACATTCTCACAAAGGACTTTTAAACTAAAATATCTCATCTATACATCAAGAATAATAACTATATAAACAAACCCAGACACACCTAAAAAAACACACATATAAAAAACGGACATTGATATACATACACATCTAGACATGGACACTTACACAGATTCACTATCAATCAAGCATATATTCAGAATACATACGTGCCCGTAAATAAATTCTAGATGTATATTCAATAAAAAATAAAGAAATAAGAATATTCTAGAAATATATTCAATACACACATCCATACGCCTATACAGGGTCAACACCCACACACACAAATATATATACATATACACATACACACACATACACATATTTATATATATATATATATATGTACATATATATATACACACACATATACATACCGATACATGCATACATACGCATACATACATATACATGCACATACATACAGTCACACACATACACATACACATACATATTCTGAATATATGCTTGATTGATAGTGAATCTGTGTAAGTGTCCATGTTTAGATGTGTATGTATATCAATGTCCTTTTTTTATATGTGTGTTTATTTAGGTGTGTCTGGGTTTGTTTATATAGTTATGATTCTTGATGTATAGATGAGATATTTATACTTGAATGAAGCGAGAGCAATAAAATAAGGACAAGAATGAGCAATGGAAACGCCATAGGGGGTAATAAAAAATAAAAAATAAAGGAGTGGACAACCACTGGCAAAAAAGGTCAAGATAGGAAAATTAGTAATCCG
Source organism: Sepiola atlantica (assembly GCA_963556195.1). Taxonomy (NCBI): domain Eukaryota; kingdom Metazoa; phylum Mollusca; class Cephalopoda; order Sepiida; family Sepiolidae; genus Sepiola; species Sepiola atlantica. The sequence continues at coordinate 38,655,277 of OY744516.1, read as the reverse complement.
ACACTAGTTCATAAGAGGTAAAAGATGCTAGAAATAGAAGATGCTAGATCCCAAAAAAGAGTTATTTAAGATAGAAAATTCTTCAAATCCATCCATTCCTGAAAGATTCTCGGTCTGATGAGGTTGACTTTCTTGGGAAAGTGCAACCGAAACATGTATGCACATATGTAACCAATAATGTTTGTATAAATTAAAAAGTTATACTTATAAACAGCTCTACTTGGTATTGAGCACTTTTTATAAACACTTGAGTTTCTACGGATTTACATTTACAGAAACCAATACATGTACGATATATATATATATACATATATACGTATATATATATATATATATATATATATATATATATATATATATATATATATTAATACATTCCAGAAAAATTCAGATTATCATAGATGAAAAGGGTTTACAAGATTGCTGGTTCTTTGATAAGCAAGTATACTCGCTACATTAGCGAATGTTTTACTCGATCTGAACTCATTTCTTGCATCTAATTTGTGGCATATTCAAAAGATAAAACTGCCTAATGCATATGTTATGCAGATGAACTGGTATCGAACTAAACAGAATTTACCGGCTTATCTGCCCTTTGAAATAGGACTATGGCCTTATCGTTTCTTTGCAAAGCAACAACTGCGCCCGAAACAGTGGGTGCAATCTCTACAGTCATCATTAGGCTATTTCATGTTTTTACATTAAAGGCAGTGGTTGATGACCCGGCAAGTGCATCCTGTGACTCACCCCACAGGCATAATGTTAACAACTACAGATGAATAGAAAGGAACAAATATTGGAATTTGCAATCAGGCATTTGAATTTGAATGACAGAAATGATGTGTGTGTGTTAATGTCTGACAAGACTCTATTTCTGGTTTCCAATTTATTTGATTTTGGTTCCGTATGAAGACACATTCAGTGCCAAATACGAGTTAACTCGTAGTAGCAGTGTTCATAATGTGTGTGTTTTGAACAGAGGTGAGTTATCTGTATAAGCATAAAATTAAACGCATATCATTATATTAAACCACCATACATTCTATTGAATCCTTAATACGACAATAACATATTTGAAAAGTTTTATAAGAAATATATAATGGAAATCTCTAATAGTCGTGGCGATTCTGCTACACAATCCTGATACGGCATTAAATGTATTCAAAACGAGAACATCACCTTTGGAGGCCCGAAAAACGTCAATCGCTGGATGATACAATATGAAGTGTAGCTTCTTGAAGTGGCGATCGCGATGGCAATACAACGACTGACTGACGACCTGACATAATTGTCTGATCCATAGCATCATTATTATTAGACATGTTGTAAACCTTCCCGTGACCCCATGCGTCCATCTGATTATAAGTAGAATCTGTGAAACAGAATACCAATAAAAGTGAATCAGGCCGATATATACGAATTACAATTAAAGGCTGAATTCATTGTATAAAGGAATGCTCATTTTTATGATATCCTTCTGCTACTGATGAGATTAACTTTTAAGAAATGTTACATCTATAATTTATATACAGAAATACTTCATCGCTATGAACTTTTGATCTTTTTATAGCGTAGAAGTAGCCATAGTGTAAAATTAAATGTTCTTTCATAAAAGATATAGAAAATGAGTGTAGGTTTGGCCAACTAAAGTAAAATTTAATGAGGATAATTAAAGAAACTGTATGTAAAAAAAATTGAATTAATAGGAAAAATTACTATTGATCAACGCAAATAGATATGAATGCCTGAATATTTTTTTAATACTCTTAATAAATACTACATGTATATAATAGTTATAAAATTATTAAATATGCTAATTATTTTCAAAATTATTCTTTTATGTTTTCGTCGAAATGTTGATACTTTCTTTAGTTACATTTTCTTAATGAACATAAAAGAGCACAAATCATCTCTATATCGTAGTTTTTAAAGCAAATATTTTTTTGTCCCAGAATGTTAGAAGTTATTCTGTATTTTATTTCGCAGTTTCCCATGATATTATATATATATATATATATATATATGTGTGTATATATATATATATATATATATATATATATATATATATATATATATATATATAAGACTAACGCCGAATTAAAACAGCACTAGCAAACGATTATTGGGAGCTCAAAAAAGCAGACGCTCACGAATAATCGAATGGAAAATAATACGACATGTAGAAATTGAAACGCCCCGTGTAGATTATGTTTGAATGAGAAATTTGAAATCCTTAAATTTCAAGACTACCAAAACCTATTAAACTGTAGAAGTGAAATAGTAAACAACTGCTTACACAGTTTAAAATTAACTTTAGGAAAATACATAATAAATAAATCAATACATGTAAAAATAAGTAAATAAAAAACAAAACTAAACTAATACTTAAAATAAAAATACAAGCAAACACGTGTTAAAACAAGGTCACCCATTATTTCGGCATAACAAAGAAACAAGGATAAGCCCCCTATAACAAAAACAGAACAATATAATAAGAAATGCGGAGTAAAATCAACCGAATATTTGTTTGTGACCAGCCCAACGATTGGCTAAGTGAATAGCAAAGAATCTAATAAGTTTACTAGCTAGACTAAACACCACGTGTATATATATATATATATATATATATATATATATAAACACTTGTCAACACAATCTTCATGCATTTTAGCCTGACGATTCCCTACGGGGATGAGACGCGGAAGCCTCGGTGTAGCTTAATTGCTATAAATATATTTTATAACTTACTATATAAATAAATATATATATATAATACATATATATTTACATATTATACGTATATACTTTATAAAAATATATTAATTAACTTTATAATTTGTTTGTTTTTTTTTATTGCTAAGCTTATTTTATAGCGTAGGAAGTCCATAGTGTAGGAAGTTCATATCGTATAGAGTTCATAGAGTACCTATTTTACTGTAATTCAATTCTAATAATATAGACATTGATGGAGACATCGGGGAATCGGATTTTCTTACTGATCAAATCGGTATGATGAAAACTGCAGTTATAATCGTCTTTCCAATATTATAAATGTGTAAATTTGAAAGAATAAATGTTTTTGATTATTGCAAATCGTACAGGAAACAGCCAGAACATGTATTGAACATTGCCATACAAACGATCGAACTGCTACAAGCAACATGGCCACACAAGATCTTAGTCACCAGGAATGAGAAAACTGTCAACTATTTGATATGGCAAACAGAGCACGGAGTAATGTTGAAGCAAGCAAATAAAACTATATAAGTACATAGAAGTTACGAAACCCGATAGACAACACATATAGAATACTACTGTAATACCAAAAAGTGTCGGGTTACTTCACGCAGTTCTGTAAAATACAATAGGCTAGACGTACATGTGACCTGTCGGCTCACAAACACTATCAACTTTTATTCTACTTTTATTTCATTCGAAAATCAATAGACTGTGACATATTCTTCGTGCATACATTTACTTCTACAATATCCTTTTTCCATAAAATTGCTTTTAATAATAATAATAATAATAATAATAATAATAATAATAATAATAATAATAATAATAATAATAATAATAATAATAAGCTGAGAAAAACAGAAGAGTAAGGGTTATTCTTAAATAACACCTCAACAGTCGAAATACAATATATACTATCAAGGTAAGATCAGTAACTATCATTCGATATACTACCGGTATACTTGCCTGGTATATAAGTGAATTAGCATGTTTGGATACCAAAAACACAGAAGATGCTTACAATATATGGAACTTTTGCAAGGAAAGAGATGCAGAACGATTGTATCTACCTCGAAAGGAAGGTGGCCGAGGTCTACTTAGTGTTGAAGATGTTGTGAATATAGAAAAAGTTTGTCTATATAAATATATTTCTGAAAGTAATGAGATTCTTCTTCGTGAAGTGAAAAGAGAAGTAAAACTAAGAACTGGGGTTAAAAAGAATCAACGGTTACAAAAGGGAGGGTTAAAATTATTTGAACAGAAACAACTACACGGTGTATTCATTAAGAATACTGCATTTAGAGATAATGACAGCTGGAATAGGTTGGTCAGGGGTGATCTCAAAAGATCTACTGAGAACACTTTAATGGCAGCCCAGGAACAAACCACTCGCACTAGGTCCATCAAACATTACATCGACAAAACTGCAGAATCACCGTGTAATGAAAGGGAAGAAACCTTAGCACATATTGTATTCGAATTCCCTATGCTCGGACAACGCCAGTATAAAAAATAGAGACACGACACAGTCGCTCAGGTACTACATGAACTATATGCAAACTTTATGAAGTGGACAACAATGAGAAGTGGTATGAGCATACGTCAAATGTGATACAAGAGAACGACAATGTCAAACTTATTTGGGACATGCGCATACAGACTGATAATATTCTCAAACATTCAAACCCCGACTTATTCTTTTTAAACAAACACAAGAGAACTTGCTTAATCATTGATATAGCCTGCTCCTTCGATACCAGAGTGCATGAGAAGGAACATGAAAAAAAAATATCAAGACCTAAAATGGGAATTAGTTTGACTATGGAAATGTAAAGAAGTAAAGGTGCATTACCGGTGTAATTGGAATGCTTGGAACTATAACGAAAAGCCACTATAAATGGCTTAAACAGATTGATGAGACAATTTATTTTCCAATTCTGCAAAAGGTTTGCTTGTTAGGAACAGCGAAGGTGTGAAGGTACATCTTGAATGTTTAAGTGCAAGGGAATTGACTTAATGTTCAAAAAAGAAAACTCCAACTAAAACATCTAAAAGTTGAGTAGTCTTTGAAATAATAATAATAATAATAATAATAATAATAATAATAATAATAATAATAATAATAATAATAATAATAATAATAATAATAATAATAATAACTTGCGTGTAAATTACAGGAAATGATGTTTTCAATGTCAATTATCTTGTTCTTAACCTATACATGTTTGAATAAAATATGATGAGATTTGAATTGTATATTTATTTTATAAAATTTGATAATACATGAAACAATTTACAAAACTTCTTTATATACAATATTTCTAAACCTTACTTTGTCAATGCTTTAGATATAAATTAAATTTGGCTCTAATTCATGAGTAGCATACAAAGATTTGGAAGGTCGTTGCTTTTGGTGTAAGCGTGACACACAAAATAACACACACGCTATCGTATTAATATGTGTATCTCCGGTCGTCCCCTCCCTACCTCCCTCCCCTCCTTCGATGTAGAAAAAATGTTAGAGGTTTGTTGGGATCGAACTATAAACCAGTCGGGCCGACGTCAAAAACCGACGTCAAAATCCTACGTCGCTTTACGAAAATTAGGTGACTTGAATGCTTTTCTAAATCTAGGTGCGGCACGCATGCGCAGAGTTTTTGATGTAAGCGTGACATACGAACACACACGCTATCGTATTAATTATAGATAATAATAATATTATTAATGATAATAATAATAATATCGATTTCAATATCAACAAAGCTATTGATTATATATAGAGAATATTGGGCAATAAATATTACAATTACCTTGCTTGAAAATTAATGAAAATCTAAGAAAGGTCTTCGAAGGCTATCTTATTTTGCATCAAATCACTTTAATTAATATTAATGATTAACATAATATCGATAAAATTATTGCGTATATATTCGAAAAAAAGATGATAAATATTACGAATGAATAAAACCGAGTAGTAATTTATTAAAAATATTAATATAATTCAGATAAGGTTGTATTTATATAATGGAATAAAAGGAAGGATTAAAACTTTATAGATGCCAGTGATTTAAACAGCCAAAATATTAAGAGAAAGTGTAGTCAGTGTGGGTAAACCCAACCGACATACCGAGGTTATACTTACTAATAACGGATAAGCTTAAAGAATCAAGCACTTACTCAACACATTTATAAATATAAATGGAACATAAACAAATTCAGGAGTCTTGAGACTGCCGGAATTACATATAGTGTATTGATACTAGACATGAACAGGTTTATAGACAAGCAATCTTCAAATGCTGAAACATTAAATGATTTAATTTGAATGTGCAGATAAAATACATTGCTTACTACAATAATGCTCTACGGTGCTTTCTCTACCGAGAACAAAGAGTAATCGAGATATGAGAGTGTCATATGAAATAGTCATTTACTTATATTATAACCTCTTTATGTGATGTTGCATTACTTAATTTCTAATGTGTGTATCAGTGTAGGAAACGTTTATGCTTTTGCTTTGAGATAATAACAGTATAGGGTAGTTTAATCTTTTACGAATAACTATATACAAGCAGCACAGTTGCAGAGGTAAATTTTAACTTAAAAACACTTGTAATGGATAATATACATTTTTACACACCTGGTGCTATTTGACAATAGACTAAGAAATTCCTAATCAAACAATAATTAAGCCTATATTCAAAATTAACGGTAAAAGATATTTTATTACCTGATAACTGATTTGCACTATTATATTAACTAGTTATATATAACCTCTTGATTAATGTTCATATTATTACGACGTGGCAGTCGTTATGCCATCTAGTATTCTTCATGTTTTGTTTGTTTAGAATCATTTCGGCTGCCACATTTGAATATACTTGGTGTCGAATGTTTATATACGTTGATATTTCTTACATATTTATGTTACATACGGAAAGGTTTTGGGTTCATATGATATCAAGCCGGACAATGTAGTTCACTGCAGGTCAGACAAGATGTAAATGACGAACGCATCTGTAAGTGTGACGAAACTATAATAGTGCGAAAATGACTGTTACTGGAGCATGCTGCTGATGGGAATGACTGAAGAAGGGTCAGTAATGGCAACACTCTAGCAAAAGATGAGCATATCAGGAGGGGTCACCATGAATCCGAATTAAACTGCCAGTCATACAAACCGAAGCGGCCTTCCCCAATCGACTTATTAAAAAGAGAACAGATGCATTTAGAGACTTGTCTACCATCGAATATATCAGCCGTTATATATCTGGTATAAAGATGTCTTATAAGTGTTCTTTTCTTGCCGACGACATGACTATGTAACACTTTAATCCCATTAATATGCTCATGTATAATTTTTAAATTTAAAAAAAAACACCAACACACAGTGTGACACAAGCAATTACATGATGTGTGTTACGAACGTTCATTACATGTTGTTATTCCTTAAAAAACATCGGCTGGCACATATTCTTCATAGAAACATCATCGGCGATGATGAAGATAATAAAAGCAATATAAATGGTGCTAATTTCTAACATGAAATAATTTTCAGATTTGAAAAGTGTTAAATCGATTTCCTTATCATACACTATATCGATCCTTCCAATACGACATTTGAGAAAATGAGACAAGCAATGTACAAAACCTCATTTAATCTTCTAGAAATATAATTTAAATAATTCTAACAGTACGTGGATTTCTGAACATTTCAATGTTTGTGAACATTGAAATTTAATGAAATTCCTGATTACTTATAAACATGAACGATAAACAATAATTTCGTTTGTAAATATTCCTTTGTTAATATTAATTTGAAAAATGTACGCCAACAGAAATCCGCTTTTATCTTCGCCATCTTTGTATTTGATGAGATGCATTCCGAAATGGAAATTGTGAAGTATTTTTTAATTTCTAAAGTAGTCAGAAGAGAAAGAAAAAGAAAAAGAAAAAGAGAAGGAGAAAGAGAAAGCGATATTAAAATCATATGTATCAAACTGGAGTTATTTTTTTATCATTTGGATTATTCGGACTACTCTTCTCATCTTCAATGTTATTGAAATTATTTTTTTATCATTTGGATTATTCGGACTACTCTTCTCATCTTCAATGTTATTGAAATTATTTTTTTATCATTTGGATTATTCGGACTACTCTTCTCATCTTCAATGTTATTGAAATTATTTTTTTATCATTTGGATTATTCGGACTACTCTTCTCATCTTCAGTGTTATTGAAGTTATTTTTTGGTGTTCACTAAACTTAATATTTCTCTTCGAATATCATTGTTAAAATCTGTACTGTTTTCTTTCGAGTCATGTCTCATAAATGCAAGGTTTTCCTCCTCTCACATTTTTTCAGTTTCTTTTATTATCATATTCATTTTTTTTTCACTTTTTCTTTTCCGACGTTTCATCTTCTTGGCCGTTTTTCTTCGTAGTAGTTTTCACTACAAATATTAGTGTTACCGCAGGTCAGAATGACAGGAAGCGTATCTAGATTCCCAGTACTCACGGCTTCTTTCTTTTAGCTTTTTACAAGTAATTCCCTGCTGATAATAGCCGCTGATTTTTCTCTTGAATTCAGGTTACAGTAAACCTCTGATGATTCAAGGACATTTGTTATCCTTCCAAAGTGCTATCCTTTCTCGTACATTCCATTCACTCAGCCCCTATATTAATACGTTCCGTAGTTAAAAGCGATGGTTGGGCAACGACGTGGCTCGTGGTATGTTATATTATTTTCTAATGTATATTAAACCAGGTAATAATAGCTCCATTGATTTCGTCCGAATAAACTCTATCTATTTTTCCAGTTTTATTTTGGCCTCAATTACTTTTTTATTTATTTCATCTGCCGCATTTATTAGTTTCATCTGTCTATGTTAATCGATTTCTCCAATCTGGGATATGTCTATTTTAGTAATATATTACTTATTCTTAAACATAGATATTAACAGTTTATACTATAGATGGCATTAAGATATTTAATAGTCCCCCTTTATATGACATTAAATTAAAGCACTTTAGTACCACTGTCTTAAAATTACTATTTTGAAGAATACTGATAAGTTTATTTAAATCACTTTCGTGGCTTATGTAGTTGCTCACTTTTTTAGAAATAGAAGTATTAACGCCGAGTTTGACGAAACGTAACCAGGAAAACTATTCTCTATCTCTAACAGGCAGTTGGTCGATTAACGCTCCTCATTATAAATATAATACTATAACATCAGTCAATTGAGATCTATGTGCATACTTGTAGCGTCGAGTTCTTTCATGCACAATAAATATAAAATACAATAACGGCGATTCGCTTAAACCATGGTGTGCTGTTTCTTTGAGTTTCTTATTCGCATTCAAATTGAAAAATGTAAAGTATATAAAAATGATCGTTATTCTCTACACATGTTTTTACCTTGTTCATTACGTATAGTATAATATTAGATTGAATATATTCTCATCTATGAATTATCGGGATTCTTGATGATCGTGCCTTAAGTGATTTTTTTGATTCCTGAACAACCACATACTTTACAAAAAATAATCTACATTTTCTTATAGTGATGTAATTATAAAGTACAAACAGGAATGAAATAATCGCAGCAGATTTTGCAAAGAATAAACACATATATAGGAAAACGGAATAGAATATTCAGATGACAACATTATACTGATAAGAAATATGTATCAACTGTTGCGGGGGAATTACCAAATGTAATTCATTATAACGATTGAAATAATACTTGAACTGAACAGTGGGAAGTTACATGTTAATTTAATGAAAATAAGTTTCCATGTCATTATGCTTTTGTACGTATTTTATATTTTTCTACATTGCAGACGCACATATCATTTTAATTTCATTTTAAATAAAACATATACTAGCTTAGAATTTTTTCCTGTTAAAAGCTGTTATTTAAATTACCAGCATTAAATTCAAAGTGTTTTGCCGATTACATTTAAGTAAATATTTACATGAATAACGTTTTGTGAAAATATGTAGACTATTGCAAAATTTGGTACCGGGATGCCACATATATTACAAACTGTTTCATGTGTTAATAACACATCATCGGCAGTAAACTGGCGAACTTGGTATTGGCGAGAAAATAATTCGTGAAAATAAGAGGTTTATAATTCATTTACAGATTCATGCATATGTTGGAATTTGAAGTTTGAATATTTTAAAACATCTAAAAGATATTATTTTGTAAGATCGGGTGAGAGTTCGCGAAATGCGGTTGATAACGAATAACTTATCCAGTTCTACCAGATGGAAACAGAAACAATGTAGTACCAAATGTTTGCCCATTTAAATAAATCGTTAAATATAGTAAAATATGTAAAGTCTTAGAATTGTTATAAGTGTGATTGATTGAATTTTGATTACAATGTCAGGAATAACGATTTGTATACCGCTTTTCAATATAATGCAGTTCGCCTTAGTAATGCTTAGTGATTAGCGATTAATGTTGACCCACATTCGTTAGTTTACAGTTCTGTATTTACAATTAAAAATAAATATTGATATATAGTATTGAACGTTTAACGTGTCACACTATACATAAGTAATGTGTCCGAATATATATATATATGTAACGTGTCCAAATATTGAACGGGTAACATGCCCAACTATACATATGTAACGTTTCAAAATATACATAAGTAACGTGTCCAAGTATACATATGTAACGTATCCAAATATACATATGTAACGTGAACAATAAATAGGTTAAACTAAATAATGTTATAAAATGGAATGTATGGGAAGTTTCTTTCCTATACGGAGTTTAAGGCTAGTTTGTATTGCAATTCATGAAATACGGTGGGTGATTATTAAAAGAAGGTCTTTCTGTTTTGTGATTTATGCATACTAAAACGAGTGTGAGATGAAGCAATAAAAGTTAAACAACAGAAACTATTTTTTGTTCCGAGTCTTTTGTTTGTGTTTTAATCTGCTGGGGAAAACAATCTTCTAAATGCAAGCCGTTTGATTGACTAGAAAGATACACCTAAGTAATCGTTTAGAATACGTGACGTCTTGACGAGTTTTACCATAATTACCTCAACGACGATAATGGCTACGTGACACGTAATCATAAGAAGTAACGACACACATAAATATATGGATCGAAGAGTTAAGCTACTCTAAGTTGCAGATTTATATCTCTTTAGAAACGAACTGTTTCAATAATATGGAACTTCTTGACGACGAGAGAATTAGGGGGCACGTTACATATGTATATCTGAACATGTAACTTATAGATATTTAGACGCGTAACATATGTATATTTAGACGCGTTACGCATGTATATTTCAACACGTTACTTATAGATATTTAGACACGTTACATATGCATATTTGGGTATGTTACATATATATATTTGGATATGTTACATATGTATTTTTGGACACATTACGTATGTATATTTAGACACACTACTTATGTATATTTGGGTACATTACTTATCTATATTGGGCACGTACATATGTATATATGGATACTTTAAATAGATATGTTTGCTACGTTACATATGTAATTTCCGACACGTTACATATGTATATTTCGACACGTTACATACGTATATATGAACACGTTAAATATATATGTTTGTTACGTTACATATGTATATTCCGACACGTTACATATGTATATTTGGATACGTTCCTTATATATAGTTGGGCACGTTACTTATATATATTTAGATATGTATCATATGCGTATCTTAACACGTTACGTATGTATATGTGAACACATTACTTATGTATATTTGGTCCTCTTAAATAAGGTAACAGCGGTGCGTTACATTGCGATTCATAAAAAAAAACATGTTATCATTTAGTAAAGAATTTGTATGTGTCCATCCCATTTTCTCTTTTTGCATGAAACTAAATTAAACTAAATATAGCGCACATTTCTAGTCATTACTAGCTGTGTTTCAGATTCATAATGATCGGTTAATTAGTTTAGGAGTTAATCCTGTAAATGCAAACATGCAAAACTGTGTTATTCGGGGAATTAATTTTAGCCGAAAAAAAAACAGTTGTGTACTACTTTTATGTCCTCTTACGAAGATTCAAAACCAATATATGATAATACTAAACCTTATGTCTAGACTCCTTATTCTGTTTTAGATCCATTATGGTGGCTTTTCGTTATGGTTCCAAGCGTTCCAATTACAACAGTAAGCATTTTAACTTCTTCACATTTCCATAGTCTAACTAATTCCCATTTAGATATTGATATTAATTTACTATCGTGTTCCTTCTTTCGCACTGTAGTATCAAAGTGGCTATTTATATCTATAATTAAGCAAGTTCTCTTGTTCTTATTTAAAATGATTAAGTCGTGTTTTGAATGTTCAAGAACCGTATCAGTTTGTAGGCGCATGTCCCATATAAGTTTGACATTGTCGTTCTCCTGTACCACTTCTGGCTTATGCTCATATTGTTGTATTATGACTGGCCCTGTATTTTAAAATGTTTAGATCTACTAGTATGAATTGTGAAGGAAATAGAATTAAGAATAATTTGAGTGCTTTGTGATTTGGGGACAAACAAACTATGATTAACGGTGACTCATTTTATAAGGCATAACAAATGTTTCTGTATGCCGCCAGAGAGGAAATGCTAGGGTCAAAAAGGTTAGACAACATGAGGAACGAATGTTTTTCGCATGACGTTAACACGTGTACATCAGGTGACGTGAGTCATCTTTGTATGAGGTTTTAGTTGTCGACTCCGCGATTTTGGCGGAGACAGGTCGCCACGCCTAGCCCGGATGGCTTGTGTGAATAGTCAGTCCCCGATCTTCGGGGCGACAGGTTCAACAGACTCGGCCATGTAACTTTGTGTGAGAACTTAGTTTTTAATTGAGTTCGGGACTCTGGAAGCGAGAGTCAAGACGCTTAGTATAAACTCGCTAGAAATTAGCAAACTGCCCCCAGCGACCCACAGTATGTATGAAGAGAAGATGTGAACGAAGAACCGACGAATGGAAACTTCTCCAATCGAATGTGTGAAATAAAAATGATGAAATCTCTCTCTGAAAAAATCGTCTCCGAATGTTCTTGTCTTCATGCTTGAAAACCGAGTCTGCCACATAAAACAGGTACCCCACCACGATCACAGCCAGCAGCGGACCAGCGACGAACGAGAACGGCAAAGGTAATTTTCTTAGTTCATTATCAAAGGGACTTAAAAGTGACTCTTAAAAATGTGTTTGAAATATGTGTTAAAATGTTTTACAAAAGTATTAAAAGAAAAGATCGAAACACTTATAATCCTCTCATAGACTTTTCGCATTGTTTTCGACCCAGAGAGGACATAATTAGAACTGTTGAAGAATTTCTGCCTGTAGTAATAAATAAGCTCTCCCCCCTTGTGGTTCTCGTGACGTTTTATTTTAGTAGTTATGCAACAATATCAGTTTTTATTGTTGTTCACTATATGTGCATATGCTAACATCCCCGCATAAACAGAATGAAGGATCGTAATAACGAACTAGCCCAGCGTCAGACGAGCTACTATTTAACAGTTTATCAGTTATTGACATTATCTCGAAAAAAATAGTTGCACTACTATAACATAGCTTAAGACGCTTTCTTTTTTTCATTTTCTTTTTTCTTATTTCTACTTTATACAGTTTCTTTTCACTTTGTCTTGTCTTTACAGATTGAGACGTTTTCTTTCTTTTTTCATTTATTTCATTTAACCATTGAGACGTTTTCTTTCTTTGTTTCTTTTTTAAGTTCAGACTGATTCTTTGTTGTTTTCTTTGAGATGCTTACCTTTTTATTTATTTTTTCTTCTATTGTAGATTTAGATTTTGATTTTTAATGACTTCGTTATGTCGACTGCTTGTACTGTTTCCGTACAAAACACTACAATTAATAATTACAGTTCCTTTTTCCATTTTTTAAAACTTTATTGATTGAGACTTTCTTCTTTTTTTAAATTTAGGTTTTTTTTTTCATTTGTCGTTTTTTAGATTTAGAAATTCTATTTCTTTCATTTTTACTTTCTAAGTTGAGATGTTCTCCTTCTTTGTTTTGTTTTCCATTTTTTATTTCATATTCAGACACAAAGAATTTTTGATTTTACCGATTTCGTTTCGGTACCACAAATAGTAATTACAGTCCTTCTTTTAAGCCGGTTCAACTTTATCGATTAAGACATTTTCTTTCTTATTTACTTTTCTTTTAAATTGAGAATGTTTCTTTATTTATTTTTTACTTTCTAGATTGAGACGTTTTTCTGTCTTTCTTTCTTTGTTTTTTTTTTCATTATTTTATTCTACTATATATTCAGATTTAATATGTTCAGAATAAATTTTGATTTATAATAATTTTATTACGCTTACTGCACGCGCACTGTTTCCGTCTTTTTATTTTTGTCATTTCTCACCACTTTACTTTGACCTCTTTTATATCAAACATTATCTTTTTCTAGTGTATGTGTATAGATATAATTAGTACCGTTTCCCTCAAACAAAATAAAAAAATAATGTGCTCACAAGTACGTTGCTTCGACTATGCTCCTTCGTTGTTATGCAACAATACTAATGTTTACATTTTACTACAATACTCATGTTTACATATATATTTTTATTTTACTTTATTTTATCTTCTATATTTTATATTTTTTTTTTTTTTTTTTAATTTTATTTTACTCTATTACACTTCATTCTTTATTTTATGTATTTCTAAATTTTTCAATTTTTTCATATTTTTTATATATTTTCAATTTTTTAATTTTTCAATTTTTTAATTCTTTTATATTTTCTTATATTTTTATACCTTAATATTTTTTTATATTTGTATTTTATTTTTATTTTTATTTTTATTTTTACTTTTATTTTTATTTTTATTTTTTTGTATGTGTTATTTTATTTTTATTTTTTACTTCTTATCCTCTGATTTTATTTTCCCTCATATATTCTATTATTTTTTTTATTTTATTATAATTTTACTCTTTATTTTTGTTCTTATTTTTACTGTTTTCATTTTTTCTTAATAATCTTTATAATGTTTATAAGGTTTTATTATTATTATTATCAGGTTTATCTTTATATTCTTATTTTATATCTGTAACTTATTCTTTTTCCAATACTGGACGAGCTTGTTATTTCTTCTATGTATTTCTGTCAGATGTGGTGCTAAAGGCGCTGATGAAGTGACGTTTTAGAGTTGCTTTTGTTGGGTTTTTTTAAAATAAAGAATGAAATAAAGTATTTCCCGAATGTTTTGGAAACGACCGTACGCCATAATAGACTTGTTGTTCTAATTCTTTGAGCAATTGGAACCTTATAATTCACTAAATCTCCTTATATATATATATATATATATATATATATATATATATATATATATTAATTACAGAACTATACAATTATAAATTACAGCTAAGCAAAATAAAGAGTAAAAATAATTTTCCATGGAAACGTCCGTGCACAGGCCCGCTGGTATTAATATAAATATCAAAGGTGATAATTTTTCTTAGCGAAACAATTGCAGTGTACACAATGTACAGTGATATATAAACATTTATATATGAGATAGAAATATGAAGAATAATTCTAAATATCATTCATTTTCGAATATAAGGAATAATATAAAGTATAAACATTTATTGCTTCGTTCGATTATATCACGTTGTATGTTTTTCTATCAATATATGGAAAGATGTGGTTAAGAGATTACTTCAAAGCTAGTATCTTTCCAAGGTGGCTTTTCCTGTCGCCCCTGGCTGATCCGCACGCATATATCACTATATGATGCGTCTCAAAACACTATTGTGCAACTATAGTCGGTAGTTAGTCTCTCTATGAAAAATGGCCGAGCGTGCGTTGCGAAAACTCACAATCTTCATGACGTGATTATTTTTAATGCGCAGTGGCATAGACAAAAAACAGGTGGATATCAAGGAATCTAACCAAGACAAATACGGGTAGATGAATCAACAAACGAATCCTTTGGTCGAAATAACGTGACAGCTTCGGGGACGATCATCCTGCATGACAACCGAAAGGTGCCTTGCTCACTTTGTACAAATATTAAAATGGCAGTTTCTAAGAATTTAAGCTCGTAACGCATCGCTCGTCGTGCTGGGGAAAAATGGCGCATCCTGCAAATCAATTATGGTACACAAATACTTTATCATACATATATTGATGAACTTGTAGAAGTAGCTGACTGCCATTTAGAGAAACTACCGCAATTTCTGACATCGATGGTTCGAGCGAATGCGGGAATGCTCGACCTGATTGATTCATTGTTTTGTAGTAATGACTCACCGAGGAAAAGGGTCAATGTGTTTTTGTCAGGGGGATGGTGAGATATCACATTGAGGATTAGAGACAATGCTTGAAACTGAGCAGAATTTGATTATTTAAGAGGACGGCGAAACAAGAATTTGTTAACATTAGACTTGAAAACGATCACGCTGTAGTCGTCTCGGAAGCAGCCCCGTAGTACTGTGTTCTACAGACGTGTAGTTCTTTGAAAAAACTTTGCTCTATCAAGTTCCGTTTAATTTAAGGTACACGAAGGAAAAAAGGAAAATTAATTACAGTTGTTGTAGCTAGACGTGTTTTATGTGTGAATGTTTCAAGCAGCTATCATAAAAATAACCATAGATTATTCAATGTCTAGCAACATCTCTTCTATGGGAAAGATGTTGTAATGAAGAGAGGGGACAGCTGCCTCTATATTTCGAAGTCAATTTTGCACTCTGTCAAGGCAGGAAAGAGTTCTTTGAGAGACACCTCCTTATATGTGGCATCAGTACTCCAGCTTATTACATCAGAAGTTATATAAATTCTGGAACTGTAGAATGATCCAAATATGTTTCTAGTGACTTTATCAACAGTAGATGTCGAAAGAGCGACAATCAGAAAATATCCACCATTAATACTATTCGGTGTGCTGCTATAGATGATTGTGCAAGCTGCATAGATGTCGACAAATGATCTAAGAGTGACATTTGGGAGATTATTGATGAAGTTAAAAATGATGGTTGGCCACAAAATGAATCCTATGACATGATTCTCTCTGTCTATTCTGATACGCCTATTCGTTATATTATTAAATGTGTATTGGTTTTATCATCTGATATCTATGATTCGTTTCATTTATCTTTTTTCTATTCAATAAAATTATATCAGCAGTTTGTCTATTCGTGCTACTTTTTTATGTAAATTTGTGCTGTTATCTGATGTCCGTGGAACGCTACTTTACACCTCTCTTACGCCTATTCATTCTATAAGTGTATGTCTATTCCATTAGAAATTGCCAGTATACTGAAATCATATGCCCTTAATAGGGTTAAGATGAAAATTCATATACACTAAATGTACAACACCAAGGAAATTCCCAAATGTTTACACTTTTATTGTCATTTAGGGTATGACTACATATCAACCAAACCATTTTATTATCACATCACTACAGTATAAATCTTTATGCATGAGTGGATGAAGTGTGTGAGGTGCGCTGAAGAAATATTTCTACCAGTAAAATGCATAGCCCTGTTGTGCTCGCATACCCTTAATGACAATTAAAGTGTAAAAATTTGGGAATTTCCTTGCTTTTGTACATTTAGTGTATATGAATTTTCATCTTAACTCTATTAAGGGTATATGATTTCAGTACACTGGCAATTTTTCATGGAATGTCACTACTTTTATAAAGGCTATGCCTCAATACAATGGCTTCTGATAACTGATATAGTTGGTTGTTTGACTAATCAAGGTATATGGTAAACTGAAATAAAAATGCCATCAAAACCTCTATCTCTGCCAAAAATCAGCTGAATCCATCAAATGGTCGATAAGATATAGAATAAAGTGTATGAATACTGGTCATTTTAAAGGTTTTTCGGAATTTTCTGGAAAATAAAGGTATATGGTAAACTGAAATTAAAATGCCATCAACTAAACCCTGGAACCTCTATCTCTGCCAAAAATCAGCTGAATCCATCAAAGAGTTGATGAGATATAGGGTGGCACATACGTACGTACGTACACACAGATAACATGATTTCATGATTGAACTTTCTGAATCTCTAGGTTGCCTTGACTAATGATGCTGAAATTGTACACACTTATAGGACCTATAAAATCAAAATTTTGTGCAAAGTTTTACCTAATTTGGTTTATTGGCTTTTGAGTTATGATTGATCAAAGAAATGAGATTTCCAGCATAGGCCATTCGTGTGGTCTATTAAGGGATAGAGCGCTCTCGCGCCTCCCTTGATTAGATATTTTATTTCTATTTAGTTTATTATTTCATCTCTATGAATTTATTAGCTATCATTTGAACTCAAATGCGCACCATGTATTAGTTTAAAATGTTATTAATGGTTGTCACATCCCAGTACTTGTGTGATGTGTCACAGATGTCAACTTGTTATAATCATATGACATTTTCGCTTGTGTAGTATACTGAGCATGATTGGTGCAATTAAAGTACAATCGGACGTATAACAAAGTTGATTATCTAAACCTTATCAAATGCCAATAAGTCAATATTAGCACCCTATATGATATTAGGTTGAAAGAGTTTCTTACTACCCGATGTGATATTGCGTCGAAAGAACGCTTTCCAAACAACTTACCCTGAAGATGAGAAAGTGAAAAAATAACTTTTTCATAGCTGAATTAGTCGGTCAATAAATAAACAAACTATACTTTTTACAAAGCTTTGTTAATTCTGCTCTTTTTTTTTCGGAAACCTTACAATACAACACTAAATACTTAGATACAAACAACAGTTTTAAGGTATCGATGTTATTTTTGTCGAGTTAAGAAAAATTAAGACAAATAGGATGCTATAATACAAGATTTCCATAGAAATAATAATAAGTTTCTTTAATTTAGCAACGTTTGTAAAGTGTTGCCTTTTTCTCATTTCTATTTCAATTGAAATCCTAATAATTCATTCTAAGATGCGATAATCTGACTTTTGAATCATTTAATCAATTTCTTCCAACTCGTACAAAGCGACACATTTTTCGGATGTTTAGCAAAAAATTAAAATCTAATAAACTATTTTGATGAATACGATTTTAATAAAATGCGTTTTATTAAATAGCTCTCCATACTATTTTAGGAAAAAGTACGCGCGCTTAGATGTGGCATCTTTATTGTATATGAAGTTGACTCTGTTTATATATATATATATATATATATATATATATAATGGTAATAATCCAGGTGAGAAATATCCACAGGGTGGTAATCCAGAGAATTTTAACCGGGTTTATAAAAAGTGCTCAATATCAAAATAGAGCTTTATATATGATAATTTTATTTACACAGAGATGTACAAAATCTGCGACACTGGCATGTTGATGTTATCGATCAACAGTTACTATAAACTGAGATCTCATCAGGCAGAGTTAGAATCCGATCTTAACCTCAGATCATATTTGGAGAGAATGAAATGGAGGGATAGAGAAAGAGAAGAAGAAAAGAAATTTAACATTTCAAAAATTGAGGCCGTTAAAAAATTTAAATTAAAAATTAAAAATCTAAAAAATCTAAAAACGGCCTCAATTTTTGAAATGTTAAATTTCTTTTCTTCTTCTTCTCTTTCTCTATCCCTCCATTTCATTCTCTCTAAATATGATCTGAGGTTAAGATCGGATTCTAACTCTACCTGGTGAGATCTCAGTTTATAGTAACTGTTGATCGATAATATCGACATGCCAGTGTCGCAGATTTTGTACATGTCTGTGTAAATAAAATTATCATATATATATATATATATATAGATATATATATATATATATAGATATAGATATATAATTATTAATGACTATATATGTATTAGCATATACTATCAGTGCTCTTTTACTTTGCAGTCTCCTTAAAAGATTCAGCTCGATGATTGTCAATTAGTGATAACAGAGCAAATATAAGTCAGTGCGTATTATATTCCAATAACCATGGTTTTGTTTTATTATTTTTATTTTTTCACATTTCCATGAACATAACATTTCTGTGAGATATATTTTTACGGTCCGTTTCATTTGTCTTGTGCCAAACAACGTTTTTATGTCAATATCGTTTCTGCAACATTACAAAATCATCAGAAAAATTCAGAAAGAGTAAAAAAAGTTCTTGGATTAAAGTGTCTTGACACAAGACAAATGAAACGGATTGTAAAAAATATATCTCACAGAATTGTTATTTCTTTTGGAAATGTGAAAAAATAGAAATAATAAAATAAAACCATGGTTATTGGAATATAATATAAACTGACTTATATAAATATATATATATATATATTTATATATATATATATATATATATATATATATATATATATATATATATATATATATATATATATATATTATGTGCGTGTTTGTTTGTGTATATCTACTTTATCGATTCGGTAACTATATTTTCTATTAACGTCTGTAACGTATACGATGTTGCGTCTATGTGTTTGTGGGAAATAGACGTTAAATTGGAAATCGATGGAGACAGATGCACCACACTTTTGTGATCGTTTCTTAGTGCAGCTTGTTTCAAATATCGGACGGGCGAGTCATTGCACATGCGTGTTTATTTAATCAGTGAATCATTTGAAAGTGTTTATTTTTTCATTACTCCCGTAAACGATCTCCTTTCGAATACATCTGCTCCGGTCGTCGACAGAAGCGATTGCAAATTCTTACACGCGTTGAATATTGTTGCTTAAAAGAGCCGAATCGGCACAAGAAAAATACGATAGCAATCAGGACAAATAATAGAAATCTAAAACCTTTGCAAAAAGCAAAAAAAAAAAACACTCTGTCTTTGAAATTCTATCACACTCTCTTTAACCGAACGACCTTCAAACGATTAATGTATTTGGAATCACTCGTTCAACCATCATCATACATGTTCAATTAGATTCACCTTAGGATATCGATCGCCTCACTGAAGCAGACTTAAATTCTGATGAGTAAACCCGATCGTTTACTGTTGAAATCCTGTTAGCAGCCAACTCTTCAATCGTTGCACCAAAATGACGGGCCGCTCCCGACACAAACGCTGACACATGGATACATTCCTATTACACCGTGGAGAATGTGTTTCTCTGATTAGACTTTAATCCATAAGGTCCTATTATTCTTTAACATGATAGTTGTGGTGATAATGACAGTGTGGGTTAAACAAGTGCTAGCATGAGCCAAGCACACATGCAATAGAAGGTTCAGTATCAGATATGAGAAAAAGGCGATATATTTACATACTAGCAAGACCTGTTCCCGCGTTGCCCGGGCTATAACTAAATTTAATTTAGAAAGCTTAAGTATTAGAGTAAATGCGTATAAAATGTATCCATGTTTCTAATCAAACAAAATAGATTTCCGTATTTTTATCGGTTACTGCGCTTTTTATTATGCGGTTATCAAAAATAAAACCCACTCCCTCCCTCACCCTAAAAAGTAAATTTAATCCAAAAATAGTCGCTAAGCTTTCCGCGGTAAGTGAAGAAAAAGTTTTTCTACACTGAACAAATTTGTATATACATCCGTACTGGCCCTATTTAGAGGAGATTTAATTAAGTATAGTATCATAACAGATAATACACTATTGGCAAATATGATAACCATGCCCGCCACGAAAAACAAGTAAATGTGATCCAAAAATATTCGCGAAGCTTTCCGAGATCATTGCAGGACAAATACGTGTAGACTGAGTCGATGTTATCCCAATCCGGAGTAGCCTTGTTTGAGGGATATTCGCAATCAATATTAATTTTTTGTTGTGTTTTTTCATTTAGTTTACGATTTTTAAACTGTTAAGTATTCTCCACAAATGAATATGTTGTTACTATTTAGTTACCTCCCCACGTGTGGAAAATTCATCTCCTTCAAAAGGGATCAGTCTTGATTGGTGAATTAAAATAATTGGCGCAGTCCGGAAGGATTTCTCCTTAATGACCGAGGAGAGAAAATACTAAGTATAGCATCATAGCAGATACTACACAATGGGCTAAAGTAAAATCTCTCCCCTAAATGGAAAATGAAAAATTGCCGCATTCTAGTAGAATTTCTCAATGAGTGACTGAAAATGTAATCAATTCTGATCTGATCCATATAGTGTGTTAAGAGTCCAAAGGAACTGTTAATTAAGAAAAAAATATTTAATCTAATTATTAGATAATATTTGTAGTGTTCAATTGTTAAGCAAATATATAATTACAATTTTTGTCACGTTGTTTAGTTTTATAAGTTTGTAACCAATGTATGTGGTGTGTATTGCAGGAGTAAAAGATTAGGGGGAACATAAGTATGCTACCATCTATTTGGATTACGTATTTGGAAGAGCCAGACGCAGGGGTTTAATGATAGTAATTTATGTTTGAGGATGGTATTAAATAAAAATTTTGGCAAAACGCTCGAGTCAAGTAGGTTAATAGAGTGTTAAGTTTCGAAGCGTATGATAGATGTTTTGTCTTATGTAGTAAGAGTTACAGAGGAAAAGACAGTCTACTAATTATAGATATAAATATATATATAATATATATATATATATATATATATATATATATATATTCTTTTTTATGTGGGCGGAGCATCCTGCCGGATGCGAGACATTCACCGGCTATTTCAGCCACTCTAGCTGAGATATATTTTTAAGATTTTAACCGTCCCTTTAAGTGCAATTGTTTGTGTGTCCCTTGCACTCAGTTCACCGGGTATATTCGCCAGATAGTTTTTGAAATTGTTTTTCACTAGTCCTGTTACTTCTATAATTACTGGGATGATAGAGATCTTCCTAAGATTCCAGTTTGTTTTCATGTCGTGCATAAGAGCTTGCTAGTTCGTAATCTTTTCCTTCTCAGCTCTTTAATCCTGCATTATTAGGAACAGGGTTGCTACGTTCTCCATTTTCCCCATATCACGATGTCAGGTTTAACAGCTCTGTTTTCTAGATATGTAGCTGAAAAGAGTGCAAAGCCATAGTGGATAGTGTATAACTTCTTTCCAACTGTTCATTCTGGTATATGCTCCCAGGACTTGCTGCTACACTGGATATTCAACTTTTTACATATAGTCCAGTGAAGATATTTACACACTCCATTGGGTCGCATTGTATAATAGCAATCTCCGAGGAGAACCTTAAAACTGGATATCAGGTGGCTCACACTCTCCACTTCTGTGTGGTAGAGCCTGCACTTCTTATTGTTGCTGAGACCACTCATCTTATAAAGGAATTGGTCATCAAGCCTTGATCTTGAGCAGCCATTATCATTCTCTCCTGATCATAATGGAGAGATCCTCTTTTAAACTAGTATACACAGCCTTCCTTATCTATATATTCCTGGGATAATTCACGTAGGTAATGCTTAGCACGTTCTTGGTTAGCCTATTCTTCCAGTTTTCTTTAATGGAAGGTATTAATGTATTTGTTGGCTGTTCTTGCGAGCTATTTTCGTGGCAGGATTTTTGTCCGTTTCTGCCTCATTTGTCAGACATTCTTGTCAAAAATGTTTGACCACTTTTGTGATACAGGTTGTTCTGCTTGCTCTGGCTTCTTGATGTTGGGATACCATCATAAGGTTTGGGTTCTGGGAACTCATCAGATATTGGCCGGTGCTCACAATAGTAGCTCGATGTTGATGGTCTATTTCTGAGAGACCCATTCCTCCTGCTTCTCTTGGCAGATACATCCTTGGTAGACACTGGTTCCTGTACATTACTCTGCACATTGCCAACATTTTCCCCGTTTTAGTGTTTAGTCTATTAATGTAATTTTGTGGCCAATCAATAATTCCAACGCTGTATATTATCACTCGTATAGCTAATTGATTTAATGGCAGTTACTTTGTTTTTGTTTGTAAGCTGTGTTTTGCAAATTTTTCTAACACGGCGTGTATATTCTCTGGCAATTGTTTCTCTCATTTTGGCATGTTGCATTGAATCGTTTTCTCTCATGCCAAGGTATTTGTATTGTTCCTGTTCTTCAATGTCTATGATGTCAGTATATTCATCAAGCTGTATGTTTTCCGTGTGGATCTTCTTCCCAGCTCCGAGGGGGGCACTTGGAACATTTGTCCAGGCCGAATTTTATTCCAATATATTTAGAGAAGGTATGGACCACCAAGTTACGGCTTCAGTCAGCATCCGAACTAGCATACAGCTTGAAATCATCCATTAAGAGCAGGTTATTGACTTATTTGTTTGGGTCTTGTTGGCGGCCCTGGCTCAGATTGTAAGCACTCCGGCTTTTGTTCAGTAATTTATTTAGCAGATCAATTATCAGGCAAAAGAGTAGAAGAGAAAACTTATCTCTTTGGAAAATTCCTCCTCGGATCTTGACGTCAGGCCTTATTTTGGTTTCATTAGTATGTCTTGATGGCATTGTTGTTTGCCGCATATTTATATGTACTACCATGGTTTTTTTGATGGTCGGATGGATATTATATAGATCAAGGCAGCGCAGGAGCCATGTGTGGGGCACACTATCGTATGCTTTTTCGTAATCGATCCACGCCATGCTTAGATTTCTCTGTCTCCTCCTACATTCTTCAAGGATAGTCTTATTGAGCAAGAACTACTCCTTAGTGCATCAACACTTCCTCCTGCACCCTGCTTGTTCTTTTTCCAGGTACACTGCAGAAGAGAGGTGTTCGTAGATGCTGTTGACAACCAGGCCAGTGAAGAGTTTGTAGGTTTTAGTGAGGCAGCAGATCGGTCTGTATGGTGTAGGGCTTTGTGTCTCGCTCGTTTTGGGTATGAAGGTCGTATCACTTTTTACTAGCAATGGTGGTGTGACCTCCTCACCCCCCTCAGCAGTCTAGTGAAGCTGCTACTATAATGGCTATGAAGTGTTGTTTGTTTCTTCAGCCGAAAATTGGATATATTGTCTATGTCAGATTTGTTGTGATTCTGAAATTGATCTAGCTTTCGTTTTATCATTCCAGACGTTATCTCTGGCACTAGCATTTCTGGCTTGCTTTTATTACTTCGAGCTATATCTAGGATTTACTTGGCTCTTGGTTGCATGGTCTCTCATTCTCAAATATAGGCCTCCAGTAGTTGTTTAGATCGTTTTCTTCCGGTGGCTTTTTCACCATTATATATTCTCTCCAACCAAATTTCGGTAGAATAGTCTTGTGTTCTTTTTTAACTGTCTGTTCTAACTTGTCGCCCTGTGCTTGCTATCCATTTCGTAAATTCTTTTGGCAAGTGTTGGAATCTTTCCTTCAAGTTCCCTCGCAACGTTTCAAATTTCTTTGACATTTTCTTTGTATTTAAAATTGAGTCTGCATATGGTGTTCCTCAGCTGTCCACGCACTTTAGAGGCAGCAAGGAATTGTTCGATTTGAGAGACTTTCTTTCTGAAAAGTTTAAGTTGTTTCTGGAGTTTCAGTTTCCACGGTGGTGTTGTGTCTTGTGCTCTGGAGTATTTTCCTAAAGATGTAAAGCCCTGCAGCATATGTTACTTGATTCAGCTCCGTGAGAGATATGTTGGAGGTGACAAGTTTTTTGAGGCCGATGTTTACGTTTTGTATTACTGCCTTGGTAGCTCTTAAGGCTTGGGTTTTGGGCAGTTGAGGTTTTTCTTCCAGTCTCATCATCTTGATTTCCTCAATTGTATTCCCAAGTTCTTCTTCCAATGCTAATTACTCATCATCTGGTTCCAGTAATTTCTAAGGTAATGATTTGGATTCAGGTGTTAGCAGTAGTCTCGGTGACTGTGGTGATTTAGAATTTAGGTTCAATGAGGGGTTATCTTCTGATTGTAAATAGACCGCGTATGGTGGTGGGATACTTGTCAGGGGAGTCCATTGCTAAAAGGGGTGCTGGTGTTGAAGTGGCTTTATGGTGGATTGTAATAGACCCAGACTGTTTGACGGCTTGATCTATGGGTTAATGGTAATGTTGTTCTGGTTGTACCTTTGGTGTTGTGTTTTGAACGCTGATGGGAATTTTGATGGCGCTTTCAAGTGGACATTTTTGGTTTTATGAGGGCTGCTATTTCTGATGCCATATAGTTCAGCTCAGCCTCATTGAACAGGCTCATGCTGTTAGATCTTTGGCAAGTTATTTTTTGAGGTCGAACATTTCTCTTGCCTGGATAGACGTGAAAGAATATTTCCCTCCAGGTCTCTGTTCTCTTTTTCTGTTCGGTATAGTTTGCCTGAGTATATTTCATAGCCCATAACAATGTCCACTTTTCTTCCTACTCTCATCTAGACTCTTGTCACCGTCTAGTTTATTCTTCCCCAATAGAAAGGTCGTTCTCTTCCGTCTCTCTTATGGCTGCATGTTTATGAGGGTGTTCTCACTTTCTGTTATATATATGCCAATCTGGGATACAAGCGATCGTAAGCGGGAAACCGATGTATTTGTTTTCTTCAGGGAGGATGGATTCTTTTGTTTTTGGGCCAGGATGTCATTGGATGTTTTGTTCCACTTTTCAAACTTTGAGTAGTATTAACAAAACAATAGAACCTTCTTTTGTGTAACAGTCCATGGTCCGGCTTTTAAGCCTCTTATTTTTCTTTTTTTTGTTGTTGCTGCATTGATGGAGATATGAGGCCAGGACCTTTTGTCTACAGGCCTAATGGCTGACCTTGGTTGGCCTCTGTCATGGCTGGGGCGCCATTTCCATAGGCAGTAAGGTTTATGCCATTGTTTACATCTTCCCGCCTGGTGTATGACCAGGTTGATAGGCCTTATTCATCATGGGTGCCGGCCTGCCAGTATTTATTTTTGTTTTGATTCATATTTTTTATAATTTCCGAATTATCAACGGCTTCTAATTAATTATTCGAAGCTTGCCTCTAATAATAGAGGAGGTGCCTTCGTCCGCAATTCAGGGTGGGGGCGTGTTGGGTGGCTTGAGGAGACAGCACATCATTTTTTCAATATTTGGTCAGAGTTTACTTCAAATAAGAAGTATCCCTATGTGAGGGTCTCTGACAACCCCCTGTAAAGAGAAACCGAAGACACCTTAGGGTGGTATCTAGTAGGCATTCAAGTTCTCACCATTATATATATATATATATATATATATATATATATATATATATATATATATATATATATATATATATATATATGTGTGCGTGTGTGTGTGTGTGTGTGTGTGTGTGTGTGTGTGTGTGTGTGTAAATAAATGAGTGGGGTAAAAAAACTTATATAGGCTTTTAAAAACAATAAACGTAAATCTTTTTAAGGCCCTTTCAACTATCATATCGTCAGGAGAAGATCGATAGTTAAGATAAATAAATAATATTGGCGAAAGTAAAGAGTATAAGGAAAATTGAACGTGCCAAGAAATTAACGATGGGCTATTAAAATAACTTTAATTCAAAGTGGTTAAAACGTTTTAAAAAGCACATCGTTGGATAAAAAGTTCTTAAAAGAGATTTAATATTTTAACGAATTTCTTCTGCCGGCACAAGGAATGTTTACGAATTGCGAAAGAGACAGATTCCAAAATGTTCAAATAGTTTTTGAAATCTGCTCTAATGACACACATATATATATATATATATATATATATATATATAATTTACTCACGGGCTGGAGTGCATAGTGGGTGGCATCATAAATTAGTTTCCGTGTATTCTTTCTGGTTTGAACTTATTTTTATTCAGATCGTGTGTGAACAAAATATTTTGAATAATAACTAACTGATTAATTTATTCCATTAATTTTTAATTAATTGACATTTAATTTAAAATGAATGGACATCTCAGTTAATAACAAAGCGATTGAGTTCCAGTTCGCGAACGAATAATTTAGAAAATTTCTTAAGTGTATGCCATTGTTTTACGAAAGTTAATAGCGATGTTTACTAGTTAACGAATATAATTTTTTTGACTGAAAATGTCTTAATGTCATATGGGTTTTACAGATATGAGATATATATCCAAGCATATACATACATACATACATACAATAATATTTTATTTTCATAGGAACCCTAAAAGCTGTCACTTATCATTGAAACACATAAAAGTTATCAATTCGTTCTACACATAGACTCATACGTTAAGAAAGTCCGCCATAATTAAAAGAAGGTCTATAAAGAAGTGAACTATTTCTATCACTTTGATATCTACATCTTCTTCATAAAATATAATGGGTCACAAAACGACATATGAACAGACATAAAACCGCATCGATTCTGCTTATACCGCATGCTATGCATTTTCTCTCTTCAACGACTCCGAGCTCAGGGAAGTTCATCCGATAACCTTTTCTTCATATCTCCGTTATTGCAATCATTGCTTTTCAAACATTTCTATTAAGCAACTAAGCAAATTTGCATCTTTTGACCAATCAGATCCGATTTATTCACGCATGCGTGTTATTAACTTCAAAATGACCATTATCATTTGGTTTTCTTCAATTCTTGTTTTTAACGTTATTTTCTGCCCTGATTCGATTGATCATCCTTTTGCGTAATGAAACGACGCCTGCATCAACAACAAAAGAGACGATACTGACACCAATCAACTATTTATTGTCAGTGGAAATAACCTTACGCTATTTGCAGCTCAGTATTCATTGGGTGTGGCAAAATCGCCATATTCCTAGTCTGATTTTATTATTTTATATGATTTGCAATTTATCATTTTTCTGCTACAAAAATCCTTCCCTTTGATGGTGGTTCACAGCTGCATTCTTCCACTGCGTTCCAGCCACCAATTATAGTTTCGCAGAATCTTTATGTATTTCTGTGATTTCTCAGGCAAGAAACAGTTCATAAGGTAGAATGCATATTTCTAAGAGGCTATTGCTATTCCTTTATAACTTCTAAGTCTCTTCGATAGATTAAACAGAATCGCTACAGGCCTAAGATGTTAACTGTGCATTGCTGGCAATCGATGACACTTGTATTACATTATTAGTGACAGAAATACTCAAATTCAGATAAATATCAGGATGTCATTATTGAACGTTATTTTCAACGTTTAGGAAGAAACCTATTTATTCATTCTAAGAATAACACGGCAGTCACATCAGCATATTTACGTCTGAACAATGCAAAATGAATCGTGTAAGTTACGAATCCGGCTTTTCTACGTAAAACAATACGTAAAACTCTTCCCAAGAAAATTCTCTTTTATATAGTTATATAATTCTTTTGACATTTTATTTGATTGTTCTCACTATTTTCTCGAAGGAAATATTTTTAAATAAGTTAGATATAAAAAATAATTTCTCTATATCTAATTTCTAGTTATATTAAGTAATACATTTTTAAAAAGAATCGGTTACCACGTGTGAGCTTCAATAATATTTATCAGCTTGGTAATATCCTAAATTATTGTACTTTATGAATTATAGAATGGGTATTCTAGGCAAAAGGGTGAGTAACGTGGACATATTATTTGTTGTTGTTTTTTTTAACTTCACCATTGAGATGGATTCCACCAAAACCGTAACATACCCCATAAAGGAAGAGAAACATTTAAATTTAAAACGGATGCTATATTTATTGCTTATACCCATCCGAGGACGTCTATTCTACTATATATATATATATATATATATATATATATATATATATATATATATATATATATATATATATATAACACTTTATCTTCGGGGTAACCCGCGTGCTACTTTGGTAATCTGTTATGCCCCAACAATGACAACCTCGGAGCAAGAAAAGGATGATTTCTACAGTTGTCGTCGTGATGTCATTTATAGAGTCAAGTATGGGAACAAGCTTGTCCTTTTGGAATCTTTCAATGCTTGAGTTGGCTCTTACCATGTAGCTTGGGAGAGGGTTTCAGGACATCACGGTGTACTGATAATGAATTTAAACTGTCGTCTTCTCTCAATCTGCAGTGATTTTGACCTTACGATCACCAATACTCTGTTTCAACAGAGGAATACCCCGTAAGACCTCTTGGTTGCACCTTACATTGAGGTGTTGGGGGTATAATAAACTACAGATTACTCGGAGGCGAGACATAAATGACATTTCCATCACGCGTTCTTTTCATGGGCACCTGCTTTCTATCGGATCACGCACTCTTTCGTAGTAAGACATCTTTCCGTCTGGAAGCTTCGAATGTCAGCAATACTGAAACACATTAAAAGCAGCATTAAAAGGGAGGAAATGCGTGATAATCTAGAGGAATCTCTCGATGTAGTCGAAATAACTGATGACATTGAGACGTCTTGAAAGCGTCGCAGAGATGTAGTTTATTTCCCTCATTTGAAATACTTGGTTTTCCTGTTCGTAAATACCAGGATTTGTTTGACGATAACAATGAAAGAGTTAAAGAATTTATCAATCAAATATCATAAAACATGGATCAATGATAAGAACGCCGCCTAACCCCAACAACATGCGGCTCAGGAGTATACAAAAATCTTTCATGAGGGCTTAAAGAAAGTTTATGGTCAAAAGGAAAGTTGGAACTTTCGTGTACTCTATTCTGATGGCACATCACTCCAAACGGACTAAAATGATATCTTATTGAATTGGAGAGAACACTTTGAATCGGTTTTTAGTTCCACCTCCGACGTGGATGAAGGCGTCATAGCTTCGATTCCTAAGCGAGCAGAGGTACTCCGTCATTCTATCATTCCGACCTTTAAGGAAATCAAATAATATAATCAAGCACATCATGTCAGACAACGCCCCAGGAAAAGACGGAATTCCACCAAAGATCCCTAAGTATAGTGGCACAAAACTGATAAACAGGTTTTGGGCCTATTAGTTGTCATATGAGAAGCATGAATATGTACCACAAGATTTCAGGGACGCCCTCATAAAATATACTTTAAAGAATAAGAGTAGTCGAATTTCCGGGGAAGTTCTCTGTTGTCAGTTGCAGAAAGTATATTAGCAAGACTTATTCATAACAGAATAATTCATTATTTTGCCGCAAAAATTTACCCGGGATCGCAGTTTGTCGTCTGCGATGGCTGTGCTGTTATCGATATGATCTTCTCCCTTTGTTATGTTGTCGAGAAAGTGAAGGAGACAAATCATGAATTGTATATAGTGTTCGTTGACATAATTAAGGTCTTTGACACCTTGAACAGAAGACCATTGTGGAAGATGCTTAAAAAATTCGTTATTCCTGGCAACATGCTTAATAGCATCATGTCTTGGTTGGTTGTGGTGTCTAACGGGAAGATTTCTGAACGGTTCGATGTTTCCAATGGTAGAAAGCAGGGTTGTGTCATGGATCCGGTTCTCTTTAGATTGTTTTTCTCAGTGATCCTCTAATATGCTTGTGATGCGTCGATTTGTGCTGTCTACTTCCAATTTCGCATTTGTTCGAGAGTCAATCAGAAATCCTAAATCCTTATATATTTCAAGCTTGACATATTTCTTACGTTTATTACAACGGTGTCTACGTTAGTGTCAATTCTATGTGAATTCCTTTTTTAATATGCAAAATGTATTTCTTAATGTCCTCCTATTTTGTTTTGCCTACTTGCGGTTTCTCCCATATATTGTTCCAGGAGTTTATATCTTTTAGTTTATCTTATTATAGTGTTTCAAAGCGTATTTTTAAACCACACATCAAAATATAAGCAAACAAAATATATCAGTGTTTTACTGCCAATTATATTAGAAATTATCAAAAATTGTGTGCACAACTTGATTAGTTTCTTTACTCTAATGTTTTATTTTTCAACGATTATAACAGGAAAGCGGAAATATCTATAAAAACTGAACACTAAATAGCATTAGATGAAAAGAAAAGCAAATACAAAATATTTACCAAACAAACAGATTTAATGGCAGATCGAATATGTCGTCCAAGTTTTTTTTTCTATCTGACACGAATCAGCGAGTTGAAATATCAAAGTTCTTCTTGATTTCAATAGCGATGCGTCATTAAAACAATTGACATTATCAGATTTCTGTCAATTTATCATTAGCTTTCAGACGGGCAGTCGCTCCCAGGTCGTCGTCGGCAATTGTAGAATAAGCCAATCGTTGTCTCAGATTACATAACAAAACTCAAAGATATGTATTCAAATACGTGCTTGGAGAAAAGGTTACTACTTTTTCTATCTCTTTCATATATATATATATATATATATATATATATATATATATATATATATATATTAATATGTTTTTTATCGATTTTTATCGATTGAATATATACACTATAAACAAGAAAGAACTTCACATATAATACACATTTTACAATATGAACTTCCTGTACCAAATAAAATAAAATAAGTTTTTGCATTTAAAACAAATGACAGTGAAAATAAAGTATTGATAAGTTAAATGAATATTAGATGCCTTTTAATTTTTTCAGCATGACTAGGGAAATTGTCCTACGTCATTGAAGCTTCCTCAAGAAAATCGGTGATATTTTGTATATGATTAAATATACACTCTTCAGATTGGGGGAAACAATTATTTGTATATAAATATGCTTTTAAAGAAAATATAGAATGCTTTTATTCGAATAATCAAGGGTTACATGAGATTATATATATATATATATATATATATATATATATATATATATAGTCTCGGAAGTCTCTCAACCATTAAAACTAAAAAAATAAATAAATAAATAAATAAAACCTTAAGTCCCAAGTCGTTCAGTGGAAAATCACTCATGTAAGTCAATTTAGTTTTTGCAGTTATTATATTAGTTTGCTTTTAACATTATTTAAGGGATCATCAGTTGTTTACCATGAAAAACTGTTTCGGGAATTTAACAATATATATATATATATATATATATATATATATATATATATATATATATATATATATATATATATATATATATATACGTTTGTCAATTATATTAAAGATTGCCCGTTTCCGCTGTTTTTTAAGTCTCTTCTTTCTCCAGCTTGTTTGTTCATTTGCTTTTGACACCTGATGATTATTAGACGAAAACTCGAAAACGTTCGCAAAACATATAGAAAATGTTATGTTATATTTTTATTTTAATACAAAAAAGAACATAAAAAATTTGAAAAAATAAAAAAGTTATAATCAAAAAGACGAATTAATTCTGTTATTTTTTACAATCTTTGCGTAAATGAGAAAATACACAGAATTCGAATAGCAGGACTTTGAAGTACAATATTACAGTACTACTTGGGACTTTAGAGCCAATTTAATTGAAACGCAATAACCATCGCCCGAAAATTAATTCGGAAACATACCGTTGAACTTAATGAACTTTAAAGGTCACTGAAAGACTTCATACCCAATAAGCAATACACGTAACTCCAACAACAACTTGCGGAAATCATGACAAATTACGAACATTCGTCATGGGTCTCTATTCAAAAAAGATTAAACTCGCTATACAAGGTATTCATCTTACTACTAAACTACACGCAACATTACCTTAATCTTTGTGACCGCGAAATTACAAAACCTGAATGAAAATTGCTAAATTGTGTACCTAAAAACCACGTTTTCAATCGATTCAACCATCAAAACAAAAAAGCAGAAATAGAATTACTATATGAAAATATAACTAAACTAGAAACAGAAAATAAATGTACATCACATTCCGGCTTACGTAATCTTTTAAAAGCAGAAGCTGTAAAAATTCAACATGATAAAAACGAATCCAATTTATATTAAGTCCAAATCTAAAGAAAAACGCTAATAGAATCCGCAATTATACAAATATTATTATGAAAAAATCCGACAAAACAAATATATTTGTAGTACTTCATAAGTCAGACTATCACACTGAACTTCACACGATTCTTGATGGCTACAATAAATTTAAAAGAACTAACAACAATCCTACAACATGTTAACAATGCACAAATTGATAATTATCAACTTCCTAAAATAAATGGCGGTAACAAATCTGGATATTTATACGGAACAGTTAAGATACATACACCTAATTCCCTTCTCCGACCTATCACATCCCATATTACTACTCCTATATATTTCTTAACAAAGGATTTACATGAACTTAGCAGTTCGTATATACCTAGTAAATAGAGTGTCCACACAAGAATTGTTACGAATCTTACAAAGCAAACAACCGGACAATAAAATCATTGCTTCTCTTGAAGTCGAAAGCTTATTCACGAATGTACCTGTAAAAAGAAACAATTGATATAATCATCATTAATATATACAATAACCCGTCTCTCACTCTATTTAAAATTAATAAAACAATTTTTTTTAAAGTTACTATTAATTTGCACCACTGAAGTACCTTTTTATGACTTCAAGGAAAACATTTCCACTCAAATTGATGGAGTTTTAATGGCTTCGGTTCTCGGTCGAATTCTTTACGAATTCTATATGTCAAACCTGGAAAACAAAATATTTAACAACATTATAAAACCCTCTATTTACGTACGCTATGTCGACAATATTCTTATTCTAGCTGATAATAATGAACAAATACACAAACATAAATACGTTCTCAAAAATAAACTCTGTTCCTACATTCACCATAGAACTAAACGTAAATAATAAAATCCCATTCCTAGATGTTCTGATTGGCGCCTCTAATAATACGCGTGACACTTCTACTTATATAACAAAACAACCAGCTTAAATTCAAGTTTTTAAAATTACAAGAACAAGAGCTCCTAACGTTACAAAGTAACTATTGTCAAAAATCTATTAAACCATGTAAAAGTAATCTCCTCCTCTGAAAGGAATACTATTCATTGAATTAAAAAATATAAACAAGTATTAATTAACAACGAATCCCCTTATTATATCGTCAATGAAAAAATAATATTAATGATTCGAGACTTAAAAACGCCAGTACAAAAAAAAAAATAATAATAATAATAATAATAATAACACCAACAACAGCAACAACAACAACAACAATAATGATAATAATAATAATCATAATCATAATCATAATCATAATCATAATAATAATAATAATCATAATCATAATAATAATAATAATAATAAATAAATAAATAAAAATAATGATGATGATGATGATGATGATGATGATGATGATGATGATGATGATGATGATGATGATGATGATGATGATGATGTCCAACATCACAAGCCAAAAATATTAACATATACCATTGTAATCAAATGCAACCAAACTTCAGATTGGAAGAAAAGTCATGAAAAATATTGTACACAGATACATATCCCTAAGTGACAATAATAATAACATTAGATTTATTATTTACTATAAGAAATTTTAAACCCAAAATCATGTAGGAAAAGTAACTAATCCCCAAACCCTCAAACCATTAGAATAAACCAATGTTATTCATAAGGTTAAATGCATTTTGGTAAAATGTAACTCCCATAATAATAATAGTAAAGCTAATAGCTACATTGGTTTTACGACCCCTACCCTGTCGCGCCGCCTCACCACGAATCTTGTAAACTCGATCTCAATTTACCAACATCTACAAAAACATAACTGCCTTCCTTCTGATTTAAGACTAATTCTAGTTAATGACACTAAAAAAATACATTCCGAAACCAATTAAAATAATAAAAATACTGAAAGCTATCTATATAGAAACAAATCCACCTTACAATTACATCAGGTATGAAACCAGTAGCAACATTTTAAAATCCTTAACGTAATGCGGTTTTATACTGTGATGTCACTCCGACGTCGCTGAATTTAAATTGTAACGTCTTTCCTGGAGCAATGCGAAAACGTTCTTTTACGTGCCCGTTTCTCCGCTGTCTTTTTTAAATTATCTTCTTTCTTCAGCTTGTTTGTTCTTTTGCTTTTGATATCTGAGGATGGTTCGACAAAGAATAGAAAACGTTTGGTATACCTATGGAACATGTTTTTCATACAAAAATGTTTTAGAATATTTGAAAAAATAAAAAAAGTATAATTAAACGGACGAATTCTGTTATTTTTAACAGTGTTTGCAAGAATGCGCTGCCTAAATACACGCACACAATATATATATATATATATATATATATATATATATATATATATATATAACTCAATGTATGTATGTATGTATGTATGTGTGTTAGTGTGTGTGTGTGTGCCATATACAAACAAGTTAGCGAATCTAAATAAAATCTAAAAGTGTATTCTAATGTAAAATTCACCGAGAAAGTTAATTGGCGTATTCCCGAATCTTTAAATTCACTCCTAAGGGAGCTATTGGGCAGGATCGTCGGAGGTCGATTATTTCAGCTATTTACAGCTTAATTTCAATTTAATTATGTATTAATTTAAATAGAAAACAATTATATAATATAGTATTTTTAAAAACAAATTGCAAGTCGTACCCGACAAAAAACTGCAAGTCATTTCCTCAAATTCAACCGTTATGTTCTGTTGTCATGATACCATTCTCCCAGGCATTACCTCCTCCTTTTTTGAGATGTGTAGAGGTAATTTAGTATCTGTTCTGTTGTCATGATACTATCCTCTCAGGTATTACCTCTTCCTTTTTTGAGTGGTGTAGAATTAGTGTAGTATCTGTTTTGTTGTCATGATACCATCCTTCCAGGCATTAACTCCTCTTTTATAGAGCTGAGGAGGTTGTGTAGTATCTGTTCTGTTGTCATGATACCATCCCCCCAGGCCTTACCACCCATTTTTTATGACAGGTGTGGAGATAGTGTAGTATCTGTTCCGTAGACATCATGCCATCCTCCCAGACATTGTCTCCTCCTTTTTAGACAGGTTTGGAGGTCGTGTAGTAAATGTTCTGTTATCATGATGCCATCCTCCCTAGCATTACCTCCTCCTTTTTTAGACGTGTAGAAGTAGTGTAGTTTCTGTTCTGCTTCCAACTTTTTTTTAACTCAAAATATTTTTTGGGTGGGGAAGAGTAAAAAAAAATTGGGGGGGGGGACATTTTTCTTTTTTTAACTAAAAATATTTCTTTGGGTAGGAGAGAATAACAAAATTGAGGTGTGTGGAGGTGGAGAGTAAAAAACATGGGGATGGGATTTTTTTTAACTAAAAATATTTCTTTGAGAGGGAGGAGTAATTTTTTTTGGAAAGGGGGTGGAGGTGGAGAATAAATTTTTTTGTAATTTGCTTAACTAAAATATTCCTTTGGGGGGGGGCAGAGTAAAAAAAAATTGCTTGGGTAAAACAATTTTTGTAGGAGGGGGTAAAAGAATTTTTTTTTAATACTGTTTTTTGTCAATTTTTTTTTGCATTTTGCTTTTTTTTCGCAAATGTTGATGTTTTGTTATGTCTATTTTTGTTTTTATTTGTTATAATTTTGTTTTTCGTTTATTTCATGTTTACATGTTTTTTCTCAATATTATTTTGTTTTCTCTCTTTGGCGCCAATTTTGATGTTTTTTTATGTTTTTTTTTTTTTTATTTGTTTCATGTTTTTACTATTTTTATTTTTTTATGTATTTTTGTTTTTCATCTGTTTTCATGTTTTTGTCAATTTTTTGTTTTGCCTTTTTGCGCTAATTTTGATTTTTTTTCATACCAATTTTAGTTTTTATATGTTTTTTTTATTTTTATTTTTCCTCTTTGGCGCCAATTTTTGTGTTTTTCATGTTTTTTTGTTTTTTATCTGTTTTTTTTATTATATTTTTGGTCAATTTTTTTTGTTTTGTTTTTAGGTCATTTTAAACAGGGCGCCTGATCGAGATACAGCTAGATCTGGACGCGTCAGACGATTATCCGTCGAAGTGTAGAGGTAGTGTAGTATATGTCTATTGTTATGATACCATTCTTCCAGGCATTACCCCCTCCTCTTTTGAGAGATGTGGAGATAGTGTAATATTTATTCTGTTGTCATTATACAATCCTCCCAGGCATTTCATCCTCTTTTTTAAGAGGTGTGGAGTTAGTGTAGTATCTGTTCTGTTGTCATTATATAATTTTCCTAGGCATTGCCTCCTTCTTTTTGAGAGGTGTGAAGGTAATGTAGTATCTGTTCTGCTTCTAACTAGATAAGATATGCGATCGGAAGCTTGTGCAGTATACCGTTCCTATGGAATACTTTTATGGGGATTTGTGCAGTATTGCGCCCGTATCGAATACGTTTACTTCTTCTTCTTCTTCTTCTTCTTCTTCTTCATGAACAAGGAGTACAAAGGCACCATATGGGCTCTTTCATATAACGGGGCGGATATAGGTACGTATATAGTATGCGCACCGGGGCAAAGATAGGTGTGTATATAGTATTCGGACTGGGGCGGAGATAGGTACGTATATAGTATGGCAACTGGGGTGACGATAGGTACGTATATAGTATGTGCACTGGGGAAGAGATACGTGTGTATATAGTATGCGCATAGAGGCAGCGATAGGTACGTATATAGTATGCGTACCGGGGCGGCGATAGGTACATATATAGTATGCTCACCGGGGCGGCGATAAGTACGTAAATAGTATGCGCACCAGGACAGCGATAAGTACGTATATAGTATGCACACCGGATCGACGATAGATACATATATAGTTTGCACACTAAGGGGCGGCGATAGGTACGTATATAGTATGCACACTAGGGGCGGCGATAGGTACGTATATAGCATGTGCACCAGGGCGGCGATAATGTACGTATATAGTATGTGCACCGAGGCTGAGATTGGTACGTATATAGTATGCGCACCGGGGCGGTGATAGGTACGTATATAGTGTGCGCAACGAGTGGGAATTGATACGTACATTAAAGGCGTAGGCAGCGGTTTTACTTTTGATACAAATATGTAATACTTTTGCCCTGGGAAATAAAAGAAGAGTAGTGTGGAAGAGACAAATTTTTCCAAAGGCAACAGGGAGAAGGTGGAAACGGGGAGAGGTTGGTAGTGAAATGGGGCGACCAGGGAAGAGTAAGAGAAAAAGATAAAGAGACGGCTCTAGAGAGAGGGAGAGAAATAGAAGTTTAATATAAAGATGTTACACACACTATTTTTCATCTATTTTGTTTTTATGACCCCGAGCAACGCCGGGTAGCCCTCGTAGTATATATATATATATATATATATATATATATATATATATATATATATATATATATATATATATATATATATATATATATATATATACATATATATATATATATATATATATATATATAATAGATATTTATTTATCTTTGTTTCATTTTACTGCAGTCGAAGTTCCCAGAAATCAAGGGACTACTTCCTGGGACGAACACTTCATCTCTATATGAAATACATGGATATTCGAGTAGTCAAATAAAGTTCTCCCTTATCTGATAACGTTGAGTTAGTAAGGAAGTGAAGTTCATCAATTTGCCTCTCACCAATTGACCAGTTTACTATGATACAGTATATTTTTCTTTTGTTCTTATCGGATTCCAAGGCAAGAATTCATCTTGTCTGGTGGATAATCAAGCTAAGTGCTGTTACTTAAGGTAACAACACCAGAAGAGGGGGCACCATTCCTCGTATAAGCCGGTGTTTAGGCGTGTCGACAGTATCTTATGATAGTTTTGAATACTGACGTTATATATATATATATAAATATATATATACATGTATGTGTATATATATAGTTATATATATATGTGTGTATTTATATCAGTTCTAAGAATTGAAACAGAAACATTATTTGCCGTACGATCGTTTCTTAATCAATTGGGAATATTTTATTTTGTATTATGCTTTAGATAATTCCAAAAGGGGTCTTTATCAGCGCCCCTATATATATATATATATATATATATATATATATATATATATATATATATATATATATATGTATATATATGTATATATATATGTATATTTATATATTAGGTGTTGTTATTGAAGCCAATTACAATGCTATATTAAGTTGAAGAAACTGTTTTATAAAAAAAACACTCGAGGCAAAATATATTAAACAACAATATTCATGAATGTGATCATTTTCAATTAAATATTTATCGTAGCGAATTAAAAATTGTCGGTGTATGATGCCTTTTTCATATCTCAATATTAAAGCTCATCACAAAGTCGGAAATCTCTCCTTCAACCTGGGAAGAGTTGTTCGCCTCGATGTTGAAAGAGGAAGTGCTTTGAATTATGTTTTGATAAGTTTTGAGGAAAATTATTTACTATTATTATTTATTAAATTATTTTCATATGTATTTTTAAATAATCGATTGATGTGCGTTGATATAAATTTTGGTATTTTGTTTTTATTTCATGTGTATGTATTTTTAAATAGAAATCGCTCCAGACAAGACATGCGAATAATACTTCAAGGTAAAAAAAAGTGTTAGATTGATGGATTCCGACCCAGAAAACGGCAATGTTTTCCCCTTTATCGAAGACATCGCTCATGGAATGTGAGGACTAAAGGACAGATTGAGATAAACGAGAGTTACAAGGCTGCGGAAAGTAAACCCAAGGTCTACTTTCTACTTTAAATATTTATTGTTACTCCTTATTAATTGCTAGGCTTTTAAATATGTATTTCATTTTGTTGATTAATATTAACTATTGTTGTGTTTTCCATATAGTTTTTATTTAAATATTTTCCGATTTGTTGCGTAAATTTAGGAATTAACTAGTCTATTGTGCTGTTGTATTCAAATTGAGTGTTGGCTTTATTGGTAGGTATCATATTTTTATCCATTTTATTAAATGCAATGTAGTTTCATATAATCTCTATTCAACTTAAAGTATATGATGATTTATTTAGCCAATGTATTTATTTTTTATAATTTTGGGGAACATGTTGGCTTCTGATAACTGTTTATAATTGTATTTATGGTTTCATGAAAATAATGTAGATTTGTTGGCCTCTTTACACTTGTCATTCCACGATGAAATATTAAACAACAAACTAGGTTATAAATGTAAGGAAAATTAATCTCCCCCAAAAGGATATCTCCTTTAATGTCCGAAGATATAAAATATGAAGTGTCGTATCTGAACAAATGCTACACTTTGATCCTAGCCAAATAAAAAGTATTGATTATCATTCTAAGTAGTCCAGTAAAAATCAGTCAAACTAATTGCAACACAGGATTTTTTACACCGCGCATTTCTATAAGATGTCTATGTAAACATATTAAATGTCTCGAAAAATCTTCCGATATTCCCATATTCAAAATTTGACAATTATCGATCTACGAAAACAGTGTGTGTTTATGCTAAAAGAATGTAAACAACCTCGTTTTCGTTTTGCCTATTTTGTTAAAATTTTGGAAAAATTGATTCTTGGTCATAATTGTATTTCTTGTCGTGAAATAAAATTCTAATCGCTGGCGGCCATATTCTTTTTCATGCACCAAATTATATATATATATATATATATATATATATATATATATATATATATATATACATTACGTGAAAAATATATAGTTTAAAAACCATTAATCAACGTCCCATGGAAACTATGAGCCTTAATGCAATGAATTTGAATCATTTACTACGTTCTGTTACTAGGCTGACACACTATCGCCGATATTGAGAAGTCTCTCTTACCAAATATAATAACCTATATATATATATATATATATATATATATATATATATATATATATATATATATATATATATATTGACTTACACACGCCGGCGTTTTACATTTTGCTATCACCAGCATAGGAAGTCACAATTTCATCAGGTCGGTGGGCACAAACCCATTACAGAATCAGCCTAGACTCGGCAAGCTAGCGCTTTAACCCTTACAGCCACGGGAAATTATTACGTAAAGAAGGGAAATTAAGTTCTATTTATATCTTAAAAAAGCTGGCAACAGTCAGTAGACAGACGAGAGGGTTCAACTAACGTTTTCGGAAGCTTGCGTATACCTTAGTCACAGTCTACTTTTAACTCCCCGAAGAGGCCTAAACTTTAATTTCTTAAAGGTGCTTATAACAACATGTGATAAATAAATATTAAATAGTTTTAATCTACAGACACTCACATTGCAGATGGTCAGAGGGCATTAACACAGTAAAGAATCAGCCTATATATATAAATATATTTATATATATATATATATATTTATAGAGATAAAGAGAGGGAGAGAGAGAAAGAGAGAGCGAGAAAGAGAGAGAGAGAGAGGGAGAGAGAACGTAAAAGGATAACTCCCAGCAACCACACTCCTATCTTCCAATAGATATATTGTTTTTCCATATGTTTTGAAGCATATGTTAAATCTTCTATAACAATGATTAATCATAAAAAGGCATTAAACTTAACGAAAAACGTACTTTAGGAAACGTTCATTTAGATCAGGGGCGGGCAACCTTTTCAGAGTGAGAGCCAGATGAGACTTTTGGAGACTTTTCGGGCCGGAGTGAAAAACGAAATATCAGAATTACTATATTTTGTTTACATGAATAAATTGTACAAAATTGCATTGAACACTCTACAAATCTGATATTTTTTTCTCAGGAGACTTCTGTATATGATGTTATAAAAGGCGCCGACGAAGAGCCATTTTGCAATCATAAAAAATAATGACGGGGGGAAGTAGCAAGTTGATCCAGCATTCGTTTTGACACACCTCACATAAGTTCTATGTTTCATGCCCTTTCCTCGTCTCTCGTTTCCTCTTTGCCTCTCTTTTTATTTTTTCAGGGATTTGAAATTAATAAAAGAAAAATGAAATATAAATGCATCATCGCTCGCAGATATTTATACATTTTTATCCCACTATAAATTTTAATTGAAACCTACTTTTACGTCTATGTCACAAAATGATATGACTTTTACTGGGAGGTCCGCGGGGCGGATTGCAGTAATAAAGCATAGCCGAATGGCGGGCCGGATGCTAAGCCTTCACGGGCCGGATATGGCGCGCGGACCGGAGGTTGCCCGACCCTGATTCAGGTTGATGAACCACATGTTTTTGTTTAAATAGAACCAAGTTTTATTTTCCGAGAGGAAACCAAAAGTCATGTGTCTATTCTACCTGCCTATTCTCAAAACAAGTATGGTAAATGCATGGCTCACGAAAAATAACACAGTCCAGTTGATCTATTATGATGACGGCTGATTTCCAGAAAAACCCATGTCAAGAGATCACGTTTATGTACCTAAAAAATCAATTAATAAATACTTGTTAGTTAATAAAACGGTTAAATATTAAATAAACAACACTGTATCATTTTGGTGTATGCATTAGAATATTCATTTATTTGTTTCGTTCTATTAATTAAAATTAATTTATTTGTCTATGTTCGATCAGAATAATATAAGATAATATATGTATAACTGACTAACAAAATATTTACGTCGCATTAATTATTGCTGTGACAAATCCCTTTTTTATAGATATACAGATTTTAAGATAGGATAGTCAAATCTTCAATTTTCAAAATAACCCAAATATAAGTACGGTGGTTTATTTAATCAATGAAATATATTTTGATTGTGTTATTCTATGTATTTTTCAATTCATAGTTAAGTTTTCCAAATAGAGACAACCCTCTATATATGTTTATTGTGAAACAGTATTTCATTTTTCTTCTGCTAAATACCCATGAAACTATGGAAGCACAATGGTTGCAATAGATATTGACTATTTAATCGACAAACATTGTCTGAATCCTGTTGAGAAATAAGTAATCCTATGGGATGAGAAAATAACCACCTTTGCTGGATGATTCATTAAAATTTCATATATACAAATTGCGATCCTAAATTAAATGACTAAAAATAGAGATAATGAAAGTGAAAGCCTATGTCTATCTATTTAAAATACTATAATGCATATAATATAACTGAAAAAATAACAGTAAATTTATAAAATTGAAATGTATGTAATGTTTTTTCATTGAAGAAAAATGTATTCTCAATCCGGTGTTATGACTTTAAACCATAACTAATATTAAAATGAACAAATAAGACTAAAATGAAATGTGCGCAAGTTAGAAAT
>OY744516.1:38436777-38609277 GCA_963556195.1 Sepiola atlantica | reverse complement strand
CTGGTAGAGTACCCAGCTTAGTGTTTTAACTAGAGGCAACACCACTTGGAAAAAGTGTACAATTCCTCGTATGAGCCAGTGTGGGGTAATAATACTGAGTGGATTTTATTTAGGAATCGAACACAATGTTATTTTAAATATTATATTTTTGTAGGGGGAAATATCTTCATGCCATGTTGTCCTGGCAATCCTCTGTACAGAGAGATTTTAGACACTCGTGAACAGTATCTAATAGGCATTATGAACCTCTTATGTTGGATTAACGATGGAAAGGATGCCATTCTATTATGTCATCTCCAAGAAACTTGTTTGTTTTCTAAGAGCTCAAGATTTACTCTGGAAAATGTGATGCGTATAATTATGCATGGAAATACATTTTGATTTTAAGTGATCGATGAAAATATTGTCCAAATATTGGCCATAGTTTTTCATGTAAAGCTTCACACACTTCCAGCCGTTAAGTTACCCAATGAACACTTCATAAACAATACCAGTCATGACCATTGTTGCCTGTTTCATTGGCTTTCAGAGCATCAGAATTTGACAGAATTTATCCCCCGGCGTTGCCATTTCAAAGTACAACGATAGCCCTTTAGAGAATTAACTTTTTTGAAAGGGTATTG
Source organism: Sepiola atlantica (assembly GCA_963556195.1). Lineage (NCBI taxonomy): Eukaryota > Metazoa > Mollusca > Cephalopoda > Sepiida > Sepiolidae > Sepiola > Sepiola atlantica. Next base: position 38,608,654 of record OY744516.1, on the reverse strand, counting down.
TCGGGATAATTCTGTGAAAGCATTTATCTATATATATATTCGGCGTTTATTGTCCTTCCGAATTCCTTTCGATTTAGTTTCATTCGACATTTCTGCATCGTTTAATACTAAAAGAAATGAATTTTGTAGCCAACGCATTTACGTTTACATTAAACACACGTGTTCAAACGGTGTCCCTTTTATTCTATATCAATTCGATGTAACGTGTCCACTGCTTATGTATTGTACAATAATCATTTCGAAGTCTTGATTGTCCAATTAGTGTATTTTGCACACATAAAGTATGTGGCTGTAACTACTTTAATTAGAAACTATATATTAGTCATGTTACTAGGTAAGTAAAATAATGGTGTATGTACAATAATTTTAAACAGAATATACAAGCTAACACGTATATTCAATTCACATTCATATTTGTGTGTACTTTTTAAATCCATCATGAGTTTTATTCGCATTGAAGCTATTAAGTGATTGCAAAAATGTAATTAATAAAGTTGAATCGCAGTATACACACATATAACTATTTATATATAAAGGAGTAGTGTGTGTGTATCTGACTGTGTGTTTTAACGAAAGACAGACTAAAGAGTGTGCCCAAAATATAAAAACATTATACACATTGAGAATTTTCCTAGCAATATGATAAAAGTAGTCCTGTCTCTTTAAGTATCATTTTCAGAAAGCTACGCCCCTTTTTCCAACATTTAGCACCTGAAATAGCAATTTACTTATGAGTGTTATTTTAATAAAAGACCTAACAAATATCTCACAATATCGAATGTGCGATTTCGATGTTGCCCTCCGAGTGCTCTTCTTTTAAATAAATAAATGCAAAAGGTTGTTCAACCTATCTTATCTATATTAGTATCAACGCAAGTTATACTTATGTAATTCTTTGATACAGCATAACATTTTCTAATACTGTGTAAATAGTAATTTGCAAATATTCAGAAACAGATTATTTTTAAAAACAGTTTATAATAAATAAATATTCTGTAATATACATTTATTATTTAGATTGTGATATTTTCTTATATATACACAATACTTTCGTCGATAGTAAAATGGCTGATGCTTGCGGCATAAAGAGAACACATACTACACTCTGAATTATATATTTGCACAAAATATGAAACATTGCATTCGAGATAAATTAGGCTCAAGGCTATAAAAAGTGGAGGGTATTGGATGTGGTTGATCATCTTTTTGATCTTTGCCAAAAAGCCAAGGAAGAATAAAAATAATGTTGTAATGACAATGTATTTTTAAATGAAGGCAATAACACCTGATTTAATCCATCATTGTATTTTAAATAGAGCTAGGTAGTGTAGTATCGATTTTGAAGTCACAAAAACGTCCCCCTAAGAATGTCCTCTTTCTTTTTAAGTGATGGGCGTCATCATTCCAGGTATTACATTCTCTTCTGTTGGAGCGTAAATGTATTATATGTTCTGTTGTCACGAGATAATCTTCCCAGGGACTACCTACTCTTTTTTGAATGGGTGATAGTGTAATCTATATTCGGCTTCGATGATACCATACTCGCAGGCATTACTTTTAATGGACTTATCTTCCAAGGTATAACCTCGTCTATTTTAATGAGAGTGTTTTAATATCGGTTCTGTATTCATGATACCATTCTACCAAGCATTACTTTTAATGGAGGTATCTTCCAAGGTATTACCGCATCTATTTTAAAGAGAGTGTTTTAATATCGGTTCTGTATTCATGATACCATTCTGCCAGGCATTACTTTTAATGGAGGTATCTTCCAAGGTATTACCTCGTCTATTTTAAAGAGAGCATTTTAATATCGGTTATGTATTCATGATACCATTCTACCAGGCATTACTTTTAATGGAGGTATCTTCCAAGGTATTACCTTGTCTATTTTAAAGAGAGTGTTTTAATATCGGTTCTGTATTCATGATACTATTCTACCAGGCATTACTTTTAATGGACGTATCTTCCAAGGTATAACCTCGGCTATTATAAAGAGAGCATTTTAATATCGGTTCTGTATTCATGATACCATTCTACCAGGCATTACTTTTAATGGAGGTATCTTTCAAGGTATTACCTCGTCTATTTTATTGAGAGTGTTTTAATATCGGTTCTGTATTCATGATACCATTCTGCCAGGCATTACTTTTAATGAAGGTATCTTCAAAGGTATTACCTCGTCTATTTTAAAGAGAGCATTTTAATATCGGTTCTGTATTCATGATACCATTCTACCAGGCATTACTTTTAATTGAGGTACTTTCCAAGGTATTACCTCGTCTATTTTAAAGAGAGTGTTTTAATATCGGTTCTGTATTCATAGTACTATTCTACCAGAAATTACTTTTAATGGAGGTATCTTCCAAGGTATTACCTCGTCTATTTTAAAGAGAGCATTTTAATATCGGTTCTGTATTCATAGTACTATTCTACCAGAAATTACTTTTAATGGACGTATCTTCCAATGGATTACCTCGTCTATTTTAAAGAGAGTGTTTTAATATCGGTTCTGTATTCATGATACCATTCTACCAGGCATTACTTTTAATGGAGGTATCTTTCAAGGTATTACCTCGTCTATTTTATTGAGAGTGTTTTAATATCGGTTCTGTATTCATGATACCATTCTGCCAGGCATTACTTTTAATGAAGGTATCTTCAAAGGTATTACCTCGTCTATTTTAAAGAGAGCATTTTAATATCGGTTCTGTATTCATGATACCATTCTACCAGGCATTACTTTTAATTGAGGTACTTTCCAAGGTATTACCTCGTCTATTTTAAAGAGAGTGTTTTAATATCGGTTCTGTATTCATGATACTATTCTACCAGAAATTACTTTTAATGGAGGTATCTTCCAAGGTATTACCTCGTCTATTTTAAAGAGAGCATTTTAATATCGGTTCTGTATTCATAGTACTATTCTACCAGAAATTACTTTTAATGGACGTATCTTCCAATGGATTACCTCGTCTATTTTAAAGAGAGTGTTTTAATATCGGTTCTGTATTCATGATACCATTCTACCAGGCATTACTTTTAATGGAGGTACTTTCCAAGGTATTACCTCGTCTATTTAAAAGAGAGCATTTTAATATCGGTTCTGTATTCATGATACTATTCTACCAGGCATTACTTTTAATTGAGGTACTTTCCAAGGTATTACCTCGTCTATTTTAAAGAGAGCATTTTAATATCTGTTCTGTATTCATGATACTATTCTACCAGAAATTACTTTTAATGGAGGTACTTTCCAAGGTATTACCTCGTCTATTTAAAAGAGAGCATTTTAATATCGGTTCTGTATTCATGATACTATTCTACCAGGCATTACTTTTAATTGAGGTACTTTCCAAGGTATTACCTTGTCTATTTTAAAGAGAGCATTTTAATATCGGTTCTGTATTCATGATACTATTCTACCAGGCATTACTTTTAATGGAGGTACTTTCCAAGGTATTACCTCGTCTATTTAAAAGAGAGCATTTTAATATCGGTTCTGTATTCATGATACCATTCTACCAGGCATTACTTTTAATGGAGGTACTTTCCAAGGTATTACCTCGTCTATTTTAAAGAGAGCATTTTAATATCGGTTGTGTATTCATGATACTATTCTACCAGAAATTACTTTTAATTGAGGTATCTTTCAAGGTATTACCTCGTCTATTTTAAAGAGAGTGTTTTAATATCGGTGCTGTATTCATGATACCATTCTACCAGACATTAATTTTAATGGAGGTATCTTCCAAGGTATTACCGCATCTATTTTAAAGAGAGCATTTTAATATCGGTTCTGTATTCATGATACCATTCTGCCAGGCATTACTTTTAATGGAGGTATCTTTCACGGTATTACCTCGTCTATTTTAAAGAGAGCATTTTAATATCGGTTATGTATTCATGATACCATTCTACCAGGCATTACTTTTAATTGAGGTATCTTTCAAGATTATTACTTCGTCTATTTTAAAGAGAGTGTTTTAATATCGGTGCTGTATTCATGATACCATTCTACCAGGCATTAATTTTAATGGAGGTATCTTCCAAGGTATTACCTCGTCTATTTTAAAGAGAGCATTTTAATATCGGTTCTGTATTCATGATACTATTCTACCAGGCATTACTTTTAATGGAGGTACTTTCCAAGGTATTACCTCGTCTATTTTAAAGAGAGCCTTATAACATCGGTTCTGTATTCATGATACAATTCTAGCAGGCATTACTTTTAATTGAGGTATCTTTCAAGGTATTACCTCGTCTATTTTAAAGAGAGTGTTTTAATATCGGTGCTGTATTCATGATACCATTCTATAAGGCATTAATTTTAATGGAGGTATCTTCCAAGGTCTTACCGCATCTATTTTAAAGAGAGCATTTTAATATCGGTTCTTAATTCATGGTACCATTCTAGCAGGCATTACTTTTAATGGAGGTATCTTCCAAGGTATTACCTCGTCTATTTTAAAGAGAGCATTTTAATATCGGTTCTGTATTCATGATACCATTCTACCAGAAATTATTTTAATGGAGGTATCTTCCAAGGTATTACCTCGTCTATTTTAAAGAGAGCATTTTAATATCGGTTCTGTATTCATGATACCATTCTACCAGAAATTACTTTTAATGGAGGTATCTTTCAAGGTATTACCTCGTCTATTTTAAAGAGAGCATTTTAATATCGGTTCTGTATTCATGATACCATTCTACCAGGCATTACATTTAATAGAGGTATCTTCCAAGGTATTACCTCGTCTATTTTAAAGAGAGTATTTTAATATCGGTTCTGTATTCATGATTCCATTCTAGCAGTCATTACTTTTAATGGATGTATCTTCTAAGGTATTACCTCGTCTATTTTAAAGAGAGTATTTTAATATCAGTTCTGTACTCATGATATCATTCTACCAGACGTTACTCTTTCTTTAGAGGGTATGTAGTTTATTTTTATTCTTTATGATACATATCTCGCCTCAACTCACCACTTCATCTCTGGGGTTATAGTATAGTATATGTTTGTTAGAGTATCTTTCTACTTTACTCAGCAGATTAAAAACGCTCAAAAAACAAATATACAACAAATAAAAGTAACTGTAGGCAATAAATGTTATTTTCAAACTTACCTGTGGCATTTGTTTTTATTTTAACCCGTTCGAAGTACTATTTATCAGAAATTTAATTATTCGTCACACCAACATCGCACAAATCTAAGATGGGGATCGTAGCGGGTATGTAAGAGAATAAGGTCCGGTCGCCATTTTCTTTTTCTGGTAAAATAACAAGAATTTGATTTTTGCATCTAATAAATACCTATGTATACTACGTAAAAATACAAACAAATGTCATAGTTTCGTAGGAAAATATCTATTCTCGACGTAGGTAGCCTTTAAATGTTGCATATTTATGTTTTTAAACACTTTGCCGTTCGTTTTTGACCCCGTTCACGACTCTGTGGAGTAAAGTAAAAAATACCCGTTTGTTTTATAAAGATACTATCCTCCTAGGATCACCTTCTCTTTCATGGCTGAAGCGGTTATGTAATATTTATGCTGTTGTCATGATTCTCCCAGGAACTACCTCTTCTTTTTGGAAGACGTTCGTTAATTATGATAAAATCCTCTCAGTAATTACCTCCTCCTTCAGAGGTCAATGTATGTTGTATGTTCACTTTTATACCATCCTCCCAGTCTTGCAAAATATTGCTTGTTTTATATAAAATTTAATGATATAAAATATCTTTCTTTTTTTAATGACAAAATGTTAATGAATAATTTCTGTATATTTCGTACGTAACTATGTGTGTCTGTATTCCTGTCCCTCGCTCTCTTTCACTCGTACTCTCTCTCTCTCTCTCTCTCTCTCTCTCTCTCTCTCTCTCTCTCTCTCACCCTCTCGCTCTCATATATCTAGATCTGTATATAGTTATACATCTAATCAAACATGTCTGTCTTTTTATTCGAAGAGAGACGAAGTTTATCACATGTACATTTTTCCTATAAATACAAAGAAAGTAGTTCGGCGTCTCTAGCCTCACCGTAAGGATGCTAATGAACCTTTTCCAATAAGTTGTTCATTGAAATAATCTATTTATAAGCGCTAGTTGAAGAGTATTAACATATATCTTTATAAGTTAGTGGTTAAGATATAAAGCTTACGACAACAGAATTGCTGTTAAAGTAAACACTCCTTACTATAATGTTGCATCTGACGCTATTCCATACTCAAACGCGAGTAACGCTATGTAACACTGCAAGTGCATACATATAAAGGAGTTTTGTAGTTTTTTCATAGGGTATTTTGCGTAGTGGATAGATAAGTTTATGGTTTATAATGCTGTGACAATGCAATGAAGTAGAAATACACAGGATGAGAAACGGTGTGTTAATAGACATATCATTTTATTTTTATTTGTTACTTATTCTTGTATCGTCAATGAATAGTGTGTTATACAGTATGTGTGTTTTTTTATGTTTTGAGGGTGATAACTATCCTTTTGAACGTATAACTATATCAGAGCAAAGTATGTTCCATGTGGTTGCCGGAAGTAGGTTGTATGTAAGTGCAGCAACCAATGTGTACACTTTCAGATGAAACCGGAAGTAATAAAATCAAATATTTATTTATTCTCATTGTTGTTTTTATTTATTTATTTGTTAATATATTATAGATCTATTTATTCACTGCCCTTTTTTGTTCAGTATTTGTTTATTTATTGTGTATTTTGTTTTAAATTAAAGTTGCCTGTTTTTGTTTTTTAATTGAAATATAACCGTCAAATCGATGTTGTGGTATCATGGTTGGGTCATTAATAACACAAAGAGTGGTATCCCTTTCATGGTCGGTTGATTATATTTTGCATCTGTTTACGGTGTTACATTTTATCTACACTTCATGTAGTAATATTATTAAGATGCTAATTTATACTGGTGTTGGGTGTAATAATTTTTACTTATCTTGATATATACATCAATATGTTTTATTATTTACATCTTAATTTATCCAAGTAATGATGTAAATTGTATTTGTTTGTAGATAGAAGAAAGCTCGTATTTGTAATTTAATTATTTTCTTGTTTATTTTTGGATACCAAATTCAAATTTTATTTTAATTTATTGTTTATAATGTTTTATATGTGTTTTTTATGAAGTGGTATTGAATATGTGTATGAACATTAAGTTTAATAACGTATCAGATCGTAAATGCGACGTATGTGGGTTTTTAAAAAGAGTTAGTAGCAAGATGGGCTTAACATAGGGTCTTATTTGTGGTAAATCAAGCGAGTAATGAGATGATGTTTAGAGTATGATGTTATATCAAATTATGTTAAGAATAGCGAGTTAAGATCTCATCTGTTATTAATTATTGAATTGAGGTTAGTAATCAAGTAAGATTTCACGATTCTAAGGTTTCCTACATTCCATCACGGTAGCAGGTATGCTATTTCTGGTGAAGTTATTGAAATTGGGTAACATCAAATTATTGTAAAATAAGGGTGATTTGTATGCAGGTGTTACTTGACACGTGTATACAGGGATCTACTGCTACTATAGTACCAGGAAATTCCTGTGCATACGATGTAGAAGCTATTAAATTTTGCGCAATTTATATTACATATCGCGTATTTGAGGTTGCACATACCAGTAATTACACATTGCAATTTGTTCAAGTATAGAACTTGTTATTGTTTGTTGATATTTTGATTTTAAATAAGTGTTCTCGTAGTATGTGACCTTAATGTGCTTGTTTTATTGCAAAACTCCCATTGTATATGATCTACCGCACAGCTGTGATACGGTTGCTGAAATGTGTTAGCCTCTGAAAGCAAGTATTACAGAGAGAGTACTTCCCGTCTGTTTCTAGGGACCTAGTAGGTTCGGTATATCCATTTAGTTGTGAAAATATTTAGTATAGGTGGGTTTATCTGTCGTTTTTTGTGTATTTGCTATGAATGCTAACTATATCATTTTGGGAGTATACTATTTTGGCTTCGATATCATTGTAGTGGGGAAAATGTCTTTACAGACGGTTTACCTGTTAGGTTTTTCATCTATGTATCATTCCCTGGTGACATTAAGGCATAAGTCTAGTGATGAACGTATTCTAGAGATATCAGTGTGTTCGATGATGAATTGTATATGTAGACATGTGTGAAAATATCGTGAAGATGCTGTTGGTCTCCTTGTGATATGATGTTCAACTGAGAATGGCATCTATGTCTCTCGTGAAGATGTTTTAATGGCAAGTGTCAGATGCATAATAATTGACCTATATCGGTTGCTGTAAGATAATTGTAGATCCAGTCAGTTGTAAGGTCGACCACTAGGTGTGGGGGTAAAAAATGTCGTGGCAGATGTAGTCAAATCGTGAGGTATCTGTTCAGCTGTATTGTCTAATCATGAGCATGTACAAAAGTTTGAACAAGTTAGATTTATTCTCTCGCTAAGATGTAAAAAATTTATCTTCCAGTGGGACAAGTTACAACAGTCCAAGAAAAAAGGAACATGTCGGTTGCCTATTTTAAGTGACGAACATGGAGGAATTAAATGATTCCATGTAGGACATACTTAAACACCAACTAGAATAACAACTTCGAATGGACGAGAAACTAACAGGAAAACAAATAGAATCAATAGAATATCAGAAGTCAATCGAAATAGAAATCAATAGAATATCAGAAGTCATTCGAAATAGAAATCAATAGAATATCAGAAGTCAATCGAAATAGAAATCAATAGAATATCAGAAGTCATTCGAAATAGAAATCAATAGAATATCAGAAGTCAATCGAAATAGAAATCAATAGAATATCAGAAGTCATTCGAAATAGAAATCAATAGAATATCAGAAGTCAATCGAAATAGAAATCAATAGAATATCAGAAGTCATTCGAAATAGAAATCAATAGAATATCAGAAGTCAATCGAAATAGAAATCAATAGAATATCAGAAGTCAATCGAAATAGGAATCAATAGAATATCAGAAGTCATTCGAAATAGAAATCAATAGAATATCAGAAGTCAATCGAAATAGAAATCAATAGAATATAAGAAGTCATTCGAAATAGAAATCAATAGAATATCAGAAGTCAATCGAAATAGAAATCAATAGAATATCAGAAGTCAATCGAAATAGAAATCAATAGAATATCAGAAGTCATTCGAAATAGAAATCAATAGAATATCAGAAGTCAATCGAAATAGAAATCAATAGAATATCAGAAGTCAATCGAAATAGAAATCAATAGATTATCAGAAGTCAATCGAAATAGAAATCAATAGAATATCAGAAGTTATTCGAAATAGAAATCAATAGAATATCAGAAGTCAATCGAAATAGAAATCAATAGAATATCAGAAGTCAATCGAAATAGAAATCAATAGATTATCAGAAGTCAATCGAAATAGAAATCAATAGAATATCAGAAGTTATTCGAAATAGAAATCAATAGAATATCAGAAGTCAATCGAAATAGAAATCAATAGATTATCAGAAGTCATTCGAAATAGAAATCAATAGAATATCAGAAGTCAATCGAAATAGAAATCAATAGAATATCAGAAGTCATTCGAAATAGAAATCAATAGAATATCAGAAGTCAATCGAAATAGAAATCAATAGAATATCAGAAGTCAATCGAAATAGGAATCAATAGAATATCAGAAGTCATTCGAAATAGAAATCAATAGAATATCAGAAGTCAATCGAAATATAAATCAATAGAATATCAGAAGTCAATCGAAATAGAAATCAATAGAATATCAGAAGTCAATCGAAATAGAAATCAATAGAATATCAGAAGTCAATCGAAATAGAAATCAATAGAATATCAGAAGTCATTCGAAATAGAAATCAATAGAATATCAGAAGTCAATCGAAATAGAAATCAATAGAATATCAGAAGTCAATCGAAATAGAAATCAATAGATTATCAGAAGTCAATCGAAATAGAAATCAATAGAATATCAGAAGTTATTCGAAATAGAAATCAATAGAATATCAGAAGTCAATCGAAATAGAAATCAATAGATTATCAGAAGTCATTCGAAATAGAAATCAATAGAATATCAGAAGTCAATCGAAATAGAAATCAATAGAATATCAGAAGTCATTCGAAATAGAAATCAATAGAATATCAGAAGTCAATCGAAATAGAAATCAATAGAATATCAGAAGTCAATCGAAATAGAAATCAATAGAATATCAGAAGTCAATCGAAATAGAAATCAATAGAATATCAGAAGTCAATCGAAATAGAAATCAATAGAATATCAGAAGTCAATCGAAATAGAAATCAATAGAATATCAGAAGTCATTCGAAATAGAAATCAATAGAATATCAGAAGTCAATCGGAATAGAAATCAATAGAATATCAGAAGTCAATCGAAATAGAAATCAATAGATTATCAGAAGTCAATCGAAATAGAAATCAATAGAATATCAGAAGTTATTCGAAATAGAAATCAATAGAATATCAGAAGTCAATCGAAATAGAAATCAATAGATTATCAGAAGTCATTCGAAATAGAAATCAATAGAATATCAGAAGTCAATCGAAATAGAAATCAATAGAATATCAGAAGTCATTCGAAATAGAAATCAATAGAATATCAGAAGTCAATCGAAATAGAAATCAATAGAATATCAGAAGTCAATCGAAATAGGAATCAATAGAATATCAGAAGTCATTCGAAATAGAAATCAATAGAATATCAGAAGTCAATCGAAATATAAATCAATAGAATATCAGAAGTCAATCGAAATAGAAATCAATAGAATATCAGAAGTCAATCGAAATAGAAATCAATAGAATATCAGAAGTCAATCGAAATAGAAATCAATAGAATATCAGAAGTTATTCGAAATAGAAATCAATAGAATATCAGAAGTCAATCGAAATAGAAATCAATAGAATATCAGAAGTCAATCGAAATAGAAATCAATAGAATATCAGAAGTCATTCGAAATAGAAATCAATAGAATATCAGAAGTCAATCGAAATAGAAATCAATAGAATATCAGAAGTCAATCGAAATAGAAATCAATAGAATATCAGAAGTCAATCGAAATAGAAATCAATAGAATATCAGAAGTCAATCGAAATAGAAATCAATAGAATATCAGAAGTCATTCGAAATAGAAATCAATAGAATATCAGAAGTCAATCGAAATATAAATCAATAGAATATCAGAAGTCAATCGAAATAGAAATCAATAGAATATCAGAAGTCAATCGAAATAGAAATCAATAGAATATCAGAAGTCAATCGAAATAGAAATCAATAGAATATCAGAAGTCATTCGAAATAGAAATCAATAGAATATCAGAAGTCATTCGAAATATAAATCAATAGAATATCAGAAGTCAATCGAAATAGAAATCAATAGAATATCAGAAGTCAATCGAAATAGAAATCAATAGAATATCAGAAGTCAATCGAAATAGAAATCAATAGAATATCAGAAGTCAATCGAAATAGAAATCAATAGAATATCAGAAGTTATTCGAAATAGAAATCAATAGAATATCAGAAGTCAATCGAAATAGAAATCAATAGAATATCAGAAGTCAATCGAAATAGAAATCAATAGAATATCAGAAGTCATTCGAAATAGAAATCAATAGAATATCAGAAGTCAATCGAAATAGAAAAGTTTCGTCTAAAAGAGAAATAAAACGAAAACAATTCGAACAAATGAAAATATTTTAGGAAATGTTTATTCATGCACAAAAAAAACAGAAGCAATTATACGAATCGTCGTATAGTAGTCAAACTGTTAAAGATAAAGTGCATTTTCACAAAACGCTATTTGCAGCGATATCGATAATTTAAAATACGACTCTTAAAACAAAATTAAGGCTGCTCCTAATTTTAGAAGAAATGAAGATATTCACAATACAGACTGTGCGCATTAGACCGATTGTAAAAAGGTAGATTTTATAGTACACTTTAACATAGCAAATTCGTCAATTATATCTTGCCATTAAAAAACTCCAACGTTACATTGGTTCAAATGCTACAATTAACTAAATTGTTTATCCCTAAAACGTCTTTTTTAACAAAAAATGGAAATGTATGAATTTCACGAGGAAAGAAAACGAAGACTACATTAGGTTCGCAAGTGTAGTTAATCACCACTACGATGAGTTCAAACTGTTGGCATTAAAGACTGATAATTTTAAACGTCCAATCTTTTCACAGTGTTCACTATCAAATACGCATGCAGAAATCAGACGGAAGGTGTCTATGGTGCACTGAGAAGAGCTAAACATAACTGCCAAGTTTGATTTAAAACCAACCAATTTTTTAAAAGAAAACAAATTCTCTAGTCGCGTTATTAAATCAGATTGATGAGATTAAGGATATGGGAGTTTTATCGAAAGTAGAGTACAGCGAGTGGTGTTCGCCTACAGTCAAAGTAAAAAGTAAGAGATTCGTGTTTGTGCAGACGTCTCACGAGATTGAACCATGCACTAAAGGATTACCACTACACTCTCCTTAGTTCAAAAGACATTTTTGCTAAACTCAAAGGAAGATTTTTTATCAACAGTTGATTTAAGTTATGTTTAATTGTAACCTATAGAAGAAGAGTGCGCAATGCTACGATGTATAAATACCCATAGAGGGTTGTACAAATTAACATTTAGGGTTAAGATTTCATCAGCTATTTTTCAACAATTAATGGACACATTACTTAGCGGAATCGAATTTTCGACAACCTACATAGATGACATTCTAGTGATCAGTAAAAGCACCGAACAATACAGATCACATGTACAAAAATTATCTAAGAAAATCCAGGACTTTTGATTTAAATTTAAGAAGAGAAAGTGAGATTGTTCAATGGAAAAAATAAAATATATTGGTAAAATTAAAGACAAAGGTTGGAAGAAGACCAGACCCAGAGCGAGCTAGTGCGACAAAATTATGGCGTCCTTGGAAAACGTATCGTCACTACAAAGTTTGTTTTCATTAAGCAAATTATTATAGCGTTTTTTATTCTAAACATGACAATTAGCAAGTTTCTCTTAATGAGTAATTAAAGAAAGAACACGATTTTGTCCGGACGACAGAATGCCAGGAAACACTATGATTTTTTTTTAATATCCTCACATAAGAATAGTTTTGACGCACTACAATCCAGATTTTGAAATCATTGTGACTACTGATGCTAGGTTGTACGGCGTTTGAAATTGCATATTACATAAAATATAAGACGAATAGGTAAAATCTATCACCCATGCGTCCCGTGCGTTACTACTAGCAGAAAAGTTACTTACAAATCGAGCAGAAAGCTTTGAGTATTATGTTTGCAGTCACAAAATTTCCACGATTTGTTTATGAAGGACATAACCGACCACAAGCGTCAAAATGGATTACCAACGCATACTGCAAAAGAAAACTGCGGAGATGGAGGAACATTCTCCTCAATTAAAATTATAAAATGGATTTTCTTCAAAATTAGTCAGACTAACGGATTATCTTTACTTATCCCAAAATTTTCTGAACTCCTTGAAGGCACAGTGTTTGCATCCCCATAAACTAAGGCAGAATTGAAAATACATTGTGTGACGCCATTAGGGAGCTTCCGGTGACACTTAATGGAATAAATGAAAAGGCGGTAAACGACGAGTTAAAAATATATAGAAAGGAAAAGAAAAGAAAAACACCGACAAATCTGTAAAGTGTATTCAATCTGTGAGAAAGTAGTTATTTATGGTGATCAAGTGGTTATATCAACAACATTACAGAAAATAACACTAACACAATTTTAGGTCCGTCACTCGGGTATTTCGAGAATGAAAAATCTCAAGAGAACGTATGTGTATTGGATGGATATGGACAAAAACATTGAAAATACAGTTAAACTAGACAAATGTTGTACTTTGACAGTGAAGAGACCTTCTATAAATGTAAGTCTATGGCTGAAAACTAACCTACCGAAGTCTAAGATTCGCATAGAGTTTGCCGGTCGACTTGATGGTTTATATTACTTAATAGTAGAACACAGTTTACGGAAATGACTGGAAACATTAAAATGTAAAAAGAAGAATCACAGAAATAATCATTACCTTTTTACATGAAGTGTTCGCATGATTCGGGGTCGTTGACAGTATTGTATCAGACAACGTTACACAATTGACGTCGAGTGAATTTAAACTATTATGTCAAACTATTGTAGTAGCACATATCGTGATCGTGCCGTACCATGCGAATAGCAATTGTCAGACACGACGGTTCGTGGACACGTACAAAAGAGTGCTAAAGAAAACGTGGTCTACACCTACCGAAAAGGCCACGCAAGAACATTTCAGGTATATAGGATTGAACCCAAATAACAATGTTGCATCTTCCACGACGCCAGATAATAGATTATTGCCAAACCATACAAAAGCAGTAACAAATATCACAAAGGGACGCTTTACAGTTGGAGAAATATTTTTCCTTAAGATGTTCAAAAACAATACCTCCTACTAGGAAACAGGGATAGTTGATAAACTGATTGGGAACATGATTTACATTGTAAAGTGACCCACGTTTATCCCCAAAAGACACATGAACCAAATGAAGAAACGATATTCAGATAATGTCGAGAATAATACTCCAATGGGAAAATCTGAATTTAGTGAGCTGTGATTGGAAAACTGTTGTCTCCGACGAACAACACCAGGTGCGATTTGGTATGCTGACTTAAAACGCTATCGTACAGAAACAAATCATTCTGAACTCTCAGGTCGCCCAAATTCGGAAGTTGTACAAGAAAACATTAAAATGTCCACAAATTCTTTTCGGGCCAATACCAAACTTAAGTTACGTGGGAAGGAAAAGTGGTTTAAGATATCAGAAGGAAGTGTATTCATCATTTTTTCATGAATATTTGTCAATTAGAAAGCTACATTTAAATTGGGTACCTTTTTCTCAGAGTGGATCAAAATTAACAACTCGTCGACGATTGAAGACGTTGTTTGCAACTGTTTCACGCAACAGAAAGTAGATTTTGCGTTAATATATGGCAATGGGGGAAACATGGACCCACCACTTAACTCTTGAATCAAATCAGTAGCCACTTAAATGGACAGCAGCCAACACGACGGAAGACCAGAACGCAAATTTTTGGACTGCATATTTTGCGATGTGCAATGTATTTGGTTCAACGATTTCATTGTGATATAAAAGACTATCAATAGCAAATATTATATGACATTATTTGTGCGTGAAGAAGACACATGTGAAATTTCACCAAGACAGTTCACCGTGTCATAAGTTGATAGAAACGATGAAAGAAGTACCTGAATTGCATTTTGATTTTTTCTGATCCTTTCCCATTTTCCAGATCCGGCTCATAGCGACTAATGATTGTTCGCAGACCTATATAAATGCTCCAAGGAGAGAGATTTGTCTCCAATGAAAAAGTGATATCGGAAACTTAAGTGTATTTCGAGGCCTAAAACAAATCTTTCTATATAAGGCATCTAACTATTAGAGAATATTGGAATCATTACGCCACCCTATAAGATTATGTTGATGAATAAAGTCGAATTTTGCCAAAAGGTTTTTGTTTTATTAGTTAGGTCCGTGACTGATAGAGTGGTGTGTTAATAATGACACATACACGCAAACACATACATATATTTTATAAATAGAGATGGTGTCCGTCTGTCCGGCAGTCAAAAAAATGTGCCTAAAGTCACAATTTAAAAAAAATGATAAATACATTGCGTATTTTTTAACGTAACACATGCATTGCGTATTTTTTAAAACGTGATAAATACATTGCGCTTTTTTATTTTAAACATAATAAATAAATTGAGAGATTTTGTTTTTTAAAACGTAATAAATACATTGCGAAATGCTTTAAACGATTACATTCAAAGTTGTTTTAATAAAAATAGAATTCGCTTGGCATTATTTCAAAACATCTTATCGCTTAAAACCATTGAATTCAATGTGCTTTTAACAAAATAATTCCGCTCGGCACTTTTTCAAAACACCTTTGTAGCGCTTTAAAAAATTACATTCAATGCTCTTTTAACAAATAAATTCCACTCGGCACTATTTGAAAACACCTTATTCTCACTTGAAACCATTTAATTCATTTTTTTTTTTTTATAAAAAACAAATTTTGCACGGCACTATTTGAAAGCACCTTATACTCACTTGAAATCATTTAATTCAATGTTCTTTAAAAAACAAATTTTGCACGGCACTATTTCAAAACACCTTATTATCACTTGAAACCATTTAATTAAATGATCTTTTAAAAAACAAATTTTGCACGGCACTATTTCAAAACGCATTATTATTGCTATTGCTTTAAAGCATTATATTCGATGTTCGTTTTATTAAGAAAGCCCGCTCGGCATCACACATATATATATATATATATATATATATATATTGTATGTCCGTCCGCCAGTCACACATTTTAAAACGTAATTAATACATTGCTGAATTTGTCTCATTCCAGAATATCAGAGGTCTTAACGACTTTAAGAAATTAATAGTAAATAATAAATACTAAACAAATAAAGCGGATGCCGTGACCAGTAATCGAAACAGAAATCTTGAGATCGTCAGCTTGAGCTTCTACCAACTGACCTATTGTGACATTCTGATAAATAGATCTTAAAACATTACCTTAAGAACATAATACTAGCTTTGACGTGACGTCATACATTTATGATTTACGTCATGTTTGAAAACATACATACAAATATAAGCGATAATAAAAAAAAGTAATAATAGATAAACAGTATAAATAGCGTTCGAAATTATTTTAATAGTACAAAAAAATAGTTAGCTCTGACTACGTATGATATGCAGTTTTATTCATAATTATATAATCCTTCCAGCCTAGCAAAAACGTGCGACCGCAGGGAGCATATGTCTGTAAGTATATTATATTTAGAAGAAAAACGTTTATTATATATATATATATATATATATATATATATATATATATATATATATATATATATATATATATATATATATATATATATATATATATATATATGTATGTATGTATATATGTATGTATACATTATATATATATATATATATAGGGTGATTCATAAGTCACTTAGCTATTTAAAATGATTACCATATGAAGCACATACATACTATGAACTTTTGATAATTGTTATCTTACTCTCTAATTACTGCTATTTGTTATTTTAAATTTGTTCGTTTATATATTTTTATTTATTTAAATTTGTGTAAATCATAATATGTGCTTTTTTTTTCAGGCAGTATGTCATTTACAATTGAAGAGCGAATTTTTATTGTTATTCATATGGCCAAATTTGATGGATCTCCCACACTTAGAAAGGCAATGACGACCTCAAATCAAAAATCACTGCCGAGTTTATTAAAATTAATCAATCAAATATGCTACAAAGAGTCGTAAATTCCTTGCAAAAAAGAATGGAGCTATGCATGCAGAACGAAGAGGAAATCTTGGAAATTTGCTGTAATTTAAAACTCCCATAAATGAATTTGTTGAATAAACTGTCTGTTTTGTATTACCGTATTTTTTAACTTTAGAATTTCAAAAATAAATAGCTAAGTGACTTATGAATCACCCTGTATATATGTATACATTATATATATATATATATATATATATATATATATATATATATATATATATATATATATATATATATATATATATATACATTATATATATACATATATGTATATATATATATAACTTTGATAAGCGAGATAGTTTACAATGATATGTTCAAGATTATCTTAAATAGGTTATGCATACACTTCTTTTGTAATCTCAAATGCCAACATAATTTTTTAAAAAGCATATAAAATAATCAGATTCCCACTATATGAGCAAATTACCTGTAATGACAAGCGAGAACAGATGTAACTTGAGAAAGCGTTATTCGGCATACAATGTTGGTACAATATTAGTGCTCCTATATATATTGTTTAGTAAAAACAGGAGAGTTCTCCAAAGGGGAGATAATTCAAAATAGGGAAAGCTATTCGTAATTGTTCTTTACATTACTATTATTTTAATTCCCTATACAGGTTTGTAGCTCTAGAAAATTAGAATGTTTCTAAGCCGATAACTACAGTTGTTTAAGTGGCTATATTTTCTACTGTTTTAGTCATAGTAATACTGATAACTTTAGAGGGGGTTGACCTCAGATTACCAGCATTCCATAAACATCAAAAGTGATAGGTTCTCTCGTTTGTTGCTATTTTTACCGTTTTCATGTTCGCCTCACAAACGGAATCATGAGTTCAACTCCAGAATTGTGTGTTTTCTTCTTGAAATATATGATATGGAGTTAGTCAAATATGTTATTTTAGATGAAATATATTGAGCAATAAATTAACTTTAAGGTGATACGTAATGTATTTCTGATGATCTGTTTGCCTTCTCTTTTAAAAACGATATGCTTGTCAAATCTAATAAAACCAACATATAAACATTTTCCATCTGCAAATAGAATCTAAAATATCGATCGGACATCATATTGATTTAGGACATTCATTTAAATTGAATACAAGTGTACATCATTACTGCGAATTGACCAATTTTGAGAGATAATTTTCTCGTTAAATGTGTATAACTCCCGACATAGTACAATCTGATTCGAGTGAATATTCTAATATCAGAGCGAAACTCTTGGGGCAGAATCAAACTATTTCCGTTAGACATAGTTAATAGTATTATTCCTATTGTTTCAATCGAAAAGGTAAATGTTTGCCATCTTTGATTTAGCTGAACTGCTCTTGATGACGTACGAAAACTTCCTATGATATATTCCACAGGCAAGGTAAAATCAATATGAGTAAGAAACACGTCACTTAGTCGAAGAATGCTTCTTCATATATCACTGTTTTATTCTTGTGGCACGGGTTCAAACAAGACGTTACAAATCTTCACGATATCTTATTATTTGCTCCAAACTATGGAATTGCTAGTCAGAAAACTTTCGTTGTGAAATAGGCATTTTTCACTAGAAAATATTTATTAATAAGACATTTTATATTCGAACAATACATATTGCTCTGTATATTTTCCGATTATAATTGCGATATCGTTATTTATAAAAAGGTTTTTCATGCAAGTGTGACATACGAGGATATACCATCAAAACTACGAATAAAGTTAAACCGTAACGTTCCTCGTTCCATTAACTATATTCAATAACTTGTCAAGCATGGAGATGTTCTTTATTAAAATATATAGAAACAAATTCGATTTTTAAGACACGCAACGTTTAAACTGAATAATCATCTATGTAGTTTATCTAATGAAAATATACGGCGAATGGCTCACAGTGTATTCTGTCGATACACTCGATTTGAATTTCTTTTTCATGTAAAAAACGGAGATTGAATATTTACGCAAAACACTGGCTAGTTCGAATTACATTTGTCAATTTAGTCTAACTACGCAAATCCGTCTGGCTATTCTTTATATATTAGATTAAAATGTGAGTAAGTAAAACACGAAGATTAACAAAAATGTATTGATTAGAAGTAAATTACAAACATGTACAGTTATTATATGTTGAATTATGAACACCGCACGGTTGAACATTGATAAAGAAACATCGGGTATTGAGTCGCTGTACACGGATGTGAAGCACTAAGTAGACAGGTTGATTGCGGGGCGGGCATAGGTGTTGCAGCCTTATTCAGCTTTGTATCACCTGCGAAAACCCAGAAGTGACTATTTGAGAACTTTCACATCTTCACCATTCCCTACATTTTCCCCCAAACTCGCATAATTGCAACCCGATGGACTATTATGATGAGAAAGATGCATACCATACCGAGCCAATTGAGAAAAAGTGAGAAAAAGCTAACAGTCGCAAAAAACAAAATAATCTTTAATTTTGAGTAATATATGCATCATGATAAGGTATAATAAATGAAATCTATGTAGAGAGGGAAGACATACATATACATACGTATATAAAAAAATAAAACTATATATTCATACATACGTACTCGAAATATATCTACAAAATGTACATAGGTGTCGTATTGGCAAAAGAAAACGAGAATATAAGAGTAAAACGAAAAACTAAAAGGGAATTCAAAGGAACAAATTAAAAAGCAGAGAATCGACCGGTGTCTGAATTTATATTGTTTTCATTGATAATAGCTTTAGATAGGTGGATAGAGATATAATAGAAGCCTATTCTTTATGTAATTGTAGTTTTTGAGTAGGGTTATGAGAGGTAATTCTATTAATCGTCGTGTAGATTTGTTTTGTATATGTTTAATTAAAGTGGCGTTTTATAACTTAGATAAAGGATAAGGCGTTGAGGGTGTTTTTAGTGTCACTAGGAGTTTTGTGCTCGTACATTTTTGGCTAGGTTGCGTTGGGTCTCCTCAATGTAGACCTTTATCACAATCCAGGAATGGGATGTATGCCAGCTTTGATTGTTAGTGTTGTGTCAAATTTAGTAGAGTTTATGGATTATATCCATAATAGAAAATGCAGTTATGTTGGCTATATTAATACCTAATTCATTCAGTTTTGTGTAAATGGTGTTGTTAATAATGTTAGTTGGTAAACATATTTATAATAGTGCTTATTGGTGAATTGTTTTGTTTGCGACTTGAGTAAAATGGCACATCTTTTCGTTTTGAGTTTTGTATAAAATACGTAGGTTTCTGTAATGTTTTGAGAGTGTAATTAATGTATTTATATCTCTTGTTTAGCTGTTCATACCTGCGTATCCTTAGCGCTCTGAGGTAAAATGTAATTATAATGATCTCTGTTTTCTCTTTTCTTTTGCTCATACGAAATTAATGTTTATTTTGCATATACCTTTCGAGTACATATATATATATATGTGTGTGTGTTTTTTAGATATATGCAAAAATACACAATTTAATTAAAGACGATGTAATAATAATAATAATAATAATAATAATTATGACTATCGTAACGATAATAATATTTATGCTAATAATGATGATAATAATAATAGTTATAATAATAATAAAATAGCAGAATCCTAACAATAATAATATGAATCATAATAAGGATTATAGGTAGTTTTTAAGGTGTTATAGTGGTCTACCCTATTTCGTGACGATATCACCTCTTCAAGATGTTTTGTATACCGCGTTGTCTTATTCATTATCGACCCTTCAAGTCCTAACACTGTTGACGAATAACTCGGACTTATTAGGTCACAACATAAACCGTCCTATGTCAAACATAACACTGACGACAACAACTCGGACTTATGTCGGATACATCTGGCGATATTGGATATTTTAAACAGACTTAAGTGGTGTACTCGAAAAGATTGTTAATTACTACAGTAACATCGAGAACTTAAAAGCCATACGATGTTTTACAGACAAAAGTGTTCTAATTGTGCGAAAGGAAAGTATCCAACCTAAGAAAATAGGATTAAAACATTTTCGTTTTTGAGGTATAGGAAAAAGATTTGAAGTCATTTCCCAACACGAGGTTTTAAAATCTAAATCGTTCGACAACGGAAAACAAAACAATATGAGGCATGTCGATTTCTCTTCGGTTTTATTGTTTAATCAGGAACACTTAAATAAGTGTGAACAATGTTACTGTTTTCTTTGTAGGAAAAGTTACAACCGTATAAACAAAACACCAAAAGGTCTGTAACATATATTAAGTGACGAAAATAGAGTAATTAAATAGTGCTATATTGGATAAAATTAAACACCAACAAGAACAGAAACAAGAAGAAAGGTTCAAAGAAAAACATGTAAACCAACAAAAAACAACGACTTCAAGTAGAAGAGACATTCCCCCAAAAATAGAAGAAATAGAATATCAGAAGAACATCGAAATAGTTAAGCTTCGTCTGGAAGAGAAATTTCAAGACAAACAATTGGAGCAATTGTAAGATTTGGGGAAATTTTTTATACACAACAAGAACAGAAAAAAATACGAATTCTTTAATAGAGGTCAAACTGTTAAAGATGAAAGTGCAATTTAAAAAACTCTATTTGGAGCGCTATCCACAATTTTACTTACAACCGTACAAACGAAATCACGTTTCGTTCGTATTTTAGAGGATACGTAGATCTTTACAGACTACAAAGTGAACTGATTTTAAAAAGGTTTGTTTGGTATTGAGAGTGTTGGGTACAGTTTAACATACTAAATTCGTTAATTGTATATAGCCACCAAAAATGCAGCCTTACATTTGTAACAATTCGTTTTAGCTCTAAAATGTTTTTTTAACAAAAGGTGCAAATAAGACGAAGACTACACTACTTTAACTAGCGTAGTAAACAAAAGCTTCTATGATTTCAAATTTTGGAGTTGAGCGCTAACAAATTTAAATGTCTAATCTTCGCACGGGGTGTACTATCAAATAGGAATGCAGAGATCAGACGATTTTTTTTAATGAACTAAAGAATGGTATTGCAGAAAACAGTCAACGTTTTAGTAGTGTTCGCTAAGATTCAAGAGACATTGGGTAAAGCGGATATCACATATTAGAAACATACGTAAAAATAGAAAATGACTCCTCCAACTAAATTTGATCAACCAAAGAAAAATAATTTATCTCCTATACCGGTTTTTCTGTTGGGAGCAATTACATTTGTACAAGATGGTCTGTATAAAATTAAAAAGTGTTTAAATTGATGTCGATGTGACACAAAAATATACACTGTAGAGTTTTAAAAATGTTATGTTTTGTCAAGAAGCTGAACATATCAGGAAACTTGTACATGTAAAAGATTAAATGAAAACGTTAAAGTACAACTTGATTAGGGGTCAGATCTAGGTAAAATTGATAAAAATGAACTTAGGTGATAACGAGCAAAATAGCAAAAAACCTCACTTGTGAACAAATAGAATTTGAAAGCGAGCTAATCTCTGACGTTAAATTAAAACGTAAGTCTTTGAAACAACTCGAAGAATCTTCTAATTACCGACTGGATGGAAGAATGTTTATTATGGAAAATGCACATAAACTCTTTCTGTTAAACTTCAATTGCCGAGGCAAAGAGACTAAAGAAATTATTCAAGGAAACTTTTTCGTAATTTTAATTTGCATCATTGGTAAGATGAAAATAATGATTGCAAAGTTGTAATCAAAACCAAATATTAAACAAGTGTTTAAACAGAAAAGAAATGTTCCATTTGCATCATTAAATCAGATTGGCGAGGAATTAAATAGACTCGGAGAAATGGGAGTATTATCGAAAGTACAGTACAGCGAGTAGGCCTATCCTACAGTCTACGGAAAAAGTAAAAATATCTTCATATGATTCAACCATCAACTAAATGATTACAACTACCCTCTGCCTAGTCCAGCAAAGATGTTCGCAACACTCGACGGAAAAATGTTTTCTAACGTTGAATTAAGTTAGGCTTATCTACAAATACCTGTGGACGTGGAATGCCTAAATCTGTAAGACCTTGTAAGGCCATCCATCTAAGAGAAGGAGATCTCTGACAATAAAACCTTGCTACCAACTACCTACGCCGTGGCAATAAACCGTTGGGGAGGGAGGCCTTCTTAGTCATGATCGACAACCTTCCTAGAGTTGGAATCTCGAACAACATAACCTACAATTTCTTAAGGAGTAGATATGTTATGCCTATCGCCGGCCCTTGCATTCCTTCTTTGTCTATTAGCCGAGCGCAGATGTACCAGCGCTGGGACGCCTCTAAACACGCAGTGCCTAGCCTTGTTCCCTTACTGAAAGGCAACAAGCATTTCGTAAATTCGGCCGCTATACGTCAGCTACTAATAGACATAAATTTATGGAGTCAAGAAATAATTGCAAGACCGTTATAGTTGAAACAAAGAGAAGATTTAACTAGTTGACCAAAAAACGCATTCAGTCACAGAAACTAGGCACTCGTGGTTTCTGGAAAATCTACACTAGTGTAATGAACAATGGTCAATCAACGATTCCCCCACTATTAACCCACAATGATGTCGTTTGCACGGCCACTGATGAGGCCGAACTACTTGCCCAACGTTTCGCTTCTAACTCACTTTGGACTCAGATAACCACCCCCTCCCCAAATTCCCTTTGCGGACCGAAGCCACACGATAACCTGGGAATCACCCCATCCCAGGTCAGAGACATCATAAAACCCTTGACACCTCCAAAGCTTGTGGGCCTGATCTTATACCTGTAATAGTAATAAAGAAATGCTCTGCTGAACTGGCCCCTGCCCTCACCAAACTCTACAACAAATACCTTGCTGAATCTTGCTTCCCCGATAGCTGGAAAATTGCCTCTGTGGTACCAGTCTACAAGAATTCTGGGAATAGAACCGATCCTCTGAACTACCGCCCACTCAGCCTACTGCCGATCTTTGCTAAACTATTTGAATCCTTAATCAATCTAGCGATAGTACGGCACTTAGTTAATGCTAAACTTCTATCTGACCCCCAGTATGGATTTAGACAAGCACGATCTACTGCAGACATCCTAACGGTCATCTCTGAACGCATGTATCATACACTCGACAAGGCAGGAGAAGCTAGGGCAGAAGCACTTGATATATCCAAGGCCTTTGGCAAAGTTTGGCACAAAGGGCTTCTACTGAAAATACGCTCATATGGTATTACTTGGCAATTACTTAATATAATTAGATCCTTCCTAACCAAAAGAAAAATCCAGGTTGTCATCGATGGCCGTTCATCTAAGCAACATGACATAAATGCTGGTGTACCCCAAGGATCTATACTTGGACGTTTATTGTTCCTGATCTATATAAACAATCTCCCTGATGACATAGAGTCTGAGATTGGTTTATTTGCTGACGACACCACGCTTTACTCTCGCCATGTTGGCAAAACAGACGCGATCATATCCGAGGGAATGGCTGAATCCTTAGAAAATGACTCCAAGGCTGTTGTGAATTTGGGTCATAAATGGTTGGTAACTTTTAATGCCGCAAAGACAAAGCTTCTTTCCTTCAATAACTACAAGAAACCGCTCGAACCACCGATTGTCATGGCAAATAACACCCTACCTGAGAGTTCATCATTCAAACTCCTCGGTCTGACCTTCACAAGTAACATGAATTGGAAAAAATACATTGAAGACATTGCCAAGGCTGCCGCAAAGAAGGTTGGCTCCCTCTACCGTGCTAGTAATCTCCTCACACCTGACATTATCCTGTATCTCTACAAAGCCACCATCCGCCCATGCATGGAGTATTGTTGTCACATCTGGGCTGGCGCATCATCTACTAGTCTCTCCCTCCGTGACAAGGTCAAAAAAAAGTCGCCAACCTAATAGGTCCCTCACTGTCAACCAATCTCCAGTCCCTGTCCAATCGCCGCAATGTTGCATCCTTGTGCTTGTTTTACAAATACTTCAATGGGTTGTGCTCTGATGAATTGGCTGCTCTTGTGCCCCCTCGTCGTAAGTTCACTAGACCAACTGGACAATCGACTAAATCCCATCCATTCACTGTGGAGGTCCCCAGATGCCAGAGAGCCTTCTACTCAAATAGCACTTTCCTAGTGCTGTTGGTATCTGGAACTCCCTCCTTGCCCCATGTTTCCCCAGCGGTACTGACATGCAGTAATTTAAAACTAATGTAAACAGACATCTCGCTGCGCAGATCCAATTTAGGTTGACCCCCCCCCAACCTTCTCCTTTTTCTTTCTTCTCAGTAGCCCCTTACGTCTACAGTGGCAGTCTGTCTTGTCTGTGGTGAACTATGTTTTAAAAAAATCTACTATTTATAAATACTCATAGAAGAATCGTACAAATTCGAACGATTACCATTTTGGGTTAAGGTTGCACCAGCTATTTTTCAACAACTAATGGGCACATTACTGAGCGGGCTGGAATTTTCGACACCCTACCTAGATGAGATTCTAATTATAAGTAAAAGCACCGAGCAATACAAATCTCATGTACGCGAAGTATATCAGATCATTCAGGACTATAGATTTAAATTGAAGGAGAGAAAGTGCGAGTTTTTCATGAAATAAATAGTATATATTCGTCAAAGATGTTAGAAGACCAGAGCGATGTAGCGTGATTAAGAATATACCGGTCTCGGAAAACGTATCGTCACTACAAAGTGTTCTCGCTTTACTAAATGATTATAATGTGTTTATTCCAAACATTCACTAAATGAGCTATTGAAAAAGAAAAAGATCGGACGTCATTATGCAAAGAGGGATTTGAAAATATCAAAAATATCCTCACATCTGAATTATCTTTGATGCACTACAATCCAGAAATACAAACATTTCTGTGTAACTCACTTGGCATAATTATGTAACTATTACGACATATAACACCTCACTTAATACGTACCGCGGTTGAAATATAGATGCAATCAATAATAAAAAGCCATATGATTTTTATAAAGAACTAACGTCAAATTACACGTATACAATTGGAGCCTAAACTAATTATTAGTTCATAAATTACAGTTATTCAAGTGAAACTACCGTTTCAAATTTTCAAAACAATAGAAAAAAGTGTATTTAGTGTATTGATAAAGCATTACTTTATGATGGAGCAAACAATGTTGAAGCAAAGCAATGGCTTCATAAGTGTAAATCAAAAACGGTTTCGTCAGAAAAAGCGGTTATGTTAACTTTAAAGACAAAAATAATGCTGAATTTAAAGCAGTTGTCCCAGAAAACATAAACAAATCCACAAACTCGTTTGCTGATCGTGCATTTAAGTTTCTGGAGATAGAAGATGAGTTATCATACTTTCAGGTTTCTTATTAGCATTAACGTTTGTTGATGGGAAGTTGTGTTTAAAGTTAGTGCTGCGTCGGTAAAAAGCTAAAATGTAAGAATGGATGAAACATGAATTCACCACTTCACTCCTGAGTGAAACCGACAGCTACCTGCGTCAACAGCAACAGGTGAAACCCGTCCAAAGAAACCAATGACGCAAACATCAGCAAGGAAGTCTTTGGCCTCCGTATTTTGGGATGCATGAGATATTTTGTTCATCGTATTTATTGAGGGGTCAAATACATCGTTATAGAAAAAATTATTCGAATTGTTAGATAAGCGTTGAGATCAGCGTATCACTCGAGAAAGAGACTATGTTGAGTAATAAAATCGAATGTTGCCTAAAAGTTATTGTTTTATTATTTATGACAGGTACGTATTGACTAATTTGTTATAAATCTATATTTATATTTCAACCTATATTATTCATCTATTTTATTTATATTTGTCTATCTATATACATGTTTACTTTTCTCTACGTTTAATCTCATATTAATATTTTATTCATAAGCTATTACTATTTTTATTTAATTGCTGAATTTATTTATCTCTCCCTCTCTATCTCTCTATTCCTTTTTTTCTCTTTCTCTCTCTATCTTTCCAGGCAATCACCATTTGATGACTTTGGTATTGCCTGCCCTATTTCAGACAAGTCAATATTCTCTACAAACACAGTGACTCTTTCAAACTATTTTATATTAAGTCGGCTTCATTTATTTTCATTTTTCTCATTCCCTCTCTCTCTCATCTAATGCAATATTTTTCATTCTCTAATTAGTCACACTATTACTGCCACACTATTATAGATTTTATTATTGCTTGTTTATCATGTGCCCTTTTTTGCCGACTCCCTTTTCATATTTTTCTACTTTTATTCATGAAGACTTTGCTTGACAAACAACCCAACATTATTGCTTCTCTCTTCGCCTAATTCCGTTAAGAATCAATATCACTATAAGATCTAAAGATGTTTTCCCGTCCGTCTCTCTGATATCATATCATGTTTTCCACCATTCCATTTTGTTTATTTTTCTCGATATTTTTCCTGTGTCCCCCAGTCATACCCTTCCCATTTCCTGCAGTAAATACATCGCATAATGCTTTCCCTTTCTCCGCAACTTCGATCGATTTATTCTTTATTAGCGAACGAACATTTCTGCATTAATCGCTGTTTCCCTTTCCACATACAACTATCGCTGGAAACCATACATAACGGACACTAACCGTGAACAGTTTGCACTTGGCACCTTCAACGGAGTGTGCGTTCCCTTCCGAAAATATTACGCACGTGCAAAAAAGTCCGTCGCTTGTACTCACTATAGTTCTTAAAAGTGTATTTTCCTAATGTTTTAAAGTAGTGTTCGTTTAACTTTTGATTGTGTTTCAAAGATAAAAATGTTCATATCTTTTTGAGAACGATTTGGAATGAAAAATGTTATCAAAACGGCGAAAACAACAAACAAATCAGTTAAAACTGCAGATTCAATAAAACATGTTTAAAATTCGCTGGAAAGGTAACTATCAGTTTTCTGGAACTGTTTCAAAGATAATTATTAGATTACAGTCTTTAGAGAGTGAATTACAAAAATTGCTTGATTATCAAAAAAAAAAGTGAAAGTTAGGTGCCGGACATGTTTTCGTTGTGTTATTATTGTAAACAGAAAATATGGCTACAAAATCTAAAAGTATGGAAAACTCGTTTGCAGTAATATTTATTTATTTTTATTTTTATGTTACGACCTGCGTAACCTTTATTAATTATTTTTACATTATGATTGATTAAAATCTTGAACAATTACATTACTCTATTTATTCTTTAAGAATTGATGTAATTTCTTATTACATTAATTCTTAAAAAATCATTAACTAATTTATTGTTACGGTACATGTAAGAAATTCTTACATGTGTCGTAACAATAAATTACATGAATTATTTTAAAATAAAGCTAAAAGACTATTTTTTATTATTTTAAGTATGAAAAAGTTAATTAAAGTCAATAAATACACTAACAATATTCATTGAAAAATGTTAAAACATTAAAAATTAGTTATTAATAAATAAATAGAATTCAATTTTGAAAGAAAATATGATATCAAAATTTTATTTATTTATTAATAAATAATTATGTTAAACTTTTTAAATAATATTTATTAATGAAAAAATGACAAAATGTATTAAAACTTACGTTTTATCTTTCCAAATAACTGACGATGAATTGTGAAATTAACGAAATTGTTAAGTCTTCGAAAATAACATTTTGAGGACGGTGTGGCGGGAGTGAGTGGTGCTGGTGAGCTTATCCCACCTGTTTATTACAGAACAGGTCCACCATAGCTCTCCAAGTCAATCGTTCGTAGAAATTATTCAATTTGTTTAAGTTTTTTTTCTTATTGATCCTGATTCTCCAATTTTTACTTTTTTTGTTTATTTTCAATGTTATAAAAACATTTCTTACGTTGATGATGACACATTCATGTGCGAAAGTGAAATATAATTGTATTGCATTTTATATTTTCCCAGAAACTCTTACCATTAAAATCACATGAAATATTTTTGTAATTATATTATTTTTTTGTGAAAATATTGATTAAACAATGCTTTATTCAATGACAACATCTCCAATTCAAGAAATTAAATGTGTATCGAGTTATAGTGATTTAATTAAATCACTATAACTCGATAAACATAGAACACAGAATTTAGAGATCTTTTTCGTAATATATACGAAATAATTAAAGAGAAAATTGAATTTTACACATCTACAGTGCTTTATTTTCATGAAAAAAATCCATGCATTTTGTTTATTAATAAATAAAAATATCACTTTAGTAAAAGTTTATTTTGTTTTCAAGAAATAATATATTTTCACGAAGATTTAAAAAAAAAATGATTTCATTATATTACGTGATCATTGATTAATGAATACTGAACATTTCATTAAAATTGGTTTATTTTCTGAATTTTGGGTGAATTTTTAAGTGAGGGAGGGTCAAAATGTTTTTATAAAGTGTATTTGAGTTAAATATTAAAAAAACTCTTTTAACAAGCATTGTCGTAATTTGGTTCAATTTTAAATGTCATTGTTTCTCATTCTGAAAATTTTTAATGTATATCTGTTCTATCGTTGATCAGTCAATGAGATCCTGCTAGACTAAGGATTTTTTTGTTCCAATCAAACGTTTCTCTTTTGGGAGAGATGTATTTTCCACACATTAAGAAACAGACTTTGTGTTTAACTCTACCCTCGTGCGAACGCAATTAAGTAGGTACTTATATATAAAGAAATAAGCTTATTAATGACTGTTGTAAGTTTATTTTCTATTCACAGAGCTTTTCCCGTGGAATTATTTCATAGGACAACATTTTAATTAGTTTTTTTTAATTAAAATAGATTTAATTATTTTTAAATGGTTAAATAAGCACTGGTTTAATTCATTTATATTTTCAATGTTATTGTTTTCATTCTTTAAAATCCGATGTTCTGTCCTCGGTCAGTGAAAGAGATAAGCAATTAATTTTTTTCTGAATTCAGCTTCCTCGCTTTATTCCCAAATTAAAAGCCCACTTTGTATTTAAGTCTGACTTTTTGTGGAGGCAAGTAAATAGAGACTTAATTACTAAAATAAAAGGTGTGTGTAATCATTTATTTTAAAAGTTATTGCTTTTAATTCATTTTCACGCGGGTTTATTATGTATATTCTAATCAAACCTATTTTTTAATTATGAAGAAATAAATTAATGGCTGGTAATTTTTCATTTTTAAATTTGATTTTCTTCTACTAATCTGTCATTAAGGCTAAAAGCCACTCCAGGATAACGGTTAACAAAATGGATTAATTTTATATTATTTAATTTTTATTTTCAATTTTAATCTATAAATATTCATTCAATTTGTATAACTTCTGATAATATCGTACAATATATTTTTCAATAAAAATGGTTCCAAAAATACGCACCACAATTTCTACTCGCAGTAATGATGCCGAACAATTTCCAGGACCACCTGCCCATTAGATAAAACAGAAACCCCTATTTTGACAAGTTATTCAATACAGCTTTTCTCTTATCAATGCATGTTCAGACTTGACAAAATTTGCTTTTCCTACACTAATAGCATTTGGAAGGCAGTTAACCTTCGTTTATTTTTATTAAATGAAAAGTCTATTGTAGGTAAAGTTGACTTCATATGGTAGCAAAAAACTAAACAGATAAATAGTAAATCTCTCCTTGCATCACAGGAAAAACATTTACAGCAAAAGCTAGATACACTGTTTGGCATCCCTTCTTGTACGTGTAAACTGCCTGTTTGTATAGTGTGATGACAAAATGTGAAGTAAAACCATCAATTGTCAAGCCAATAATTAGTATGATTTATTTAACCTTTGCAAAGTGGAGTTTTTGAACCGGCATTTACTAAAGCATTTTTGAAGATGAAATGTTGGAGTCACTCATGAATGGAACAAAGCTGACGTTGCTCTCACATTCTCAAAGTGTTTGAACGACAGTCAAATTAACAATAGAAGCTTCCCAATCAGTGTATGTGTTTGAGGCAAGACACAATCATATACTTGCAATGGTGTTGTGTCAGTAAATGAGGGTTTTATTTGCTTATAAGGAATCTTATATATAGCACTTAAATACAATATGTTAATCTTAACCACGATAACTTTAAATTGAAGATAAGTTACATTTTCAGGTCTGACAATCATGTTTTTTGGAGAGATGTTATAATAAAAATTGTGTTTTCTAAATCAAATGATGGCCGAATTTGAGCCCAGGCGTATACATATATGAAGCTTTTTTGTCTCATTTATAACAGAAAAATAATTACCTGTTCTTTTAATCTTTTACAATGTTATCACTGTTCCATCTTAAGTAATAATGTAAAAAGCAGAATGGTGGAGTTTTCGATGGTGATGGGGCGGGGCTAATTTTCAATTTTTAATTGTAGTTATCTTTTATTTGTTTGTTTTTTTATTCATTTTATTTTAATGAAACAACATAACAACCTTTTCTGGTTTAAATATGCAAATTTATGAATTTTCTAACCTATTTGTTGGCTAAACGTTTTTAAAAAAGAGGAGTTTTCAGCACATTTATTTAGACGATCTTTGATGCCATTTTTTCAAATAACGGTGCAAGTAAGAGACTATTTTTGCTTTAAGTATTTATTCTACCAATACAAAACTTTCCCTACTAAAAGTAAGTTGATTTTATTTTAAATGAAAACTCGACCTACTTTACGTTCCTCCGTCCATCCATTAGCTGGCTCGTCTGTCAGTCTGTCCGTCTGTCCGTCTGTCCGTCTGTCGGTCGCTAACACTTCCGTTTGAAATAGCGTTTCAGTCTCTAAACGAGCAGATACAAATGCTTCATTCTTTTGAGGGAGCTAGAATTTCCCCACATTAAAAAACGACAAATGTGGCAAGTAAATATTGACTTTAATCTGACACACGCTCTGGACCATTTAATATTTCCAAAGTGGTTCGACCTCTCAAAAGTCTAAAGTTTGTGAAAAAATGGATAATATTAGACTTCCTTCGACCCGCTACAAAAAAGTGTTGTATTATTTCCTGTTTGTTTACGTCTGCTGCGAGCCAGTAGTAATGTTACATAACACACATGAAAATTAAAGTATCTGACGCTTATAATAATACGAAAGCAATACGAAAACGACACGAAGTCGTATGAAATCATATGAAAGTTTATGAAGCGTTTTCAAACTTTTTAAACACGTTTTCAAGGCACATTTCCTTAGGGCATTTTTAAGCCTTTAAACTGCCAGTCCTATTACTTTTTAAACACTTCTTGTTATTAAAACATTTTTTCTTTTTAAACATAGTTCTTTTTTAAAAATATTTCTCATTAAACAAAGTTCATTAAACATTGTTCGTTAAATTAACCATTCCTCTTTACATTAAACATTTGACTTTAAAACATAGTTTTGTTAAACATATCAAATTAAGCATTGTGCACTTTGTTTTTTTCTGCTTTAGTTCTTTCAGTTTTAAGTCTTTCAAAGTTTAACAGATTAGGACCCAAAAAATGTGATGCACAAAAAGTTACCTTACACTTTCTTTCGTCGTCTGGTTGTGATCGCCGTTGGTGCCGTCGGTTTCCATTGCGTATCTCTGGCCGTGATCGATGTTGGTGATCTTTGATCTGTGGATACAACTTTATAGACAGGCAGAAGACAAACGCGGAGACAATTTTTCCTCAGAGAGATTCAAGTCTTTTATTCTGGACTTCCTTGCGGGAGGTGTTATCCATTCGTTCGCTTGATTCTCATTCATCCTTCTCGCTGGGGGATGCGACTATGCACGGGGATTTCTGCTGGATCGCTTCGAGATCCGGCCATTACGATGAACAATTACATCGTCGACCTGACGCTCTCACTTCCAAAGCCCTTCTGTTTCATTTGAGGACCCACAGAGAGATCGACCGTCCGGCTCGCTTCCCAAACCGTCACTATTTTAAAAACTTTAGTTTCTCACAAAGAAGCAGTGACGTCACAGATCTACACGTGTTACAGTCATGCAAAAGCATTTTCGTTCACTCATGTTTTCTGACCTTCTCTTACCCGATGTTGTCTGTGCCGGTGTCGAATTTGAAACTTTGTTATGGTCTTTCAAAAACAGGATTGACTCATAACGGTACACTTCGATGCATGTCAGCTTGACCTGCACTGAACTCGAAGTGTACCCCTCTAACAATCAAAACTAGTGGAGCTACACGCTTTTAGGCATACAGGGCCGCTCATAATATAACAGTAACGCGGTAATTTGAGACTGTGCCCCTAGTAGATATGTTCGTAGATGTGTTAGTAACTGAGTGTCTTCTGACTAGGTATAATATTTTGTGTGTTACTTTTCTTAGAAGAAAATAAACAAACAATAAATAAAAAGTGTAAAGGACATAAAATCAAACAAAATGACAAATACAATTGTCCATAACTGGGTCAGACATGTCGTCTTTTAAGAGATATACTTTGAAATGATCGATTTATTGTTCACTAAAGGTATTCACTCGTGTTGATTCCGTGCATTCTGGGCTGGGAACAAAGTGAAGTGCATTTTGTGATCGCGCTCGCAGGAGAAGACACCTTACACTTTTCTTCCCAAACATTTTCGTGGCAGCTGAATTTTCAACAAAATCTAGGGACATTGAAGGATGTCGTTCAAAATTACTTTCCATGTTGCAGCTATAATAACTGCTGATGATATTTTTCGGCACGGAGAAAGAACTCTTTTATAGTTAGTTTATGACTTTGATTATAAACAAGTGCAACAAAAATTACATGATGTAAGAACAAATTGAGTCCCTATTCTTGATAAATGGATTAACGAGTTCTTGTTATTTACAGGCCTTAATATAGATAACAACAAATCATTGATGCATTTTTCAAGAATAGAGTCCGAATGCTTTTCTGTTCAATTTTCGATTTACTCATCAGCGTGGCGAAACTGTATATTGTTCAGAAAAGTAATTCCTACCATGTTGATTACCCACTTTTCTGTCCTAGGTAAAAGGAAGGGACTAATTCTTTTTTATACAGGTGGTTAATTATAAAGTAATTAAATTATTATAATGACTATGTAGAAACAATACTATAATTATGAAAAACGAATTTATGAATAACATAATATCTACTAGAATGCATTTCGGTTTCTCCTGAAAAAAATCAGTCATTTTACGAATTATATTTGTGAAACAAGAAACTTTATTACACCAAATAATCTATTTCAAACATAATTTAGTGATTAAGTTACATCAACTAGAATGGTTTTCCGTTACTTAGAAACCAAGTTTGTCATTTTAATTAATTCCTTCGTAGAAATCAATTCTTCTGGCATTATTTTCGCTATTCCTAATGAAATATTAAAACTAAATTAACTGAACTCTCAGGCGACAGCTAGTATAGTCATTTTTTTTTCGCAAAATGCTTGAGTAAAATTGAAAGTTGCGTCCTCACATCTTTTTCCGAACCGTTGTCCGTCGAACCGTTAACCGCGCTTCATTTTGCAATAACAGTTTGCTGCGTAGATTAGATAGAAGAATCTTATTATATATGCGTCTATGCATCTCTCTAACAATTCATGTATATCTGTCCGTCTGTCAAGCCAAACTTTGAAATAACATATTACTTGATATGTCAAGCTTTAGTTTGAAGTAGCATTCTCGTCAGTCTGTCCAGTTGTTGTTTGAATATGCCTTTTCATTGGTCTGTCGCGCTTTATCGCTAAATGCGCAGATATAATGGACTTATCTTACTACTCTCCGTTTATGTTATCAAATATTGTGTACAATTTTAAGATATCGGATTACAATGTTTTCCCTTTTTTTAAATGTTGAATACATACAATTTCCATGCAGCGTCAATAAATAGTTCCCCATCTCTCGCCCTCAAAATAATTTTAATAACATTTACATTACAAACACGTATACAAAATTATTTGGTTGATTTCTTTACACAACAGTTGGAGTGCTTCTTCATGTGTTCATGAGACAGATACATAGGATTTACATATATGGATGTATGTATGTGTCTATGTGTGTGTGTATGTATTTATGTGCACGTATATATATATATATATATATATATATATATATATATATATATATATATATATATGTGCGTGTTTTTATTATGTGCATATTTGTGTTGCATTGTATATTTTAAGACTGGACAAAAGCAAATAAAATATGTTTTGAATCCATAATTTATATATATACAGTATATATAATAAGCAAGATTATTTCATTCGAAATTGGAAATACAAGAAACTCGCATTTTCAAAGTGTATTTTTATATTTATCCTAGACTATTGTATATATTATTATTTAATAACTGTGAATACTTCTTGCTTCCAATTCTAGAGATGCTGACACAATAAAGGCGATATATCGTTGTGTTATCTTTTTCAGGTAAGAATATTATCGTGTTTTAATAGGCATGATTCTAACAATGAACATGACATAATTATTACAGGTCTTATTAATATAGTATATCCATATCTGAACACATCGATCTTGTTTTATTGAATGGCACTGCAATATCAAGTACCATATTGACTGGCATTATTTCGTTCAGCGTCAATTCAAAAGACTATTTAAGTGAGTCAACCCCTAGCATTTTAATCCTGTAGGAAATGCAAACTTTGTTTTCAGCATTTAATTGTAGAAGATAACTATCATTTTCATAGCTGTCACTCTTTATCAATCAACCAATGAACGATTCGAATCCCAAAAGGGAAGACACATTTCGACCAATATGTCACAAATTCCAGGTGATCACTCAAGCGAGTGTGAAACTGGCAAACTAATATCCTGGTGGTTGCGAGGTTACTGTACAAGAATCGACCGAGATAAGCGAATGGTGTTGATGGTTTCTTAACGATTGTGTCAAAGTGCTAAAGTAAATATCATCACATACAATCCGAATTATCTATCAAAATTAAGGCTTTCTTCAGTAGTATTGTAAATAGTTAACCTTGAATTCGAATCATGATAAAAACATGAATAGAAATAAAAAATAAATTCAGACACATTAACATAGATTTAGAACGACACACATAGATATAGAGTGAGTTTGAATTATTTACTAGACACCACCCTCGAGTGTCTTCGGCCTCTCTGTACAAACGTTTGTCAGAACAACCTGGCATAAAAATACTTCCCCTTACGAGAAAACCCCGACCAAATATTTAAAATAACCTAGTATTCGTTGGCCAAATAAGATCCGTTCGACACGGCTGTACACTGGTTCATACGAATCGAGGATTAACTTCTTTTAAATATAAGAAATCTATTTTATTTTTGTACTTTGAATCTACATATTTTTATACTTCGCTAATGCCACCACCCTACTATATTAATTAACATAATCACCCCTTCCTATCCTTCCTATATTATATAGACCAATCAGTAAATAGAACATCGGTGCAATTCTTTTTATTTTTTATTTTATTCTTTATTTTTACTTTAATTTAAAATTATTGTTAGATATATAAAGGTGTTAAAGCTCTTTCATTTAGGTTTGAATTGCGGTTGGAAACACATCCGAGGAGACCTAGTTACGGTCGAAATAAGTTATAATGTGTACAATCCGAATGTATATCTAGTCTATTTAAACCTCAAAACTTATATATATATATATATATAAATATATATATATATATATATATATATATATATATATATATAATTATTTCCACAATCAGTAAACGCCGCAGCCCACAACCTATGAAAGAAACAAACCGGAAGTTTCGCATGCAAGTGATTCGGATTTCGATTCCTGAGTTCGGATATGTTCTACTGATGAGCCCAAAGAAGGGCGAAACTCGAGTCTAGCACTTCCGGTTTGTTTCTTTCATAAGTTGTGGGCTGCGGTGTTGACTGATTGTGGAAATAGTTATATATATTATCTCAAATTCATATATATATATATATATATATATATATATATATATATAGTGACTTAAAAGCTAATTGGCTTACAAGCACAGTGGTTTTTCAACGAACGACATGGGACTAAAAGTGTTTTTTTA
This sequence comes from Sepiola atlantica, assembly GCA_963556195.1. Lineage (NCBI taxonomy): Eukaryota > Metazoa > Mollusca > Cephalopoda > Sepiida > Sepiolidae > Sepiola > Sepiola atlantica. The sequence goes on along the minus strand of OY744516.1, from coordinate 38,571,367 downwards.
ATATAGTTTGAATGCTTTAAAAACTTCCAAGACTCTCTCTCTCTCTCTCTATATATATATATATATATATATATATATACATATATATATATATATATATATATATATATATATATATATATATATATATGTGTGTGTATATATATATATATATATATATATATATATATAATTATTCACAAAATGTATTTTTCAAATTAACCTATATACATGTTGTATGCCAAACCTAGAATCATCAGTATGGGAGGAGACAATCCATGACGGTCACACGGATCAACCCCAAATACTAAAGTGTTATTTGACTCAGTAGTCGGAGCGCGTGCCGGTGTCCCCACCACGCATTGCCTGGAAATGGGAGAGTAAATGAACGTCTAAAGAAACTAAGATGACTCAATAAGCGGGGGCATCTCTCCTTCTCTCTCTCTCTCTCTCTCTCTCTCTATATATATATATATATATATATATACTAGACATAGCCGATGCTCTTTCATCTACGACTATATATTCTATTTTAATTTGATTCATACATTTATAAACTGTTACGCCTAACTAAAATGATAAGTCTCTATATCCAACGTAATTTCTCTTCATCTTTTTCTTCGTCTCATTATTATCACCATGATTATTATCATTATTATTAATAGTAGTAGTAATATAATTATTATACTTATATAGAATTGAAATTATTTTTCCATCTAATTCACATACGCGTTTCTGGTTGTAACACACACACATATATTTGATGAGAGCGCTACAAAGGGGCACTCTTTCTGTCAATGCTCACAGAGAAGTTAAACATATGCGATAGCGGTTAAATTAACATAAACAATGCGTGTTCGAGAGAAATGCATAGATAACTTAAGCTAATAGTTGCGCGGATGAAATTGCTTCAGATTTTCTTTTCTGATATTCGTGATATGTCGACTTTCGCTTCTGGCAATACAAACGAAAAAATCAGAAATGAACTGAAATAGAACATGGCATGTGCAAGTGTCTTCTTGGAAACAGATTTCTTTCAATTTCTGCATATTATGTAAACAAAGGAGAGACAAGTAAACATTTATTCCGATATTCTTTCGACGCTAATCGAGAAGGAGATGTGTTATTTCTCAAGAAACTAACTCGGCATCGCTTGCCATGAAAGTTTTAAGAATTAATTGACTCACCGATTTGTGGCTCTTATTCAAATAAGAGCTAACAATCATTTGCTTAATACACATACACATGTAAACTTATATATGGTATATCACATTGATTTGTGGCGACTTTGTTTTTATCGTTAGAATTCACGTTGTGCAGGTAAGGAGGATATGCTTCGGTCTGAGTGAGAGAGATAATAGTCCTAATCTGAATCCATTAGTGAAGTAAATGCGATTCAAAATCTTTTACAAATACGTTTTCTTTTTCAGTGCGAAGGAAAGAGGAAGAGACAGTGCAACTTACCTTACCGGATAGCACATATCCGCTTTTTTTTAAATGAATGACGTATGTCGCTTATTAAAGTTAGGTTGACATATTTATTTGTCTTCTTACCAACCCTTATTCTATTTTACATGGGAATATAATCACCAATAGTTCACTTTTAAATGCATTGTGGATTTGATGCGTCTGATAAAAAAACTGGCGGCAACTTTCCATAATAAACTTTCCCGGTTAGCAAATTTCACTCTCGAATTTAATTTTTTTCTCTCATCACTGTTCTGGTTATTTTGTTGGTTCTAAGCATGGTCGATTTTTCCAACCTTCTCCACGTATGCACATCGATAATCGACACGTCTGAACCAGAATCTAATTGTAATTTTACATTTTTATTCAGGATTTCTACTAATACATATTTACTTCTAATTCTGTCGCCCACTTCGTTCTATGTATTTCATATAGAGCTGAAGTGTTAACATCAGGAAAGTACCCATGATTTTTGAGAACTTTGACTGAAGTAAAATGAAATAATATTGATAATATTGATAAAGCCTACGCAACAGTGTGTTTGTGTGTATGTGTGTGTGTTTGTTTGACAAATAAAAGGATATAATAAGTCCAACGGTATGAATTAAAAAAAGAACAGCAAAAGACCTAAAACTAAACCTTTCGGCCAGCTGTTGTGTAGGCTTCATCAATATTATCAATATTATTTCAGTTTACTTCAGTCGAAGTTCTCAAAAATCATGGGGCACTTTCTAGGGGCTAACACTTGATCACTATATGAGATACATAGATATTGGAATATTCCAGTAAAGTTCTCTTTTACCTGTCAAACGTTGAGTTTATAAATGAGTTAACAACATTAATTTTCCTCTTCCCAATTGACTATCTTCTAGTATATATTTCTTGTGGTCTTATGGTCCTACCGGATTCCAGGACAAGAACCCATCTAGTCTGGTGGAGTATCGAGCTAAAAGTAGTTAATTGAGATAACATTACTGTATGTAGGTGCACCATTCCTCGTATGGGCGAGTGTATAGCTGTGTCGCGGGGATCTTATTTGTGCTTCGAATAGTATTTTATTTTTAATATTTGGTAAGGGTATACTTGTAGGGGGAAGTATCTTTATATCAGGCTGTCCTGAAAAACACTTGTACAGAGAGATCGAAGACTATCGAGGTTGATGTCTACTCGATAATTCAAACTCACCATTAGGTTATTAAAACTCTCAAATTAATTGTTGTTTCATTTTACTTCAGTCGAAGTTCTCAGAAATCTAATGGTTCTTTTCTTGGGCTAACAGCTGATCTCTATATAGGATACATAGATATTCGAATGTTCAATTTAAGGTCTCATTTACTTTTTAAACGTTGAGTAAGTAAAGAAGTTACAATATTAATTTCCCTTTCTCTAATCGACCGTTAACGATGTTATAGTATATCTTCCTTGTTGTCTCTTAGTTTTACCGGATTCCATAACGATAGTTCATCTAGTCTGGTGGAGTATCAAACTTTATGATGTTACTAGATGGAAACATGACTTCAAGAAGGTGCGCCATTCCTCATATAAGCCAGTGTAAGTAGCTATACCGATGGGATCTTAATTGGCTTTCGAATACTATGTTACATTGAATAGTTGTTCAGGGATTACTTGTAGGAGAAGGTATCCTCGTGGCAGGATTTCTTGACAAACCCTTGTTCAGAAAGACCTAAGGAACACGAGGACAGTGTCTAGTAAGCATTCAAGTTTTCTCCAGTAGGCATCCAAGTCCTATCATATGTATGTATGTGTGCTTGTTGGTTTCTCTCCGTATATTAATTTAGTGTATAAGATTGTAACGAAAGTTTCCGCTTATTTACGGCTCCGTAAAACCCTATATGTAATTAATCGTTAATGTAACCAGTGTGGTTATTTCCGTCAATATAATACATTTTGAGGGGAACTATGTTGAGTTGTGGGTATGTGTACTTGTAAGAATTGTGATAAAGGGAAATCAGTGCAGGTTATCATGACCGCTCGTTAAAAACTTCCCCATGTTCAGTATTGATTTACTCTTCTCCAGAAGTTAGGCACAAGGCCAGTTTTTATCCTACTCCCACAAATGTCTTACTCATGGGATCAAACTTGACAAGAGGGGGTCAGAAAGGTGCCAGACTTAAAGCGATATGAAATTATCTACGGATATGACACGGAGATCCAGCAAACAAAAGAACGATTCGATTTTACTCCAGTCCGTCTTGGAACGTCGTCACGAACGGTCATGGCAATCATGCCTTAAAACGAATAAACTTGTAAGATCGTCAGGTGCGAAGAAAACACCTAAATGTCTATCTCTCTGTCCATCTAAATAGCCAATTAGTGTAGAATATCCGTCTTGCTAAGTGCATTTGTATTTGTAAAACGTGAATATTTCTGTCTCAAAATAAACTTAAAGACTCAAAATGTGTCTTTTAATTACTCTTTTCTTTTTAGGTACGAAATAAGAAATTATATTCACAGCCACAACGGCGGCGTGTCAAAACTAATAGAGGATTAATCTACACGGCAGCGAATACGAAGGAACCGACGAAAACAAAACTAGGGAAAAAGTAGGAAACGACAAACAAACTAGACAACGCGGCGGATAGCAATGGAACCGTTTGACCCACTTTCAACAGCGACGAGGTAGAAGGCAAAAGATGAACGTATACACGCACACATAATTAGAAGGACACACGACACTAATCGTTTAACTATGAACAAGGAAGACAAGAATTATAAGTAATGAATAAACACGAAAATAGGACAAGATTTTCTATTTTAATTAAACGCCGCCTTTTAATTCACGATCATAAAGTTCTCTTTGGTTTTCAATTTAATAAAATTAAAATAACTCATGTTCGTCGTCTATTGAAGTAAATATTAATCAACTCAAATTAATTTACAAAATGTTCACAAAAGTGGTAATATCGTGCTTCACTGAATACTGTTGGTTGTTCATAAGCTTTACAAAGATTATCATTGGTCTCTTCACAAGCTGCAGAACAATTATTTTACACACTGATGATTCCTAGAAAAAGATGAAACACAAGCGTATGTAAATAAGTATTAAAATAAATATCTATTATATTATTGTTCATAGACACCTTAACACATGATGGACACTTTCAGAGAATTAAAATTAGGCTACCAATTAATGTGTAATGCAAAATACAATATGGCTGCTTGTATACACATAAATAGAATTTAATTCTCCTTAGATTCTTCTTAGGAAAGATTGCCATGTCTTTAGCAAAGAAATAAAGTCACAATAGCAGGAACATGTTTACATCGCTTTTAAAATTAACGAATAATGCTTAGCAAGTAGCCGTGTTATTGGTAGGTAAATAAAATAATATTAGCAGAGACATGTTTACATTGGTTTTTAAGTGAACAAATAATCTTTAGAGGGTAGCCGTGTTCTTGATAGGGAAATAAATCACAATAGCAGAGACAGGCCAGCACAGCTTTTCAAGTGAACAAATAATCCTGAGGTTGAGAGCCATGTGTTTGGCAGAGGAATTAAGTTACAATGAAAGTAATCGGTTAATGTACATTTTTTGTGAAGCTATAAACATTCGGGGTTAGCCGTGATTTTGACACGGTGGTAAAATCACAATAGCAGGAACAGGTAAACACGGGTGTTGATATAAGCAAATAATCGTTAGGATTAGCTGTTGTCTTTACTGAGAAAAAAGTCACAATAGCGAGAACAAGTTAACATTTTAGAGAGTAGATGTGGTCTTTAAATGTAAATAAATTCACAATAGCAGGAATAAGTTAACATAGGTTTTCAAGTTAACGAATAACTCTTATTGGCTTACTGTGTTCTTGACAGGGAAATTATGTCACACTAGCAAGAACAGGTTGATATAGGTTTTTGAGTGAACAGATAATCCTTAGCGAGTAGCCGTGTATTTGACAGGGTAATAAATTCACAATAGCAGGAACAGGTCAAGAGAGGTTTTAAATTGAACGAATAATCCTTAGGCGGTAGCTGTGTTATTTACACGGATTTTATATCACATTAGCAGCAACAGGTTAACATAGGATTTCAAACGAAACAATAATCATTAGGGGGTAGCCGTGTTTTAGATAGGGAACTAAAGACACACTAGCATGAACAAGTTAACATAGGTTTTTGAGTGAACGAATAATCCTTACAGGGTAGCTGTGTTCTTGACAATGAAATTATGGCACAATAGCCGAAACAGTTAAACATAGGTTTTCAAATTAACGATTAATCCTTAGGAGTAGCTGTGTATTTGAAAGGGAAATCAATTCACAATAGCAGGAAGAGCTTAACATAGGTTTTCAAGCTAACAGATAATCCTTTGGAGGTAGACATGTGTTTGGCAAGGAAATAAACTCACAATAGCAGAAACAGGTTAACATAGGTTTTCAAGTAAACGAATAATCTTTAAGATGCTAGCTGTGTGCTGTGCAGGAGAATAAAGTAACAATAAAAGGAACGTGGGTTGCATTGCTTTTCAGTTTCCTCAACTAAACAAATGTCTATGTTTACAATTAAAGCATAATCATCAGAGAGTAGCCCTGTGTTTGGCAGGGGTATAAAGTCACAAAAAAAAAAAACAGGTTAACATAGAACTTCAAGTTAACATATAATCCTTAGGGTAACAGACGTGTGCTGATGAATGTAATTAATAATAGAGGAGACATAGTAACAGTGGTATTCGTTCTAAAGTTCTCCAATGAAACAAGTGTCATATTCGCCCTCGTGTCTTTTCATAATTGGTGTTCACTCATGCTTGCTATTGAAACTCATTACCTTCAGCACTTCCGGCCTTATCTCGTCGGTGTAAGTATCGTCACCTCATGTTCCACAGTATTCTACATTTTAAACTTCAGATGAAGACTATTAAAATTATTTTCCATAATGAGTTTTAAAATATATAATTATTTTATTATATTAATTTCGTTTACAGGACATATATGTATAATGAAAAAACTTAATAAAAAATTATTAATAATAAAAAAAAATTGTCATTGGACGAAGTTATAATTTAGATGAACGAAGAATAAAAGTCCTACTTGTTTGTCTGTCTGCTTTATTAAGATTAATAAAAATGTTACTTTATTTAGTATGTAATTATAATTACTTTTTTGTGGTCTCTGCTTATAAATATGTTTGGAACACGCATTAACTATTCTATTGGCTTATATTAAGAATGCCATTATTGATTTGAGAAATGGATAAGCGTGTGGATTAATATATATATATATATATATATATATATATATATATATATATATATATATATATATATATATATATATATAGGATCAAATATAAACCAAAAGTAAAACTTTTAGTAGATGGAACCTGTTGTGAAGAGGTTTAGCTCAATATACGAGATAGAGCATTAAATTCCATTTAAGTGCGTTTGGATTTACTTATATTTGAACATTCTCTCCATACTGACCCTACGCAAAAGTTTTTTGTTTTATTTTCGCTTTCTACAATTTATTGGACATCTTTTCAACGGAAAATTACCACCCGGACAAACCACATATTTTTTTTACGGAACTTCTCTTTCACTGCATTTTTTTAATAATATTTTTCATATATTTTTCAAATATTTGAACTTTTGTTTTTTTGAAAGCTAACTTATCTATCTGTATTTCTCCGCTGATGATAAGATCTCGATCTTTGAAAAGCCTTGGCTTAAGGAAAGAATAATAAACACTAGTTTATTACTGAATACACTTTGCATTGAACAATTTAAATTTGAAATAAATTTAGAAAAACGTCGCATATTTATCACTCTTTTTCGTTTATCTCTCTCTCTCTCTCTCTCTCTCTCTCTCTCTATATATATATATATATATATATATATATATATATATATATATATATATATATATATATATATATATATAACGGATTGAATGAAAGAATAAAATGAGAAATAAATCAAACTTTATTACATATCTAAGTTTAAGCAGAAAGTACTTAATCCAAAAAGAAAGTTTTTTCTGCATTTTCTATGATTCGTCTGCTTGATCATTTTAATTTTACTTAAATAGTTATTTCACGCTAGACTTTTCTTAACTGTCATCCATTGAATGCATAGCACACAAACTTTTTCATTTTTGATTTTGACTTAATGTTCACTACCTGGATTGTTGCTTTAGAAACTTTCTAAAACAAAAAACCTCTTTAAAAACTTTTTGACTTGAATACATTGTAAATATTTAACATCAAATCAGCCCGTACCTTGATGACGTATGTTAACATAAAAGTGTGTTTATTTTGCCGTGATGTTTTATATATGTTTAGAGATTTTCAAAGCGAAATGTTTTACTCGCAGTGATGTCATTGCGGTAATAGTCTTCTGAAGAGAAGAGTTTCTTTGAAAATTCATGGATTAAGGACTTTACAGTACTTTTTGCTTGAACTTTGATATGTAATACTTTTGATTTATTTTTCATTTTATTCTTTTATTCAATCCATTATTATTAAGGCTCTATCCAATATATTAGGCTGGTCTGTATCCTGATAGTTCACTAATTAAAGATATTAGATACTATGTATATCTTTGAAATATAATTTTTATTTATCTATCTATCTATTTATCTATCTATATATATATATATATATATATATAAATATATATATATTATTTCATGTATCCACATAAAATGTTACAAGGAGATATATTTTTTATGTATCAATTTTCAGTATTTACTTCAACAGTCCTCAGTACGTAAGTAGAGCTAGGTAGTAAGCTATAAAACATATATCTGTGGCAATTAAGCTACACAGGTGTTCCCGCGTTTTATCCCTGGGGGAATGCACGTTAACCTGAAGATTCCCCCGGGGATTAAACGTGGGAGCCTCTATGTAGCTTAATTGTCATAAATATATTTTAATAGCTTACTATATATATATATATATATATATATATATATATATATATATATAACATAAAATATAATAGCACGAAATCACATAATTGTCGATGCAATAATTTATTTCAACCGTGCGGTTTTTCAAGCATCACTCAGACAATTACATTTTTGAGACTGATAGAAAATTGAATTTCTCCTACGACAATTCAAACACAACTCGAGAGAGTGGTGGTAGCAACCAATTTGATACATCTTTTAGAGAGAGGGGGAATTTAAAACTTATATTTAACTATGGCGGTCGAAGGGGAGGGATCTTTAAGTTAATCAACTAATAACTGCCGTGTCAAAATTATGACACTTACGACTTGACGATATCATACATATAGACAACTTTACTCACGCGCATACACAAACCTAAATACGCACACACCCTATGAGCACACACACACGTAATCTCACTCACACATTACCATAACTAAGCATACTCACATACACAACTTTTATTCATACATCCCCAGCCGAGACAAAATGTGTCCAGCGAAACTCGTGTTCTCAAACTCGGTAGGAGAAAAGAAAGAAACAAACAAGCAGCCAGGCACAGAGAAAGAGGAGGAATAGACAAACCGCGTGTCATAGATTCCCAGTCCGTCTGGATTCAAAGAAAGAGAATCTAATTGAAATAAAATTATACGCACATACACATATGTATACATACAAATACATACGCACACACACATACATATACACACATACACACACACACATACATATATATATATATATGTATATATATATATACATATATACATATATACATATATATATATATATCCCTGAATCTATTTGAAATATTAACCAAATGCATACGCATGTAGTTACATATACTCACACATGTAAACATATACATACATATACATACACACATATACATATACATATGCGCATATATACACATACATACATACACACATACATATATATCCACACACCTACACACAATATTTACATAACACTCTATATTCTTACTGATACAATATGAGTTCTAAAATTAGTCTTACCTTATTTATATTTTTGATTAATTTGATAATCTATAATTATACCCTAATTCAAGTCTAATAATGTCTAGTGGTAATATTTGACATTTATACTTATATTAATTCAATAACTAGTGTGTTACCTGCAGAAAAATTTTCTTAACGCTATCCTATTTTAAATAAATAATCTGAATAAATAGATATTTCAAAATACCATTAGAGAGAGAAATCACGTTATTTACAGAGCTTCATGGTTAGTAAACTGACCATGCAATTGCTTTAGCATAAAATCAAAATACCATGTTGTTCCTGCTCTATGTTATTTATAAATGTTTTCAGAAACATATTAAGGAAATACGATGTCTAACTTTATTATATTGATAACCGAACAAATAATCCTCTTTCGTGCAATGTTTTCACTCTTCATATGTTCTTTTTGTTAAAGATAGTTAATCCGATAATGGAATTAAATTAACTTTACTTCAGTGTCACCGCCAATCTCTGCTGTTCACTGTTAACTGCTCACGTGTCACTTATTACTGTTCACAGTTCACTCTCTGCTGCCCATAAATCAACTGACCTCTTCAATTCCAAAAGATTAGTTTTCATACTAATAATCCCACCACCTATGCAAATTATCTACCAACCAGAGACATGTATGTCTATAGACTCTAAACAGCCAATATGTAAAAGGGAGATAACTCAATTGACAGATATTGCCACCAAGGCAAATTATCACAGTATCTTTAACCACACCCCCCATAATCACCATAATATCGTGCCCAAATCAGTGAATTACGCTTTTTTCGTGGTCTTTGCATTGCAACTGCCTCACTTCTATTGCTACTGTGTTCGGCGCTTACATCTCCATCGTTTACACGGACCACGCGCCTTACATCTCCAATATGTAAGGTTGTTAGGGGATTGCCTTCCAGTAATTACTTCTCTTCCCAATTGCGTCATACATCATGCATTTGGCGGCTTCACCCAAACCACTTCTCCGATTTTAATTTTCACTTGCCCTCGCTGTTCGATTTCTGGGGATGCATCTCCTGCATGCCTCTATTCATATTTAAAAGTTTATCTATGCGGCAGTCATATCTCTTGTGTGCTATGTTGTACCAGAATATGGCATCTTCAGGTGATATCTCTCCTCTCTCAGCTATTGCTTTCACTAACCGCTGTTGTCGCTCCATTATCCATTTCCACCGTGCCTATAGGCTGCTCTGCAATATCTTCTTATCTTCTATCTATTTAGTAGAAGTTCTGAGCGAAAAACGATGAAATTGTCCATTACAACTTCTATTACTGACCCATGTTCAAGCATCCCATTCTCTAATTCCTGTGTAACAGCAGCTTCCGTCTTCACATGTAACTTCCTCCATATTACTAGTCTCCGATGTCCACAGTCAATCATTGACAAGTATGCTCCCCACAATAGTCTGTTATATCAATAGCTAATCTTGTCCCATTGTTTGCAATCCCAATTTCACCAGGATCATGTATATTAAAGGCAGGATCGATTGATTGACATACAACGCAGTTCCTGCCCACCTTCTGAGATTACTCCCGTTTTATAAGTTGATCAGCTTTCCGCACAAAATATAATGATCTGTTCACTTCCATGTGGTACCTGTCATGCAAATCTTCTAATTCCCCGGTTCCTACACAACATATCAGGATCTCTTTTTTTTTCAACTAACCACCGCTAGTTTATTCAGGTTATCGCATCTGCTTTGTTTCTCTCTGAAGGCACATCACTACCTTTATTCGCAGTACAAATTCAGATATTAATTCTCCAAGTATTCCCAATCTCCGCTTCACAATAATTTTCCCAGCGCCCTTGGTTCGTATTTTTTCGCTCTCTTTCACTGTAGAGTTCACCCAACTTAGTACCGTTGCGGAATTATTCCTTATCTCAATGTCTCTTAATCCCCATTGGATAGCTAAATGTATGCCTTTCAGAACAGCATCATATTCGGTCACGTTAATGTGACTAAAATCATTATTTTTTCTCAGCCATGCACTTTTCCGCCACCAAACCACCAATCTCTACAACACCGCCTGTTGCAATACTGCTTGCATCACACTACACCACTCCTATTTTTGTTTCATGTGTACCAAGCTCCACTAACAGGGTCCTCTTTTTCTACATCAGCTAGAATCTCCTGCAATACTTTGACAATTTTGCCTTCAACTCTACCCTCCCAGTCTACTCCACTTGCTCTGCTTTTTACATACTGCACGCTAGTCGCAGCCATACAGCAACTGGATAGTGTCCCTACAATATGCTTCAAATGTAAAACAACTGACGTCTACTTATTTCTTTTGTCGTTGCCTCTTCTGAACATCAGCCCACACATTATTCCTTTCATCAGCTTAAGACCCAGCGTTGCCCTGTCGTTCAAGGAGTCTAGCGGCTTTGCTGTTGCCCAAATCCCTTAAGATGTTCCACCACTTCGCCTGTTGATACCTTTGTCATATCTACCATTATGTCATTATTGTACGAATCAGTGGCCTCTTTTGTCTAACTGTGTCAGAGAGTAGGTTATTCCTTTATAGTAAACCAGCTGTACTGCCGGAGTTCCGTTGCCACATGTAGCTGCAAGTGGGCAGACAAGGTCAACAATCGAAGTTCCCCGTGCCAACCGTCTTTATCTTCTCATCACACATATGTATTATGTCGTTCCCCGTATGACATGCTACAGAAAACAGTTAAATTTCCGAAAGTCTAACACTGGCCTGACTTTACTTTGTGGCCTTGAACACTGCTATTAATTGTAATACATATTTTTTCACCCTTCCGTGGTAAGAGAATACCGTCCGCTATCCATTTTTCCACCTTTTTCTTTAACTCTGAGATTTTCTCACTTTACAGGGAATTCTTGTAATATTTTACTTCTTTCTGTAACACTGTGGTCTCTCCCACCACTTTCCATTTTACTGTCCATTTCATTTCCAGAAAAATATGCTTTAAAATTTTTGTCCTCGATTTTTCAAATGTTCGACTAATAAGCAGCTACGGCACAGTATACGTCTTCAAATTTCACCTCAGTTTTGTTTATAATCACACCTCCCTATCGCATTGATTACCTAAATTCAAATCATGACATCGATCCCAACAATCATGTAAACTATTACAATCACTTCCACATTCACCCGTACTCAATATACTTTTATCTCCCTTACAGTTTACGTCCTTTCCATCAACCGCTTTCACAGTGCTACTCCTACCACGCCCACTCACAAGTTTGGAGTTTAGTGAAGTGGTTGTGTATCTAGTATCTACAAGCGCCGTCATGCCACTATCATTTATTGCTACTACTATCATTGAAAGAGGTCCGTACTGCGCCTTTATTTTGTGCCGGGGTAGCTACTGGCGCAGAAGCTACCCCTGCTCGTTTTCCTGAGCCTGAGAACAACATCTCACAATGTGCCCAAAGTTATCCACACTCATAGACCCTTACTTTTGCTCTAGGTGACTCCGTGCAATCTTTAATGAAATGCGGTCCTCGTCACATAAAGCACCGAATACTTGATGATTATCTTTGAACCTCAATATCCAGTGTAGTGGTATGTGTACCCGTTGCCACCGTTCCAGTCTCTCGCTTTCTTTTGCTAATTAAAAGCCGTGGAGTCGGTATCAGTTTACTGTCATCCATTCTTTCTATGTGAGATTGATGTTGCAGTGCTACAGATACGTCATCTGAGAATCCGGTGACGAATGCCAGTTTGGGCGTATGATACAGCACTGTCCCTAGGTATCCTGCTGAACCAGCCAATAGTTGGAGTAGGAATCTAACTAACAAGCTCTTGCATTTTCTGTAGTTTTTCAATCAGTTTTACTTTTTCATCCACCAGAGTACATCTTAGCTAAATTTTTAGACTCCATAGTCTCCTCTTCACGCCAAAATAGCTTGTAATCCGATAATTGAATTAAATTAACTTTACTTCGATGTCACCACCACGAAAAATCTCAATCTGTACTGTCCACTGTCAAGTGCTTATTTTTCACTTCTTACTGTTCGCTGTTCATTCTCTGCTGCATAAGAATAAACTAACCTCTTCAATTTCAAAAGATTAGTTTTCATACTAATAATCTCGCTACTTAAGCAAATTGCCTAATAACCAGAGCCATCTATGTCCATAGACTCCGAACAGCCAATCTTCAAAGGTGAGATAACTCAATTGACAATTAATAGTATCCACCTATGCAAATTGATAACCATTTAGAGCCACCCATGTCCATAGACTCCAAACAAGCCAATCTGCAAATTGACAGATATTGTCACCAAGACAAATTATGACAGTATCTTAAACCACAGATAGTATACAATGTGACCCGTTGTGGTTAGAATAAATCCGAATAAGTAATCTTAATTCAACAATATATTTGATAAATAGTCCGAATATGAGAAGAAATAGTTTGACTCTGAATTCATGAAATTCAATACTGAATATAATCAAACCTTCTATTTAGTTTTATTATTAATTGATTAAGTAAGACAATACTAAAAATAGATTATCTGCATCATATTTCGGGTATTCTGAAAAAGTAGTTACTACATATATTTTACAAAAAGTATGGAAAATGAAAAAGTCATCATCGAAGTCCTGAAAATCTGGAAACATTGGTATAGTTTGATTTTTTCTGTTTAACTTTCATATGAGAGGCTATTAGAAAAAAGCGAGTAAAGCTTATATTTCGGATTTTCTTAAATTAAGATTGATATCAAGTATTGCGATTATTCGGTCAATTATTCTCATCTTGTTTGTTAAATTCACAACTCTTCAGTTTATGTCATCACTTAAATAGTATATTAGAACATTGGTACAATATAGTACTAATTTGTAATATCAGACATCGTGTCAGCTTCAAAATTCGTTTAACTGACATATTTTTTGCAATATTTTATATTGTCTACCGTAGTCCAGTGGTTATAGATATAAAGCTTTAGCGTTGGATCTAAGTTGACTCTCGGGATTTTTGTAACGATGACCTAAATATACATCGAAAGAGATGAGGGGGAAGACAGGGTTAGTAATTACTTTTGCCCCGGGCAACGGGGAGAGGGGGTGATGGGAGAGCGGGGAGAGGTTACTAGGGGAGTTCGGGAAGACAGTGGGGCGAAGAAGAGGGTTAGTTGACCGTCGGGTCAGGTGATGTTTGTCCCGAGGAAGACTGAGATAATTACATTTTTTCTGCAGAGACCAAAATAGCAATAACGATTGGTGTTCTCCGGAGTATCAATGCCAACAAACCTCTCAAATCTTCAACATTCTCCCCTTTCTTCGATAACTATTGAAATTTTTTTGTGTGATCGCAACTGCTGTTTACCATGGATTTTTCACTTCTCGGTTTGTTTTTTTCGGTTCTCGGTCTTTCCATCATTATTGAGGCTCATAATCATTTTGTGTGATGCCAGCAAAAGCTAATATCATTTTTTGACGGGATCAGTTTATGGGAATTATGGTAGTTTAAGTACTCTTCGGCACGTGTGATGTTCTTTGACTTTTTTGCTTTATTTATATTTCAACATGCGTGTGGATGGTAAGCGTTCGTATTTTATTTAGGTTGGTTTCCGCCTTTTGGGATTTTTCGATTATTTTTACGATTACGGTTCGTCGTATGGTCTCACTTGTACCATTGATTCTAATTTCTCCTTTTGCTATTTTTCGAGTGTTTGGCGATTCTTCTTAGTGCTATCCATTATTGATATTTTATTAACTTTCTTCATGTCACGTATTCATTTTAGATTAACTGCAAGCTTCGTTTTGGAGCCACTTTGAGCTTCACTTTGTGAACTACTCGGACGGTAAAATCTACGATTTGACAGGATTTCCTTTTCGTAATCTATTATGACATCTGATCTCTTTGCTAAGATGATTTTGACTGCTTGTACCTCCATGAACCAAGGAATTGTGTGCTTTTTGTTTGTCAGTACTGTTTCTGATTTCATGTGTATCATATTCCGCATGTTCAAGATTCGACCGTTTGCGTAGTTTCCAGTATACTTCCTTCCCCACGCAGTCGCGTCTGTGTTTGTATTCTTTGGGGATATTTTCTACCATCTACTGATGTGATTCTTCGTTTTGTTTCTTTCTCAACACAGTCTACATATACTGTTTTCCAGGATTTTTTTTACATTTCAGCGTTCAAATAGTACGTTCTTGTCGCGTTGTTCTGTGAAGCTGTTATAAGAAAAGTTGTCTCTCTGTTCGGGTGACCTTTTTGTAACCATATCCAAGATGTTTCGTGTGTCTCTACACTAGTAAGTATTGTAAATCGTCCATGCAGTTGCTTATCGACCCACTTTTTTCCTCGTCGTTTTGTTTCCAGTTTAGCTGCTCTTTGTATTGTTCATTCTGGCGGTGTCTCTTGTTGCAATGATTAGCCTTTCTGTGTTCTTGGTTCAAGTTTTGTATGTGTTATCCACAGATTCTTCTCTGCTTAGCAGTAATCGTCCCTTCTATCCTATCAGTCGGTCAGTATTACCCTTTGGTAATAGTTGATAATACATAACCATGAATCTTCTGATTTAAGTATCTGAGTTTTGTCTACACTATTAATAGTCCAGAATATCTTACTAGAGAGAGAAAGAGAGAGAGAGAGAGAGCCTAGGTGTTTATTCTTTTTAAGTTTCTATTATTTAATATAGTCTCTACGAGATTCCTTGTTCTTCTCATGTATTCTTTTCCAATCTTCTCTTTTATTTCTGTTGATTTAATTATGTCTGCTTCTAGACTTCCTAGATATGTATAGGTATTATGTACGGCAAGTCGTCGCCTCCCCTCTTTGTTAGATAGTTCTATTCCCTATCTAGCGTTTTCCTCATTTAGTCGTTATAATGCACACTTTTCCATTCCGAATTCCATTCAGATGTTCTGGCTGAAGATTATGCTTATCAGCGTTTCTACTTCCTTTTTAGTCATATGCATGAAGTTATTATTATTATTATTATTATTATTATTATTATTATTATTATTATTATTATTATTATTATTATTATTATTATTATTATTATTATTATTATTATTATTATTACTACTACTGCTACTATTATTATCTTATTATTATTATTATACTAAAGCCAGGTTGATCAACGTTTGTTTCCCTGTATATTTTAATTACGCAAAATACATTTTTAACTATTTCTCGGATTTCGAATAGAGTTATGTTTGCAAAACATTTATGTTAATTATTCTAATTTGCCTTAATTTCAAATTTATTCACAAAGTTACCTGTCTTATATTCTCGCTTTCCTTCACTCTCACACTCTCTCTCCTCTCTCGCTCTCGCTCTCTCTCTCTCTCTCTCTATCTCTCTCTCTCTCTCTCTCTCTCTCTCTCTCTCTCTCTCTCTCTCTCTCTCTATTTATCTATCTATCTATCTCGCTCGTGCTTTCGCTAAATTCTGAAACATTAAATGGACGCAACTTTTTTATGATCTGTCTAAATATCGACTTAATATTGAACTAGAATTTTTGTTCGTCTGTCACGCTTGAAATGGCGTTTTCTCCCAAGTTGAAAACAACAATTATGATGCTCGCCCCCATCTCTACAAAGGTGTCCGTCGGTGAAGCCGGCGTTTTGTCAAGTTTGAAAATAGAATTTTCATCGCTAAACTGGCAGATTAAATAAACACATCTTTACAATACGCGTCTTTCTTGATCAAATCACAGAAAAGTATCAAGTTTCTGACCAGTGAAAAATATTCTAATTAAAGAATTGTTTTAGCTTCCCACGTCGAGCTCAAATTAGTGTCAATATCGGGAAATTATTTTTTAAATAATTCAATTAGCAATTGTTGATGAAACATTATAATATGCGTTCGTGATGGAAGGCGCAAATATAATAATTCCAAATTAAATTGCAAGTACAGTATACACAACCACACTCAGACAGAAACACAAACACACACACACATATATATATATATATATATATATATATATATATATATATATATATATATATATATATATATATATATATATATATAAATGGTCTACAGAAATCAATTCATGTTTCAATACTACCGTGTACCTCGTTAGGAACACAAGTTCATAATGAAAAAAAATGTTCAAAAAAGGAATTAAATGTTAAGGCTTTTTGACAGTCGAATTTTTTCTATCGCACTGGAGTTGGGTCTATCGTCTTACATTCTAACAATTCCGAACAACGTCTCTAACTGACTCCCTGATGCAAGACCACACACTAGCTGTGTGGGTTTGAGCACCTACCTCACCTGATACAGTCACCGCTGTGGAACTCTTGCCAGTGAGTCTGTTCGGTCCTCGTCAGATGTCACTAGTGCTGCATCAACCGAAATATTGCACTTTTTCTACAAGTAAAATTATCGTGTCTAGTCTTCGCCTTATAAGTATCTCGCTGGCGGCATTAATGCTCAACCGAGATTTTCCCGTAAAGGAATTAGCTACCCAGTGTTGCACACACATTGAGTTTTTTTTTATGTGTAACACACTCACCTTCCATTTAAACACGAGGTTTAATCCTTTTAGCACAGCATCTAACTCTGTCATGTTGAGTATCCTTTGTTGCCTGCAACCAGAATCCATGATCAATGATGAGCTCATCGGCATCAAGAGCATTAAACCTGCGTCCACTTTAACATCCAGTTCCTTCATGCCCACACACCATTCATTTTTCCTTGGACGCGATCTGATATATGTTCTTGGGCAAGTGTGTCTTCGCTACTACATTTCAGAGGATATCACTAGCCTTGTCATACAAGTGTGACAGTTGTTGCACGACGTTTGATAAAGCCTGTCGCCACTTGAAGCCATTCACACATGAGAAAGTGCCTCACCAGTTTGCTACATATGGTGAAGATACATGCTCGTGTCATGGTAATAGGACCTTCAACAGTACTGCTTCTTCGCCTCTATCGTAATCGATCTTTCTTCTCTCAAACTTCTAATCCCAGCACTCTTGCACCGTTTTTAAGCTTGTCTGAATCTTTACTCGTGAGTCTATAAATGTTCAGATGCTTCCTCACGGATTCTGTCGACGCCACGTCTTCATTGATATATATATATATATATATATATATATATATATATATATATGTATGTATATATATATATATATATATATATATATATATATATATATATATATATATATATACTATCGATATACGACGACATTGCACTCATTATCTTCTCCTCATTGGCTAACACAGCCCCGAGCACAATCCGCATTACCAGAGACATTTAAGCCTTACGCTAACCTTGATAGACTATATATATTTCTCCTTTAAGTTTGGTACGGACGGAGGGATCTTTTTAAATGGATTTGAAGGTATCTCTTCCTGAAGTCCCGAATCGATACATTCGTTATTAGCTGTCCTCAGCTTCGCATTTTCCTTGCCCTGACATCTGCATCGCGAGTGAATGCATTAACGTAGCTGTTTAATTCACGATAGTCTGTTACAAGACGAAACTTATTTTCATTAGCGTGTAGTACGGTCATCAGTTGTATTAGCCCATTGGATGAACAAAACTTCTAATTATATGACAGTAACAAGCCTTTGTTTATCATCTTCTGCGCTGACCACGAAAGTCATAGCTTTGTGCTCAAAATGGAACGCGAGCACCAAGTGTCGAGGAAAGCAAAGCATGGTGCAGCATTAACATAGACTGTAATGGTAGGTAGCACCAAGTCTACACTCTTACTGAAGAAAAGACTGGCGTTAATGTATCGTCCCCTACTTCGTTTTCCGGACAATATCTGACCAGAGGGTGGTATCCCCCCCTGTGTACAGTTGCTCGCTAAGTGATTAGACCGATTGCATTTATGACACTTTTAATCTGATCGGACCTTTTCTACAGGTGGTTAGGTGATTCTAGAAGGCTGTGCATCAGCCAGGACTGGTTCCGCCACTGTTAGCTGAAGTGGAATGACATGATCTAGCAACTTCACTCTAGATCAGTCACCCACTAATTTGAATGTGTCAATCCATTTAACGACTGCTCCATTCTCATCAAACTCAGGAATGATCTTTTCATAGTATTTTACATATACAGACTACTTGAACTCTTCCACTGCTTCTCAGTGTTGGACACCCACCAGTCTATACTGGCAGTCAAAACTGAAATACAGCTACTCTTCTTCTCTATCAAAGTGTAGTATCTGTTCCGATGGATACTATACTCTATGGACCAGTGTTGTCTTGGCCTTCGGGGCATGATTACGTCAGTCTATGGGTCTGTCCTGTGCAGTTCTAGGAGGTGCACCCTCCCAGGCTTTGCCTCCCCTCTTTGGGGAGGAGTAAGTTTATAGCCAGAGGCGCTCCTACCGGGGAATGCCGACGGGGCTGCCCAAGCAATTTCTAATGGCCAGAGTGCTCACCTCTCGGGCGCTGGCTTTTCAAACCCAACTTTTCCGACCCGACCTTGGGTCACATCTTACTTGTGGGAGTGAGATAAAATTGGCCTTGTACCTAACTCCTGGAGAGGAGTAAATAAATATTCTTCTTCTCTGTTGTATTGTACTTTTCTCAATATACTTGTTTTCTCCGAGTTCGTGTTTTTCTTCTGGACTCTTTATAGGCCCACAACAGATTTTTAAGTCGAAACGGCTGTCTATTTTAGGCCGAAATAGCTTATTGAGGTCTAACTGAAAAGAAATAACAAAAAAGTTTTAAAACCTTTTTTTTCTAAATTGGCAGCACCACCAATTTTTCTCTGCTATCTCGCTCTTCTTATTCTAAAATTATTTGCTGCATTCCATTTTAGTCCTTCCATTTAGCTCAGCTGATCTGCGAAGAGAAGTCCCTCCCACTTTGGTGGATGGACAATAACGACATGTGAACCATCGCATTCTCTTCTCAGCCGATAGGTGTTCCTTTTGATTGTAAGATTAGGACTAAGCCAAATAACGGTGTTGGCATGTCAAGTAGTTATTGCTGCTGATTATAAAATTCGATTCAATCTAAAAATAACAAACAAAAACGTATCCACAGACCTCTCACTCGACTCGAATGCCCAAATACATGTATTTGGGGATTTTAATGCACATCACCGTGACTGCTTGGTATTTTCCAGCGTTACTGATGCAGCTGGGACCACTACGTTTAATTTCTCCTCAGCTCATGACCTCTCACAGACTGTCACTTGCCCGACCCGCCTGCTGATCGTGCGGACCAGCAAGCTTCACTTCTCGGCCTGTTCTTGACCTCACTACCCGATGATTGTGTGGCGAATGCCCACAGCCCGCTCGGAAGCTCTGATCACGTTGTAGTAATGATACTTATCACTTTAAAAACTCGTCCAAAAGCTGAAGAGTCGTTGCTCAAAACGACGGGAAACTATGACAAGGCTTATTTTGAATCCCTCGGTGATCACATCAGCGACGCACCATGGGGTGAAACTTTCTCACTCCCTGCTGATCAGTGTGCAAATGAACTAATCGAATGGGTCAAAGCAGGCATTTATGCTCATGTCCCCACGCGAAAATTCTTCAGCACACCCCACTCTCCTCAATGGTTCACCCCAGAATGTGCAACTGCTATTGCTGAGAGGCAGAAAGCATTCCGAAAATTCGCCCGACATAAGTCAACTGCGAACAGAAAAAATGTGCAGAGACAAGAAATGATTGCAAAGTAGTGATAGATGAAGCAAAGAGAAGGTATACAGAGATAACCAAAAAACGCATTCAGTCACAGAAACTAGGTACTCGTGATTTCTAGAAAATCTACAATAGTGTAATGAACAATGGGCAATCGACAATTCCCCAGCTATCAAATCACAACGATGTTGTTTGTACGGCAACTGATGAGGCTGAACTACTGGCCAATCGTTTTGCCTTAAACTTCAATTTGGACTCGGCAAATCACTCCCTCCCCAAATTCCCATTGCGGACTGAAACCACACTTGAGAACCTGGTCATCACCGTATTTCAGGTCAAAGTCATCATAAAAACCTTGACACCTCCAAAACCTGTTGGCCTGATCTTATACCAGTAATAGTAATAAAGAAATGATCTGCTGGGCTGGCCCCTGTCCTCTCCAAACTATACAACAAATGCCTTGCTGAATCATGTTTCCCTGATAGTTGGAAAATTGCCTCTGTGGTATCAGTCTTACAGAATTCTGGAGATAGAACTGATCCTCTAAACTACCGTCCAATCAGTCTACTCCTGATCTTTTCTAAAATCTTTGAATCATCAATCAATCTTGCTTTAGTCCGGCACCTAGCTAATGATAAACTTCTTTCTGATCATCAATACGGATTTAGACAAGCACGATCTACCGCAGATATCATAACGGTCATCGCTGAACGCATATATCATACACTGGACAAGGCAGGTGAAGCTAGAGCGGTAGCGCTTGATATATCCAAGGTCTTTGACAAGGTCTGGCACGTAGGGCTTCTCCTAAAACTGCACTCATATGGTATTACTGGACAAATATTTAATATAATTAAATCCTTCTTAACAAAAAGAAAGATCCAGGTTCTCCTCGATGGCCGACTATCGAAACAACATGACATAAATGCTGGTGTACCCCAATGATTTATCCTAGGACCTCTACTGTTCCTAATTTTTATAAATGACTTCTCTTACGTAATTGAGACTGAAATATGAATATTTGCTGACGACACCACGCTCTACTCTCGTCATGTGGGTAAAACAGACGCGTACATATCTGAGGCAAAGGCCGAATCCTTAGAAATGAATCCAGTCTGTAGTTGACTGGGGTAAAAAATGGACGGTAACTTTTAATGTCGGAAAGACAAAGCTACTTTCCTTCAATAACTACAAGAGTTCATCATTCAAACTCCTCGGCCTAACTTTCACAGATAAAATGAATTGGAACAAATACATTGAATACATTGCCAGGACTGCTTCAAAGAAGGTGGGCTCCCTCTACCATGCTAGTAAACTTCTCACACCTGGCATTATCCTATATCTCTACAAAGCCACCATCCGCCCATGCATGGAGTATTGTTGCCACATCTGGGCTGGTGCATCATCCACTAGTCTCTCCTTCTTAGACAAGGTTCAAAAAAGAGTCGCCAACTTAATAGGTCCCTTACTATCCACCAAGCTCTAACCCCTATCCCACCGCCGCAATGTTGCTTCCTTGTGCCTGTTTTACAAGTACTTCAATGGGCTGTGCTTGCTGCTCTGATGCCCCCACGACGCAAATTAACTAGACTAATCCGACAATCTGCCAAATTCCATCCGTTCACTCTGGATGGCCCCCAGATGCCGAAGAGCTTTCTACTCCAAAAGCTTCTTTCCTCGTGCTGCTGGACTCTGGAACTCCTTCCCTGCTCCTTGTTTTCCTGATGGTACTGACATGCAGAAGTTTAAAACTACTGTTAACAGACATCTCGCTGTACAGCTCCAAATTTAGGTTGACCCCCCCCCACATAAAGAAAAAAAACACTCTCACCCTTTTTCTCAGTAGCCCCTTACGTCTACAGTGGTATACTGCCTTGTTTGGGGTGAACTATGTTTAAAAAAAATCTTTACATGGAAAACGATTTATTTTGCAAATTGACCATTGTTTATTCCTATTAATATTTTGGTTAAGGAAAAGCATAACGGTTCATACTTCAAATCGCCTATATATATATTAAGTACTATTCCTTTGCATTATATTATATATATATATATATATATATATATATATATATATATATATATATATATATATATATATATATATATATATATATATATATGTATATATATATAGGGTGACTAAAAAAAAACCGGCCCCGCGTACACTTTATGTGATATCTCCTTTATTTATTCACCGATTGCCCTTATTTTACAGGACATGGCAGAATCAACGACCAAGAGTACACCAAGACCTCAGTGGGAGCTGGGACAAAGAATACACTGTGTTAAATTTTACTACAAGACAGGCTCGTTTAAGAAAACCTAGGACAGTTTAATGCATCAGTTCGGATGTGAAAAGGCTCCACAAAAAAGCAGAATTTAGAACTGGGTGGACCACTTCGAGAAGTATGGGACCGTGGAGAACTTCAACGCTGCCAGTGAGAACCTCCAAGCCACTCGGCACGTCCCAAGAAGCGGACAGACGAGCTGGTCGAAAGTGTGAGAGAGTCTCTCCAGGAGAGTCCGAAACGCTCTGTGCGTAAGCGAAGTCAGTCCCTCGGTATCTCCCGTGAGACTTGCAGGAGAGTGCTGGTGAACAATATCAGGGCTTACCCATACAGAATACAGACGCTGCAGACCCTTACAGTCTCAGACAAGAAGCAGAGGAGCGCTATGGCAGTCAAGATGCTCGATAAGATCGAGGAGACACCAGGTTTCCTTAACCTCCTTTGGACCTCAGATGAAGCCCACTTCCATCTTGACGGAAAGGCGAACTCCAAGACAAATGTCTTCTGGGGGTCCTCCAGACCCATTGAAGTAGCCACCAAGCCCCTGCACTCTCCTAATTGCACGGAGTGGGCTACAATCTCGGTCAGGGGCATCATCAGACCAATCTTCATCAAGGAATCTGGCGCAGCAGTGACAGTCACCAAGGAGCGGTATGTGGAGGTCCACAAAACCTTCAAGAGTGAGCTCCAGACTCTCTACTTGTCGCTCATGAGCAAGTTCTGGTTCCAGCAAGACGGAGCAAGTTATCACACCTCAAACCTGTCCTGAGATTGACTGAAAGAGAACTTCGGAGGCCGAGTGATCAGTCTCAAGACTAATTTTGAGTGGCCACCCCATAGCCCGGACCTAACCCCCCACCCCAGATTATTTCCTTTGGGGCTATCTTAATGACAGAATGTACGCAAGGAAATCCAGAACCATCACGGAACTCAAGGAAGCATCAGAGAGGAGATAAGAGCCATTCCCAATTCAGTCTGTAAGAACGTCATGGACAACTTCGTTCTGCGCCTAAAGAAAAGCACGGAGCTAAAAGGAGTCCATCTATAAAACATGCTGTAGAACGGAGAAAAAAGGGCAAATACCCTAGTGTTTTGATATGATGTTGTGAATATTATAAACTAGTTATGCCCCAAAATTCATTTCATTCGGACGAAACACTAAGAAACGGGGCCTAATTAGATTTGGGGCCCGTTTTTTGGGGGGTCACCCTGTATATATATATATATATATATATATATATATATATATATATATATATATATATATATATATAATGTAATTCATTTCAGAAAATAGCAAACATTAGGGATTAATTAATTATATAAATGCAAATAAAATTATTTTGGCAATGCGGTAAAAAATTTAGAGTTACCTTTGCCAAGATTACATTTACAGTTTACTTTGATAAATGTATTACATGAAAAATAAATGATTACTTGACATGCTAAATCACGAAAGCATATTGAGGCTATGTTTTTTTATCTTGTAGGGTTAAAAACTGAAGATGTTTTGAAAATTTGTAAATGCTGTGCAATGGCAGCAGTAAAAATTACTTCTGGTTGAAAATAGAGAGATCATGGTCTAGACTAATTATTGATTCTAACAGGACTAATGAATGAAGCCTATAACATTGTTTTAGTCAATAGTTTTATGGAGTAGACAAAAGTTGTCAAATGTAGAATACCATCGAGGAAATTTATTAGTATAGATTTTGCCGCAAGTGAATGAGTACGATCAAAGTGTATGTGAACGTGCGCGAAAGAATAAAGTTCTCAGAGTGTATTCTGGAGTGATCTGACACCAGTTTGATATTTTACTAGGTAATGTCAGAAGTTCCAAACTCAAAGCGATATGCAGATGAGATGATCCGTGGATGTGACATCACATGGGTTTAAAGCGAGCAGAACGATTATATTTTAAAACAAGTCATAGTGGGAGCTCTAAGAGAATGATCGCTTGAAGAAGTTCCATATGACAGCAACACTGTGAACGACGATGGGTGTTAATTTGTCTGTCTAGTCATCTATCTGTATATCAGTATATTCATATATAGTTAAGTTTAGAATATAACTGTTTCTCTCGTTCATAATTAAGTGTAAGTTCTACTTGTAACACATTTAAGAAATTTCTCTTAATAAACCTTCGTTTCGAATCCCTGCATTATATTAATTCTCTTTCTATAACTCCAGTGAAGTTATTCGGCATGCGAAGCCTAACCACACAGACGACACTGCGTGAAGAAGTGACGACGGGAAGATACATAGCAGCGACGAAGAAATAGACGATACGAATTGAGGTAACGAAACGACCACATAGCCAAAAAAGAAATAATAAAAAGGGACAATGTAACGAACTTTGATATTTAAGAAGATAGGAAACAAGAAAAAATGTACCATATATATATATATATATATATATATATATATATATATATATATATATTTATTTATTCTGGTACAGAAAAATTAGTACAACATTCGTACCGTCGGTTTCAAGCACGGAAGGTCTTACCCATCCGGCTCTCTTCAGCTTCTGTTGTCATCTGTTTTGGAAATGTGAGGTCACATGACACTCTTGTTGGGACGCGTTATTTGCTCAGTGTGTTGTGTGTGTTTGTTTAAATTTGAATTTAGTGTAATAAGACCGTTAAGATTTAAAACACGGGAGAAGAAAGAGAATTCAAGATTAAAGGGAATAAAAAAGGGGGGTAAAAAATAAAAAGATATATATGAAAAAATATATATATATATATATAAATAAATAAATATAAAAAAACATATATATATAAAAAATATATATAAAAAAACATTTCAATACTAAGAATAAAAGAATAAAAAGAAGAAAAAAAGGGGGTTAAAAAATATATATAGAGAGAATAAAATGTAGAGAATAAAAAAGAGCTAGAGAGAAAGAAAGAATAAAAATAGAAAGAATAAAAAGAATAAAAATATAATAAATAAAAGTAAAAGTATAAATAGAAATAAAAATAAATTAAAAATAAATTTAAAGGTTAAAAATAATAATAATAATAATAAAAAAAAAAAAATTTAAAAAAATTAAAAATTAAAAATTAAAAATTAAAAATTAAAAATTAAAGATTAAAAACAAAAATTATAAAAATAAAGAAAGGGTTTCTCTGAAATTCCCGTGAGCCAAATTATGAATTTGTATCATTAGCCGTTATATTTTTGAAGGTATGCGTTCTGAAAAACCGTTGATGTGTAAGAATCATTTCCCCAGATTGGAGTGATTTAATGAAGAAATTCGGAACTAAGGGAGGTAACTAAGATGGAAATATGAAATATTTGAGTTTGTTAAAATGGGTTTGTAGATTAATCTAGTGGTTGTTAAAAAATAAATATTTTTGCATTTTGGTGAAAGTCGAAGTTTTTTCTCTTGGAATTTATGTGGATATAGTTTGTTTAAATGGATTTGTAGAGTAATCTAGTAACTGATAATTAAATTAAATATTTTTGTATTTTTGTGAAGGTCGGAGTTTTTGCTCTTGAAGTTTAAGTGGATATAGGTTGATGAGGTATTTGTTCGTATTAGTAGAGGGGGGGGGGTAGTTAGACATTATGTGAATCGGTCAGACCCGTTTATAAGCAATGCTAGTCTCTTGTGGACACATCCCCTGAATATTTCATCGCGGACATTTAAACAGGCTGTATTCGGATCGATGATGGCTTTTGAAATGTGGTATTTTTCAGCGTCACATAGAGGACATCTGTTTATGGCTGGAGAGAAGGATGGTTTTCTCTCAATTATTTTCCATTTGATGGTGAAGGGTGTGTTTTCTTCTTTAAGCTGCCATATTCGGGTCGCGAGTGCCGTATTAGCCTTGTTTTTGTATCTGAAGGAGTTTCTGTGTGCATATAGCCTTTGTTTGAAGTTTCCCTTCGTCATCCCAATATATTTTTCTGCATTACTGGTATTCTGGTCTGTGACGGTTGCTTCATAAATGATTGAATTGGTTTTGCAATTTCCCTCCAGGGGGCAGTTGTTTTTGTCTTGGCATGAGCAGCCTGCGTTTGTAATTGTTTTGGGTTCTGCAGAGATAATTTTTCTTATTGAAGGGGCAGTGGAATAGCTGACCTTAACAGAATTTCTGTTAAAAAGTTTGTGTAATTCATTTGTGGGTGGGAAGTGTTTGTCGAGCAACTTGAGGAAAAGTTGGCCTACCTTTGTTTTGGTATTGGTCGAATAGGGTGGGGAAAACCAGATCACCGATCTCCTTCTATTGCGGGTCCCCCGTGGTTGGTCTCGGTTGGGGGTGTATGAGATTTCTTCTCTGAACCCGCTGTCGCGGAGCGCTTTGTTGTAATATGGTGCTGCTTGGTTGAAAATTTCGGGACTGGATGAGAGGTTTGAAATTCTTTGGCTAATATTATTGATTAAATTTTTAAAGATGGTGGGGGGTGGCAGGATCCCTTGTGTATGTATTGGAGTGTTTCATTATATATATATATATATATATATAGAGAGAGAGAGAGAGAGAGAGAGAGAGAGAGATCTATAGATATATATAGATATAGATAGATATATGTATATATATATTGGTTTTAGCTAAATAGCTATTAATTGTTATTTTTATATATATATATATATATATATATATATATATATATATATATACATATTGTTTATATAGAATTATTGTTTATTTATATATATTTTTATATGTATATATGTATATATACATATAAATATATATATAAATATATATAGTACTATCGAAACTCCGTTAAAATTCCGCGCTTGCAATTCTATCTGCATGATTTACTTTTAATGATGATATTTTCATGGAAATAATATTATTTATATTCGGTTAAGCAATAGAAAGCAAACATTGTATCCTTTTCTATCAATAAAAATAATTTTCATTGTCAGTTATATATTCTTCAAATAAAGAAAAAATATGTCTCTTTTTTATTCAAAATTGTAGCAATGTATATATTTTTAACTAATAAATATACTCTTTCTTCTTACCTTAAAAAGTATTACCAGCGAAACATTTTCTTTTGACTAAATAAAACGATTTGTTTACTTTTTTATCTAATTTTCCTTCTTAATATAAAAATAATTGTAAGCTAAGTATTTTTGAACTAAATGAAACGAATCACAATTTGTTATAAAAATACATGTTTGCATTGTCTTTTTTACGATCATGCAATACCATATTTTAAAATCTGGTAGATGTGTGATAACAGACGTACGTGTAATTGCTATAAGATATTATTATAGATAGTGCCAGATAGTATATATATATATATATATATATATTAAAAAAATTTTAAAAAGCCAGAAATTATATTATTCATGTATTCATCAACTGTTCGTCTTTATTGTAGACTTTCTTGGGGTGAACTTCCTTGGGATGAACTTCCTTGGGATGATGAAAAATGCAGAAAAATCATCCAGTATTAATTGTTATTTACCTAAACATTTTAGAGTTTCTGCATGGCTTTGGATGAATAAAAGAAAAAATTAATAACGGCGATTTAGGTAAACCCGTTATCAGCAGCAGTTTACACAGTTCAAGTAAAAAAGAGGAAATGGGGTGACAGCTTGGAGTTATTAATTTTTATTTTTTATTTTTAGCTTAGGAAAAATGTCTGTTTCAAATGGTTCTAAACTGAGCGTGGCCGATAGTGGATATAGGGAAGGGGATGGACTATGAACTTATTGACATGCTTCGACTACAAAAGGAAACAAGAAAGTAAAACAATTATTTTTTTATGAATGTAAACGCGTAGTAAGTTTTATCATTTTTTTCTTTTCTGATTATAAACGAAACGTTGTGGAAGGTAAGAGAGAGAAAATAATACCCATAGTTTTGTTATTAAAGTGTGAATGTATTATGTATTCCTATTTATTTGATTACTTTATTTGCGTCTCATTAATTAATCAATAGATCTGTTATAAAGTGTGGAAATATGTGTGAAAGTAAGTTGGAAATAATATTACTCGTTTATCTATATATGTGTGAATGTGTTTATATATATATATATATATATGCATATATATATAAATATATTTATATATATATATATGTGTGTGTGTGTGTGTGTTTGTGTACTTATGTGCGTGTATCTATAACAACCAAACATATCTAACATTGACTAGAAATTAATGTTCTGAACAGTAAACCCCGTGTTTCATTTAATACACATTGACATAAATAAGTCGTGAGAGTGCATACTTCTGCCGTCAAAACAATAATTAGTAATTCCGGCAAAAATGCCTAACGTATGAACTTTTTAAATCAAGGTCAAACATACGGTCAAGAGATGTGGGGCTTCGTTGGCTACAATATAGGTTAACAAGCGAGTGTCTACGATGAAGAGAACCGAAGATAACGCCAATTATGTAGTGTAAACGTAGGAATTTCACACGTTAGCCGGTTATAATTCAGGAAGAGGACATTTTGTATTCAGCACCGTCCACTTCCGAAAGACATGCGCACGGAGTAACTGTCGTGCCTCTACACCGCCCGCTTGCCCAGAGGCGGTCTTTTTGAATCAGTCAACATGGGAGTCGGACGTTTTTTCCGCTTGTGATAGACGGTGGCTCTGGTGCAAGTAGCTTGGCAAAAATAGAGTTTTACGGTGAAAAGATATTATAGTTCAGCGTTGGCCACGTGCGCGCAAATAAATAGATATTCATCAGTATAATTCGTGTCAGAGATTTTGCTCCAGTTTGTTTGCTGTTACATGTAGCTTTTAAATTCACCGTACACTTGGCCTTGGCATTTGACAAAAAAACACAAAATTAAATTATTCCTAAGTTAAAGCATGATTGATACTTTAACTAAGTTTGATAACGTTTGGTTGTACACACAAAGGCAAGCCAATATATTCGACGAATGCATAACCTCCTTTGTGGAGATAATAAAGTAAAACGTCATGTATTCTTGTTATGCCTTGCAACGGGTACTACAACCTGAATAGCAACATTCTTTCCCTCGTAAAATGTTATTTTAGTTGTGTTTTAACCTTTCGTACAGCTTTGTTTTCAATTACATTCCTGGACAAAGACCAAGAAATAATGCGAAATCTCATTTATATTATAGATAGCGTTAGATAAATCCGCACACACTTTGAAAATATTATGTAAGATTTGCTTATTAAAATGATCTACGTTGTGAAATGTTTAGGTTTCTCTTTACGTAAATAGATTTTTTTAGAAATTAATATGAGCATTGAAAATTGCCTAGACAGCAAACAATCCGTGTGTAATTTGCTTGTCTATATCGTACTATCTGTTATAAAGAGATCAAATACTATTTGAGTTTTGTGTGGTGGCGTGTTTGAATGCAGGTGGTTGGGCGTACTGAGAGTTAACTTGTTCTGATAGAGAGAATGAAAGGAAGCCGATGACGCATCAGAAGTTTAAACCCAATGCGGATCTTTTTATTCAATAATTACTGATGATGTACACACAATCAATATCCGATCTATTAAAGATATTGAGAAACCATCAACGTAATATTGCAAATATAACTACATCTTATACTGGTACAATAACATTTGGATGAGAAGAAGCTGCTTTAATATTGCATATACATATATATTTGACCCGTTGGGTCGCAATCATTACCAATATCTATTCTACTTTGATTTCATCGGAAAATTCATGAACTGTGACATATCGTTTCCGACATTTTCTTGTATAATTAAAAATAATAAGTCTTTTCACTTCTATATTATTTGTAGTAGTAGCATTACATAAAACTATTATTATTATTATTATTTATGAAAGATTCAAAGTACATACATTTCTACATAAGTATAGTATGTAGAAATAAATATGCTTAGTATTTGTCATCTAATTTGTATACTTGTATGTGGTGTGTACAAGCACACGTACATAAATTTGGTCTTTCTCAAAATGCTCACTAAACATTAATAAATATAAAAGAACAGTTAAATAAACATTGTGAGAAGGATGAGAGAAATACGTACTTTGCTACGATAACAAAATGAATGACTTTTCAGTTAATTATAAATTACGATTAGTTAGAACAACCAAAACAATATTTTTTAAACATAACTCAATCCCAGAATTAAGACATATTTTACAAGCATTTAGTGCTATATAGGCAAAAGCCGTAGTGAAACTAACGTTGATGAATTGTCACTAAATATTATATATATATATATATATATATATATATATATATATATATATATATATATATATATATATATATATATATTCTAGGAGAATATAAATAGATAATTATGAAAGAATCATTAAGAGGCGCAAAGAAGTTTTAATTGAAAAGCTTGCAGCAATTTCGTCAATTATCGTCTGTCTCAGTCTATCATATCCTAATTTAGCTTCATGCCGACAAATTCTGAAATATTTTCCGATATATGATGCCAACAATGGCGGCGGCCGAAATCCTTTTGGCGATTAAATGAAATCACAAAGGTCAATGAAGCGAACGAAATTCAGCAAATATGTCTGTTGCCGTGCATCCATACGTTTCAAACATAATTACTTACCTTCGGCATGTTCGTTTTCTGATTTGGAAAAAGAAACCTTAACAGACCATTCTCTATTTATTTGCAACGAGAAAAGGATCGTGTTCACTCTTGTCTAAAAGGAAAGAAGATGGTGTATTATTTCTATGGAACTCAACAAACACGTGCCTATCTATTCACCTATGTACACATACACGAACAAATAAGTTTATATATATATATATATATATATATATATATATATATATATATTTCCTGTTCTTGGTTAGTGAAGGAAAAGGACATAATTTTAACGTTTGCCCTAATTTAGAATATTTTATTTAAACAATAATATCGTCATATCCCCAAGCAGGAACATTCTGTTTCGGGACGAAAACAAAAATTGCCTGAGTCTGGAAGGATTTCTCCATCACTGACTTACGAACGGAAAGATACTGACAAAAGTGGAGGCAACACACACAATTACCTTTTTTCTTCTGATGTTCTTTCTGCATCTTTAATTTTACATTTTGAAACTAAAAATTGAGTAACGAACAGTGAAAGAGACACTAAAAGTTAAAATGCCTACTTACTTATTAAAATGTTTCGTTTGTATATAAAAACGTTTTGTAAACCTTTCCCTATGTTAAAAATTCATTCAGGAATATTATCCCTTTCTTTCCAGATGCCACCTTAATGTCAACTTACGTAATTTCATCTCTGCACAATGTTTTAAAAAAACACAACAACAATAACAATTTTCTGAAAATATTCTGATTATTGTCACATTGTTAAGTGAAAGTACATAATAGTTAATCTATCCTCACCTCCTCATTTTATTGATGGGGCCCGATCTGTTAACTGCATAAGTACCGAAATTTGTACATAAAAAATGTAAATATTGCTGGTCATAAAGCCGCTGATCAATTCACGTAAAATTTATATAGTAAATGTGAAAAGATTTTAAAATTTTAAAAATGTGCATACAACATGGTAATATTTTTTAGGAGGGGGAATACATTAAACTTATCGCTGACCTTAAGTCTGAGTGGTAACATCCACCAGAAAAACTCCCTTACTCCTATGCCACATTTACTAAATGAATGTTACATCTAAGATTTAATTAGAACGGTTAGATGTCATTTCAACGCTATCTAACCAGATATTGATTGATCTTTGCACATTAAATGTAATGTCCTCAGCAACAATAATACTAAATAGTTAATATTCCTGAAATGTGTACTCCAATTAGCTTTTATATTGTACTTTAAGTAAATCTGAGTTTTGTGAAAATGTTTACAAATCTCTAAAGGCTAATATTTTAAATGTAGAATGTTGTTATTTACACTTATACTTAATTATTAAAATAAATATTTCAAACTTTTTGTTACTAAAAGAAATAATTAAAACAAATAATACTCATATTGTTTTAAATTTCAAAGTTCATTTTTTTAAATAACATTTAACATTAAATGAATATTCTATTTATGTCAAAAATAGTGTCGAGGGCATAGAAAACATTGAAATATGCTAATATATTTTCACTGTATTAGTTATGTTTTTCAAAATAGTAGCAACGGTGAATGTTGTTTCAGGTATCGACTCTTGAATGGACAAGCACAAATCAGTAGTTTCTTTCAACCAATTAAACCATCTATTATGTAAAGGGCCAACGTCTGTATTCTTGTATGTATGTATGTATGTATGTATGTATATCCAGCTAAAACTTGAAAGATCTGCAACAAATATCCGCAAAGTTGATATTTTCTAAATTTCCCATCTTTCCGGTGCATAATATCGAAAAATTGGAAAATCAACCATTGTTTCCTCATGTAGAACAGACATAAAATTTGTAGTGGGGGTGGTCAAGTTTGTTCGTTTTTAGCACTCCACGCATGCGTAGACCACGAATCGGAAGTTAACAAGCATTTCTTGATTGTATACTTCACTGCTTGCAAACAGAGGAAGGCACCGTGATTAAGTGGTTAACGACGTTCTTCGTAACAAAAAAACACGCTAAAGTTTTATGCGTGCTTTTATAGACTTTGCCACGAATTAAATTACTTGCCTCTTTCGTTCGTAAAATAATCACTGGTATAAAGTGTGGGAGGAGGTGGATAACAAATCTTGGTCATTTTAATAGCGATTACATGTAAACAGCTTTTAAAACTTTGCTCTAAAATTAAAAATTTTAATATATCGAGTACGGGATCAATTTCACATATAAATTTAACGTTAGATAAGCCCCTATTACCGGGCTAGATAGCGTTTTAAGGACGTATAACCAAATATATTTTTAATGAAGATACATTGTGCTTGTGTATTTTTGTTTTTGGTGATGATAACAAATATTTGGCTATTTTCAATGACAATTACATGTAAACAACCTAAAAAAAATTAAAAGAACATATATATTTAAGAATATCGAGTGGGGATGACTTTCACATTAAAATTTAACGTAAAATTATCATCAATTACCGAGCCAGATAGTGTTTTTTAGGACATATAAAAAATATATATTTTGTGCGTGTGTATTTTTCTTTTCAGTGGGAGGGGGTGGATAAAAAATCTTACACATTCTTTTTTTAGGACAAGGGTACTCCTTTCAATGTCCATACGTACTAATTTGGAAACAAAATGCCGACTTACTCCTCATAAAGAGGATGCGTGTATGTCATGGGATAAGCTGTGGAGACGGAGGGGGATAACAGTGGAAGAAGAGCCTCAGACAACGCTGGTTCACTCTGCTAGTCTGATATATAAAGGGCAGTTGTCTGTTTGTATGTATCTGCGCATTCATAGACAACAAACTGGATGTTAAAAAATTACTTGTCTCTTTTGTTCGTAAAAATATCTAATCTTTTAATATGTTGAAATAAAGGGGGAAAATGTGAAATTGACCGCGATCATTTGTTCTTCTCGATCTTGTCTGGGATCAATAATTGTATAATTACAGTATTAATTTTGTTAACTGATATACATTAACTTTATTCGGACTATTGACTTTATCAACATTACGTATTTTCTTAATATGTTGAAATCAATGTGGGTTAACAAGTAATTAGGACTTGACCAGGACCATTTGTTATACTCGGTGTTGATCTGGAACAAAACTAAAAGATTACAGCATTACTTTTGGTAAGGGATATATAGTAAATCTCTTCCGACTATTGACCTCAGAATCTTCTTAATATGTTTAAATGGAGAGAAGAGAATAAATTAGGAATTGACCCGGACCACTTATTCAACTTGGCGTTGTGCATGATTCGAATAGTAAGATTACAGTATTGCTTTTGGTAACTGGTATATATTAAATCTCTACAGACTATTGTCTTCATCAACATCATTTCTCTTTATATTATTGTGAAATGTGGGGAAGAGTAAGATATAAAGAATTTACCGATACTATTGGTCATACTCGGCATTGATCCGGGTCAATAATTATGATCAATACTATATCACTTCATACTTTGATTTAACGGTACTTTGCACAGTTCTGTGAAGGCATCATTACTTAAATTACAGTATTATATTTATTAAATTGGAGTTTACAGAAATGTTGTTCTACTCGGTGTTGTTTGGTTGCAAATTAATTGTCATTTTTAACATCATTTGTCTTCATACTTTGATTTCTACCGTACTTCTGGCGGTGCTGTGAACGCCTTCTCACAAACATCACAGTATTATATCTAGTCAGCGTGGCGGAGAGAACAAAACATTTGTTCAGGAGCTAAATGTAAGATTACAGTCTTACATTAAAAAGGGGTATTTCCATTGAATTACATTATTAGTGTTTTTGCAACACATGAAAACAGGAGAAAAATAAATGGGCTGGAAGGAGGAGAAAGAGAGGATTGAGAAGAGGGGCGAAACATTTGAGGAGACGGAAAAGGAGACGGATAAAAAGACAGCTAGGGAGAAAGAGATGGATAGAGAGTAAAGTTTTTATATAGAGATGTTACCCACGCTATTTAACTTTTATTTTCATGGAACCGAGAAACGCCGGGTGGCCCTACTAGTATATTATATAAAAAGAAGTTGTCTGTGTGTGTATGTGTGTGTGTGACAGTATGTCAGGCTAAAAGTGAACAACTACTAAACTAAAACCCACAAAGTTAGTATATTCTTGATCACTATTGCCCGGAATTAATAATATCTAAAGTTTAGAAAATTATTATTCATTATTTGACCATAAACTAGCACACATTTTGTTAGGGGTGACATTAACTGAAGGTAAATAACTCTGAGTTTTATTAACGGAGTTAATTTCTTTTATGTTAGCTGATTCCTAGAGTTACCTGTGTGTATGTATCCGTGTATGTGTAGAAAGGCGAATGGACTAGGTTGAGAAAGAAAGAGGGGGTTGGAACAGGCAGAGAGAAAACCCTGGAGAAAAGATTGATGTTTTAATGGAAATATGGTACACCTTTGCCGCGGGCAACGCCGCGTAGCCCTGCTAGCCTATTATATAAATAAAAGCTGTATGTGTATGTATGGGTGTATGTCCAGCTAAAGTAAATACAAAACTACAAAACAAATACCCACAAAGTTGGTATTTTTTTGATCGACGTTTCCCTAGCAAATAATATATAAAAATATATCATTTATCCAGAGTAAAAGTATAAATAACATTATTCATTCTAAGATGGTCAACTGGGTCAGGTTTCATCAAACGGTGGATCGGTTTAGCAGCTATGTTATGTACAAATAAAGAAAAAAAAGCCGACTCATTCCTCAAGGAATCTATTATATAAAGGATAGTAGTCTGTGTATGTTTAGACATAAGAAATTGTCTGAGAGGGGGGAAATAGAAGGTTAGTGATAGGGAGGGGAAACGAGGAAGAGAGAAAGAAGGAAAGATAGAGAGACGGATATAGAGAGTCAGAGAGATAGAAGTTTTAATAGAAATGTTACACTTTTGCTCTGGGAACGCCGGGTAGGCTTGCTAGTCCTAATAGTAATGTAGTTTATATTTTACCATCGTATCAATCGTAAACATGATTGAAGCCATAAATATCGCCAACACCGTGAAAATCACAAGCTGTAATATGTTAAATTCAAAGTCAAGATTAATTTGGTTTCTATAGGTTTCGGCTGAAAGGGAAAAACAATTCCCCACGGGAAAGAGACGGGAGTATACATGATATATTGACCTTCTTTGCGAAAAGACGGTACCACGTGATATGGGCAAAGTATGGAGCGCGTTATAACAGACTTGATTAATATCTATCCATGTATTATCTTAATTATCCAGGAAAAGACTATTTAAAACTTATGTATAACCGACTTGCGAAAATACTATTCCAGCGTTAAACGTGAGATACTTCAAACGGAAGCGTGACACACCGACAGGCAATCATGCGGCATTATGGAGATGTTTTGCCGCATATAGAATACGATACGACTATTTAATGTGCGTGGTTTAAGATAAAAATCCGCAATGCGTGACAGATCGACGGTCGGATTTATCTTCTCATTGATATGAAGAACATGATTCAAAAATAAAATGCAATGTTTAACTAAATGTGCATATTATCATAGTGTATCATTCAATTGAGTATCCATCCTGTAGTTGCTAAAAATCTACGGGATGAATAAATATTCAAAAATGTTATCAGTAAAGCTTCTGTGTTCTATGCGCGCGTGGGTCACACTTATATGTGTTTTAATATATAAAGATACATATGTCCTGGTGTAATCTTCTGTATTCTATGCACGTGTGTGTCACTCTTATATGTGTTTTAATATATGAAGATACATATGTCCTGGTTTAATCTTCTGTGTTCTATGCGCGTGTGTGTCACACTTATATGTGTTTTAATATATGAAGATATATATGACTAGGTTTAATCTTCTGTGTTCTATGCACGTGTGTGTCACACTTATATGTGTTTTAATATATGAAGATATATATGACCTAGTTTAATCTTCTGTGTTCTATGCACGTGTGTGTCACTCTTATATGTGTTTTAATATATGAAGATATATATGACTAGGTTTAATCTTCTGTATTCTATGCACGTGTGGGTCACATTTATATGTGTTTTAATATATGAAGATACATATGACCTGGTTTAATCTTCTGTATTCTATGCACGTGTGTGTCACACTTATATGTGTTTTAATATATGAAGATATATATGACCTGGTTTAATCTTCAGTATTCTATGCACGTGTGTGTCACTCTTATATGTGTTTTAATATATGAAGATATATATGACCTGGTTTAATCTTCAGTATTCTATGCACGTGTGTGTCATTCTTATATGTTTTAATATATGAAGATATATATGCCATGGTTTAATCTTCAGTATTCTATGCACGTGTGTGTCACTCTTATATGTGTTTTAATATATGAAGATATATATGACCTGGTTTAATCTTCAGTATTCTATGCACGTGTGTGTCACTCTTATATGTGTTTTAATATATGAAGATATATATGACCTGGTTTAATCTTCTGTATTCTATGCACGTGTGTGTCACTCTTATATGTGTTTTAATATATGAAGATACATATGACCTGGTTTAATCTTCTGTATTCTATGTACGTGTGTGTCACTCGTATATGTGTTTTAATATATGAAGATATATATGACCTGGTTTAATCTTCAGTATTCTATGCACGTGTGTGTCACTCTTATATGTGTTTTAATATATGAAGATATATATGACCTGGTTTAATCTTCTGTATTCTATGCACGTGTGTGTCACTCTTATATGTGTTTTAATATATGAAGATACATATGACCTGGTTTAATTTTCTGTATTCTATGCACGTGTGTGTCACTCTTATATGTGTTTTAATATATGAAGATATATATGACCTGGTTTAATCTTCTGTATTCTATGCACGTGTGTGTCACTCTTATATGTGTTTTAATATATGAAGATATATATGCCATTGTTTAATCTTCAGTATTCTATGCACGTTTGTGTCACTCTTATATGTGTTTTAATATATGAATATACATATGACCTGGTTTTATCTCCAGTATTCTATGCACGTGTGTGTCACTCTTATATGTGTTTTAATATATGAAGATACATATGACCTGGTTTAATCTTCAGTATTCTATGCACGTGTGTGTCACTCTTATATGTGTTTTAATATATGAAGATACATATGACCTGG
This sequence comes from Sepiola atlantica, assembly GCA_963556195.1. NCBI lineage: Eukaryota > Metazoa > Mollusca > Cephalopoda > Sepiida > Sepiolidae > Sepiola > Sepiola atlantica. Next base: position 38,532,533 of record OY744516.1, on the reverse strand, counting down.
TTTAATCTTCAGTATTCTATGCACGTGTGTGTCACTCTTATATGTGTTTTAATATATGAAGATACATATGACCTGGTTTAATCTTCTGTATTCTATGCGCGTGTGTGTCACTCTTATATGTGTTTTAATATATGAAGATATATATGACCTGGTTTAATCTACTGTATTCTATGCACGTGTGTGTCACTCTTATATGTGTTTTAATATATGAATATGTTTATGACCTGGTTTAATATTCTTTATTCTATGCGCGTGTTTGTCACTCTTATGTGTGTTTTAATATATGAAGATATTTATGACCTGGTTTAATATTCTGTATTTTATGCGCGTGTGTGTCACTCTTATATGTGTTTTAATATATGAAGATACATATGTCCTGGTTTAATCTTCTGTATTCTATGCACGTGTGTGTCACTCTTATATGTGTTTTAATATATGAAGAGATATATGACCTGGTTTAATATTCTGTGTTCTATGCGCGTGTGTGTCACTTTTATATGTGTTTTAATATATGAAGAGATATATAACCTGGTTTTATGACAAAATTGAAAAGCTCAATATTAAAATGTGTTTATTAGCAGAACTGATAGTCAAATGCGATTACTTCAATGAAAACTCCTAAAATACGCGTACAATAATGCCTTTACAACAAAGTGACAGGTAGTTCGTTTGTTCTGTCTATAGGATGTTATTCTTGTACTTGACACTTTAATCTAATTCTGCGGTTGATGTAATGATTTAGATAAATCACTGAACCGGTAACATGGCTTGTCTATTAACGACACAAGGTTGAAACCCCAATTCCTAGATGACTATTCGTTACTCTGTCATAGTATCGATCGTCCTGCTATCATTTCAAATGGACCGCTGATCAGTCTGACGCTACCAGTGGGTCCAATTACGTCAATTGAAAAGAGGGGAATGCTGAAAGCAATGCGCACTCTCTTCACTGGCTTAATGCACTAGCATGCTGTTACAGATGGCCATGAGAAAGAGAAGAACCTGACAGAATACACAAAGGGATAATAATGAAAGCAAATAACGACGAAGTTGTTCGAAGGACGCGGCAAGTATCATTGAAACATGACGTAAAAAGAAGAACAGAAATAATAGAAGCAAAAACGAAAGAGAAGAGTAACACAATATGGAACACGTCTAAACGTCGTAGACTACAAGCGAAGACACCGATTCCTTTCATTTTACTGACGTTTATTAAACATTCTTCCATTACATCCGTATTTTATACATCGTAAAAATAAAACAAATACACACAAGAGGATAGACACATACCAAATGTGTCCATCCGTGACTAACACATGATGTTTTTACTTAGTAAGCTTAAATTTAGGTTTGAATGAGGCAGGAGAGACTTGATATCGTCAGGAACTGCAGGAATAATCATACAAAGAGCCCCCCCCCCGTATATAGGATTTGATAATAACTACATCATCTTTATACCTTAAACCTTTATGGTGTGTTGATTCACCTTTTAGAAAACTTTCAATTTCGCTATAGTCTTGCATGTTTTGAAAATAAAAGACATGTAGAACGTGAACGATATTGATGTTGATGTATTCATACTTTCAATCTGTCTTTGCTATATTCAAGAGTAAAAGGAGACATGTTAAAGTCTACAGTTTGTGTCGTTAACGACGCCGACGAGGAATTTTCTATTCAATATGCCATTGTATTTTTGTAAAGATGTATTCTAAAAAGGGTAGAAATATTCAATCGATCGATATTAGTTTCAGCTAATTTCTACAAATATCTGCTTTGGGGTAAACGTTGGGCGTCAAATTGTAAGAATTTTTGAAAAGTATATATTGTCTGTTAATACAAATATTTAATGGGTAAATTGCTACCTAAATACACAATATGCATGTACGATTGTGTGTGCATGTTTGTGAAAAAGATGTGTGTGTGTGTGTGTGCATCTGTATTTTTATACGTATATAGTGCGTAATATACATATCAGTATTTGTATGTTCATTGAAAAAGACCGCCGGGCGGAAAAGTGATTCGCAATATTCTGCAACAGGAAGAATATCAATAAAATCTAATTTAGTAAAAAAGGCTTCATCATAGAATAAATGAGAAACAAAGAATGAACGAATGACAAGAACGCAATATAAAATGAAAAATGCTAATAAATAATTGTTAAATCCAAACCAAAAATATCGTATAATATTTCGTATAAAAAATTAAAAGTAAAGATCAAAAGAATGAAATCATCAGAGCCAGAAATTATCGATAGTTTCTGCCATACGGATTCACTTGATTGAACCTTTCTATGAGAAAAATATTTGATCTCAAAATGCCGACCGAAACAGATTAAAATAGTGAAACATCCCATGAAAATAGAAGCGATTTGGGAATTTATGATTTGTTTAATGATAACCGAAAATATGATGGGAATAATTATAGTATATATGTTTTTTTATACAAGGAGAGACCCCTGCTTAATAGAAGCTAGTTGTAATAATACAGCTTTGAAAAACAGTAATTCTGGAATGTGATTTGCGAGCAAAACTTGATGGATTTATATTAAAAAATCAAGTCATCAATTGCGTTAAAGGCACATACAGTAGTTGTTCGGAGTCTTATGAAATATATTTCAAAGAAATGTGATTTTAGTTATAAAGCAATTACATAAAAGATAATACATATGTGACTCTATCCTGTCAACCAGTGGCAAGATATGTATATTATGAATATAATAAAATTAATGTTATAATAAATATTTAACCAAAGGATCCGAATCTATTTTTTAATTGAGAGGGGTTTATCTGTGCATTAGTTATACGGCGATTAATGTTATTATTGTATCCCAAATCTACACATCTAACCACTGGATTGGGTCACATATGTATTATTGTTAATGTAATTTCTTTATAACTAAAATCACATTTCTTTGAAATATATTTCATAAGACTCCAAACAACTACTGCATGTGCCTTCGACGCAATTGATAACTTGATTTTTTTAATATAAATCTATCAAGTTTTGCTCTCAAATTGCATTCCAGAATTATTGTTTTCCAATACTGTATTATCACAACTAGCTTCTCGAAATCAAAAAATAGATTCGGATTCTTATATTAAATATTTAGTAGGAAGGTCAAAATAATGAATGGATTAATGGAACATAGTATTTTATATAATCTTGCAATGCAAAGTTATTGGCAAAATTTATTTCAAAATCTGACTCGACAAAACATTTTATTTTCAAATAAAATAATGATCATGTCAATTCCGCAACACGTTCGAAAAAAGACAATAATGTAGAAGATATTGAATGCCGTAAGAAATAATGCTAAATATCTAAAGTTCTTCTTATTACTTATCATTGTAGGTAAATATGTGTAGAAAAAATACATTTAAACAGTGAATCAGCCAATCAGAAAATAAGCAATTTTGAAATAGATGATTTCCGAAGATGCCGACACAAAATGCGGAAAATATCTTAATTTAAATACACTAAATAAAACTCCAATGTGGATAGGAATTCTATAAAATGAATAATTATACTCATTCGATATTATATTTTCAAGTATGTGACTATACCAATCCTGCGCATAGCGTTCACCAGCTTTTGACTGTAGAATGTATTGAGGTTCTGAAATCAAAAACGTCGTATGCAGACGAGGATGCATTCATTTTTTTAACTAGATATCTTGTTAAATGAATAGAATTTAAAGATTCTTCAAACAATAAATAGATTGTAAACAGTGTGGTATACGTTACCAGGAATGAGATATACTTGATTCTTCAAAGAAAATATGGAAAACTTAACTGTAAATATTATTGTAATGTGATTTATCATTATATATCTCTAGTTCAGAAACGACAAAACGGAAAACATATAAAATGGGCTATTTAATAGATGATATCCTCTTGACTATTGCGTAAATAAATAGCTTCCGAGTCTTTCAAATTAGTCTCATTTTGATTAGGAGGGATATAGACGAAAATACTTTATTTGTCCCATTTTTGAATTCGCCTTTTCATTTACAGACCAGTTACCTCTAGATGTTTAATGAATTCTTAATCACAGACTCAGATAAAATGATCTTTATTCAAGCGTGAAGATCATTTCTTTGCAAGGATTGTATTTATATGATAATTTTTAATACATGTATATAATTTCAATCTGTCTTGCGTAACATCTTCAATACGTATTTCAGCTTATCTTTCCAACTTTTTGCAAGTAACAACTGATTTACTGTCTTTTGCTAAAAATCATTTCATTTTTCAAACTAAGATTCACTTTGTGTCGTAAATTCGTTTGCTATTCAATGTCTATTTAAATATCAACACAGACTCGATTGAAACATTTGCACTAAAGACTGTTATTAGTTCGAATAGTTTTTTGTGAAATTAAAGATATTGGCGATTAAGTAAACGAATATAAAAAATGTTATTTTAATAAATATCTAGCTATAATCAAGAAAAACATGCTTTGGAATAGATCAAAAGACTTCGGATCAGTAATCGGAATTATTGTTTCATAATATTCACTATAGATTTTTTTTTCATCAAACAATTTGGATCATTGATGTCGGATTAATTTAGATCGGTAAAAGTTTGCTATGTTAAAAGTCATTAATATCTCTAAATATGTATGCTTTATTTCTATTGTAAGCATAGATGTGTATGTGCGCGTGTACGTGTGTGTATGTGTATGTGTGTGAATATAGAGTACATTGAGGCGTATTACTTCGTTGGGTCAAAGTGGTGAACGCAATCTTACACATGATTACTTTCTCAGAATCTTGCTTCGGGTTCAAATGTTTCTCCCATGCCGACAACGTTACAGTATTTGTAATGGTAATTGGCGAGATTAGACTTGGAAATAAGATGCTATGAGAATTTCAGAGGGCTAAATTAATTATTGTCTTGATCTAAAACTGGGGGACAGAAATATTAAGAGTGTTGAAAGTTATTTGAACTTTGCATTTAAAGAAATATTTCATGAAAGAGGAACACGAAGGGGGTAGATACCATACCCACTTATCCAATATCGACTATCGATGCTTCGACTGTCGCCTGTCACTGTACTTAACGTAATATGGGGTGATTTCAAGTTCGTATGCGTGTGTGTGTGTGTGTGTGTGTGTGTGTGTGTGTGTGTGGGTGGGTGTGTGTGTATATGTGTGTGTGTGTGTGCGTGTGTGTGTGTGTGTGTGTGTGTGTGTGTGTGTGTGTGTGTGTGTGTGTGTGTGTGTGTGTGTGTGTGTGTGTGTGTGTGTGTGTGTGTGTGTGTGTGTGTGAATATAGAGTACACTGAGGAGTATTACTGCGCCGGGTGGAAGTGCACTATAAACTAATGATATCTAAGCTTATTCTTGACAAATCACCAACATCTAAGACTAATCATTCTGTGTAATTTAAGGTAATACCATTACCAGGTTTGGTTAGATGTCGGTTCAATTTTTTATATGGTTGGGAGGAACGGTTTGCAGGAGAAAACAGATAAGAAAAAAGAAATGCCAAGTAAAATGAATTTCGTGCCGGATTTTCTCTGCATCTGTCATCTGGCTGTTATAATGCAGATTGCTTTCCCAAATGATCCACACTAAACTTTATTATGCTTGATAACGTAGGATTCGTTTTCGATAATAATATTCTCGCCCTTAATGTTACCAGTCGCGATACATTGTCATCAAGTAACTGGAATAAGTTGGCACTTGACTCAGAAATGTGTAAAATAAAAAAGATCAGAACAAAGTGAAACAGGTCATTCAGGTCATTTGAAGTTTCTCTCGATCTCACAGTGCATCGATACCTGGTGGCCGACTGTGCCAGCCTCAGATCCTTCATATCAGAAATTTCCCTACATTCCATATTTAAAAAAAGAATCGCTGGTATTGAGAACTTCATATCCTCTAATAGATTCCAGCAACAAAACAAACTCCCAGCCGTGGTACCCATACAATTTTCCGCTGCCACTGGTCACAGAAACGAAAATTTTAATAGCTTTCAACAAAATAGATGCTATGAAACCAGAGCCGCATTTAAAGCTGGCAGAAAATACTGCAAAGGGGTTTAAAAACGCAAATAAAAAATACGCCCAATCTATTCAATCCAGAGTGACCGAGCAGAAGCTTGATTCCCACGAGTTCTGGCGTAGTAAAAACAGGATCATGAACAAAACCTGACGTGGTTTTCTCAGCACCTGGCAAAGCCACATTTCTTGCAAAGAACTTTGCATCAAATTCCAATCATTGCGACTAGGCCCGCCTACCTCCTGAATTTTCTCCATAAGTGTAAACACCGTGAACGACATTTACATATATTTCCGGAATGTTGCCAAACTTATCCAAAACCTTGATGCCAGCAAAGCTACTGGTCCTGACAACATCACAATGATCGTGATTAAAAAACTGCAACCTGAACTAGCATCTATTCTTACAAAGCTGTTCAATCGTTGCTTAAAGAAAAAATGCTTCCCAACACTTCGGAAAACCTCGTCAGTCTGTCCAATATTTAAAGATAATGGTGAGCGTTCCTCTGCCTCTCAGTGCAGACCAATCAGTCTCCTGTGCATTATAAGTAAGTTGCTTGAATCTGTCATAAACCAAGAAGTTGTTTATCACCTTAGCAAAAACAGCCTACTCAGCGACCGCAATATGGATTTCGTTATGCAAGATCAACAGCCGATGTGCTAACTGTAATATCACACAGGATCAGTGAATCTAGATTAATAGCTCCTGACATATCATAGGCTTTTGACAGGGTTTGACACAATGACTTACTTAACAAGCTTTCTATCTATGGTATATCTTGAAATGTACTCTCAATCATCAACTCCTTTCTCCCTGATAGATTAATAAAAGTAGTCGTTGATGGACAGAAGTGTTGGCCACACAGTATCAACGCTGGCTTGCCTCAGGGTTCCATTCTGGGTCCAACCCACTTTCTGATCTTCATAAATAATCTCCCAAACCATATTCTAAGAGTATTCGTCGACATTTATGCTGAGGACACACATATCTATGGAAACCTTTTGAAGAGCATGAATGATTAGTTTATTTCTGGCTCGCTCTCTCTCTCTCTCTCTCTCTCTCTCTCTCTCTCTCTCTCTCTCTCTCTCTCTCTCTCTCTTCCGACCTGGAGCAAGTAGTGCAATGGGGGAAAAGGTGACTGATTACTTTTAATGCGTCAAAGATAACGTTCCTCTCATTTCACCACTAACGCTCTGATTTCCACTTAGTCCTAGTTGAAATGAACAGCTCTCCCACTGCTTTGATAATCTCCTGGAATTGACCTTTTTTCAGACTTGAAATGGAAGACTTACATCAAATCTGTTGCTAACACCGCTGGAAAAGTGGTTGGATCATTCTACCGCTCCAGAAAGTATATCACACCCTCTAACTGTACAAGAGTCAAATACGTCTTAACATGGAGTACTGCTTCCACATATGGGAAGGTGCCGTTTAGAGCACCCTTTCGTGCCTTGACAGAGTCCAAAAGCGACTTCGAAATCTCGTGAGGCATTTCGTCTTCTCTTCCATACAGTCACTCTCTCACATAAGAGGTGGTGCTAGTCTTTCTATGCTCTATCGTTATTTTCATGATAGACGCTCGACTGAGCCACAATCTATGGTCCCATCTTGTAAAACATTAACAATAAAAACCCGCTTAGCTACTACCACTGTCAATGATTTTCCTTTCTCGATTTGCGTGCCTAAGATGAAACGAAACTGCCTTGGGCAGAGCTTCTTTCCTAGAACTGCCCGGCTGTGAAACAGAGTGGCGGGAGCCTGCTTCCTTACCGACTACAATATGGTCATCTTCAAGTCTAATGTTAACAAGTTCTTGTTGAACTGTCCCCGTAAATAGTCAATTTCTGCCCTGCTACAACCATCGTGCTGGTGAACGCGATGGTGTCTCACCATCCACAAGTCAAACTCTTTAACCTATATCATCAAGTCAAACTCTTGAACCCTTATCCTCAAGTGGCCTTTAGGCCTTGATAAGCTGTGACGTCAAGTGTAAAAAAATATGTGTAACGTTTGGACAGTTATATTTTTACTCCAATATCAGTAGACACGTCTAGAAGTTTTGGTTCAGAAACTTCTGCATGAATGTGTGAAACGGGCATTACAGCTTACCTATTGTAAGCAGAGTCTCGTGAGACAAGGTCATCGATGGAACAGTACCTCTTCACATTTTTTAATTATTCCGTTCCAAGTAAATGTTATTTCACATTGTGATTTAAATCAGTGTTCGAACTTTCAGAACTCGTGACGTCCTTTTGTTATTGAATATCAATCATTAGTTTTATATTTTGTAAATGGAGAATACTATCGTGAAATTACTTTAAAATTCAAATTAAACCTATTAAAATCAATTATATTTCCTGTTTTTTTTTAAGTTTTCTTTCATAGCATGATTTTAGAAAATAAAATTTACAATGTTTATCCATCGCAATATACTAAACCTCGTGTACATTAACGATTCTCTGTTCGGCTGTAAAGTTACATATGTTTAATAAAAAAGCTTAATCAAATGCAAATACGTAAAAAATAAATATTTAAATTAGTTATTTAGAGGCATACAAGTTGGAATTAAATGCGAAAATCTGCCAAGTTCGATGTGACTCTATAAGAAATATTAATCTCGAAATTTTATTCACCGAAATATTTCCCTTACTAAAAAACGACGCTGAGCAGAACGCCAGTTATAATAAGTAGCTTTTAAACATGGCGGCTGCCTACGATTTCTCAGACCACAAATGTCGTTCTAAACAGAAAAGCAATGTTGAGAGACAGAGCGCACGAGAGAAAAACACATCTAATTATATGTTATCTTATACGTAAATAGTTTATGTATTTTTTTCTATTTTACTGTCAACGGAATTCGAGTAACGAAGCTTGTTTTTATGTAACTAGTTTATTTTTTAAGTGTAAAATGTTCGGCGCTAATTTAAGTTGTAATTTCTAAATAAAAAACGGTACTAATATTTTATATTGGTATACTAGTCAAGATTAAATAAGACGTTACGAAACTGAAACCGCCAACAGACTCGTAAATACAATAGATAATCTATTATATAAACGTCACCTGTCTGTATGGATGTATGTATGTATGTATGTATGTATGTATGTATGTATGTATGTATGTATGTATGTTGGTCTTCTCCTCCGATACTACCCAACACACGGTCACGCGGGTTACATTATTAAAACCAGCCAGCCCCCAGACGTGCTATCTCTGAAAATTGGGGGGAAACGTTCATATTTTCGTATAGAAATGGCTCGAAACGTTGAGGGGGGGGGGGATGTTTTAAAAAATCACGACAGAGTACAAAAACGATTTGCGCATGCGTGAAATATATGTCACTTCCTCAATAAGACCATTTTGAACGCGCCAAATATGAAAAACGTAAGTTTACGTACTTTTTTTATTTGTTTCTGTAATCAACAATTATAAACAACTTAATTTTTATTTAAACAAAAAAATTCGCTAATATTATTTGTTTATTAAACGTATCGTAAAAAATATATATATATATGAGTTTATTATGCATTCTGTCCTCGTGGGGAGACAAGTAAATACTGATACAAAAACATGTTTGTTTAGTTTCGCAACGTGAAACGCAATATATTTTAATAAATAAACAAAATAAATACATTTTAAAACATAACCGTACATTGGCCTCACCATCCATAATCAACAATTAAGATCGATAATTTTATTTACAAATATTTCTATAACTTAATTTTTTTGTTTATTAAACGTATCGTAAAAAAAAAAACACGATATGACTTTATTATGCAATCTCCCTTCGTGGGGACGCAAGTAAATATTTACATTTCTCTTCGTAAGCGAAATAAAACGGTATTTTCACACTTAAATAAAAACATTTGACTGACAAGTGTTCATTCCCCCCCCAAAAAAAACACAACAAATTAAAATATATTTATTGCTAATATTATTTGTTTATTAAACGTATCGTAAAAAATATATATATATATGAGTTTATTATGCATTCTGTCCTCGTGGGGAGACAAGTAAATACTGATACAAAAACATGTTTGTTTAGTTTCGCAACGTGAAACGCAATATATTTTAATAAATAAACTAAATGTATACATTTTAAAACATAACCGTACATTAGGCATAATCAACAATTAAGATCGCTAATTTTATTTACAAATATTTCTATAACTTAATTTTTTTGTTTATTAAACGTATCGTAAGAAAAAAAAACACTATATCATTTTTTTTTTTTTTTGGTAAATTTATAGAAGTGCACCTTTCGTATTTCGACCCCTAAAAAAAAAAGTTTCTACTTTTTTTGGCAAATTACATGTAAACAGCCTAAAAAAATATCTGCTAAGAAAAAAATTTATGAAAATTGTTATTATTTTATAATTTAGGAGGGGGGTATTTTCCTATATAAGTTATAAGTAAAGTGTGCACGCATTTCTGGTCCACCGAATCTCAACTCTCGTATGAATAATCCGATATTTCATATTATAATAATTTAAAAAAAAAATCACCTCTAACAATTAATATAAAAATTTTACGTTTTACTTATTTACATGAAGTTTATTAAAACAACTGTTACTTATACAGAATTTGAACTTTCTTAAAATCGTTTTAAACGATCACTATTGACAAAATAGTCAATAGAATTTGAATTCTTACAATGAATAATCCGATATTTCATATAATAATTTTTAAAAAAAATCACCTAACAATTAATATAATAATTTTACGTTTTACTTATTTACATGAAGTTAAAACAACTGTTACTTATACAGAATTTGAACTTTCTTAAAATCGTTTTAAACGATCACTATTGACAAAATAGTCAATAGAATTTGAATTCTTACAATGAAAAAAATCACTAACTACTCATTTCATTGATAAATTTTCACTTCAGACATTACTGTTGCCTACTTTCAGAAACTTTTCATTCATACAATAAGATAAATCGATGACTTTACATTCAGTCTGGCACTTCCGGTTGACTCGGTGGAATGAATGGAACTCTTCAATTATTAAGTCCAAGTGACGTTTGAAATGCAGAACTACCCTTACTTATTACAATAAAATATCAGAATTTGTTAAAGTTTTTGTATTGTTTTTTTTCTTATTTTTTAGAGTTTAAAGTTTTATTTTTATTTTATTTTTTAAAATGAAAAATCCGTGTAAACTGATTAAATGTTCCCCCACCCACCCCCACCTAAATATATAAGAGACAGCGACTACATAATAACGTGCCACCCATTATAAATAATATTACAATATTTTTATAAATAATATTACAATATTTTTAAGTATAAAAACTCATCCGACATAATCACATATGCATTCGTAAACGTCGATAATTAAATATGATACACTTCTTTTAAAGGCATTAGAACTTTACACGATAAAAAAACAATTGACAAATTCGGATATTTTCCATTATAATAAATTAAAAAAAAAAAAAATTAAACTCACAAAAAAAAAATAAAAAAACAATTGCTGAAATTTTTTAATAAACACTTACGACAATTAAGAGAAATTCAGACTAACACAGGACTCACTGCTTCAGTTATTTTTTTTGTGTGTGTGTAATCATTATGAACAATTTCTTTTTAATACATGACTTTAGTTTGATGTATGATTAGTAAAAAAAAAAAAAGATCACTGATCATCACAAACGAAGGACTCTATAATAATAACTCTATTGCAATAATAACTACGTCATAGCTCTCATGTTTTTAATTACCTATTCCTCAAAATCATAAAAGAAAGAACATTCTTTGGGGTGGATTCTTGATGATAGCAAGTCACTAATAAGAACTTAACACAAACATTTCAGTACTTTCATATTTTGAGTTTTAAAAAGTGATTATTAATGATGTACATTTTTAGCCACATCATTTTGATTACTGTACTCATTCAATTGAATAATATATTTTCTAATTTCATCTTCCATTTCAGACAATTTGGTTGTTTTTCCCAATTACATCTTTCATTTAAGTGAATTTGCCTACTTAGTTTCATTAACCACACAATCAACCTGGAGATTTCGATGATGACAATGTAGCTTGAAATTTATTTTTATATTCTTTTATATAAAATAAAATGAAGACTATAGCAAAAATCTTATTACAAATAATCAAAATGAGGACGGTTAAAAAAACGTTTTATTACTAAAACATCACGGTTGAACAATGTGTTTCTGTGATTGATATCATTAAGTGCTGCAGTTCCTTTTTTAAATTTGTGTTTTTATCTTTTGACACAATTACACATTCTCAAAAGACACATTAAAATAAAAATCACCCATTTAAATATAAAATTGTTTTTTTTTTTTTTCATTATATTCTTGCTTGAAAGTGGTGAACAAACTTAAAATAAATGTGTTTCAATATATTGAGCAATAAACTAATAATTTTTCTTAAATATGTTAAGCACATTTTTTTACTATTGTTTTGTTGTTCATGCCTAGGTTTATAATCTGAAACAAACTCAGGAGCAATACATTATTACTGCACTAGGACACTTTCTAAATGTTGTATTTTGTAGAAAACACTGATCAGTTCCCTAGATGCAACAGATGTGTGCAATAATGCAGTAGGACACTCAAAACATAGTAAATGCTGCATTCGGATGTACTTAATACTCTAGATAGAGCAAGTATGTGTTATAATATAGTGTGACTCTTAGTATGTCTTATGGTGAATCTAACAGTGCACAATATCATAGAGATAGCATGTGTGTAATTTAATAATGGATATATACTAAATCAGTAACTGTTCAATATGTTTGATAGAACAGTGTAACACTTGGTAAGGTGTACCTGCTTAATCTGTCGGTGTTCTTTACCCTAAATACAGCAGCTTTCTGTAAATTCGGTCTATTCTACTTTTAACTAGAATGATCAGTCACCACAATACCACATTTACTCATAACCTTATATTTGCTTTTTGCTTTATTGAACAAGTTGTAAACTTTCATTCTTTTTAGTTTTTACGTACGTTAACCAAACACTTAAACTGGTACCGACTTCAGTTACCAATTAAGGGTTGTAGCATCCATCTGAACAAATACTAAACTTTGAATTATTTACTTGCAGAAAATATGAAAAAATTACATTCAAAACAAGGCTTTCAAAAGTGTTCTAAAGTAATAAAAATGTATATCCTACTATAACTAGAATGTTAGTCACCACAATACCACATTTACTCATAACACAAATTAGACACAAGACAGTCAGAAGTGTGGGAAAGAGTGTCGTCGGTCATCATTGTTCTAACATATGAAAAAAAATATATATATATATGTTAAATAACCCAGCTAAGACATTTGTTGCTGAGCAAGGTTAGTGGAAGGTTAACATAAAATAGTAAATTCTTTACAGTAAGGTAACATTGGCATTTTCCCTTTAATGTTATCAATAATTAAACACTGCTTTTAATGTTATCCAGTAAAAGAGAATAGCAAATCAGTCAGCATTTTTTTACATTGAAATTTAACAAGATCTAGGCGCTTGATTGTGATAGTGCTCTCTTGGCCTCCTTATTTTAAAAGTGCTCATTATCCTACATAGAACGAGTGTTTAATTAAATAGAGTTCAATATCCTAGATAGAGCAGATGTGTTTATTATACACACCATAGCACAGGATTAAAAAAAAAAAAAATGATGTTCGGGGAGCAGTGAAACAGTGAAACAGTCAAAGCTGGAGGTTTGGGAAAAGATTCAGAGCTTGCAGTATATGAAAGAGTCACCCTGATGTTTAAGGAGTCGGAGCCAGCTCTTCAGGAAGTAGTCAGGTCCTAATTGTTCGGGTAGGAGTCAGAGCCTGATGTTCAGGAAAGAGTCAAGGCCTGGAGTTCAACCCGAATGGTATATTACGGAGTCTGAGTAGAATGTAATAGGAAGGGTCCCCATTGTTAGCACTATTATTTATATTCATATAAAATAATGTCTCGATCGGTGAATTTAAAAGAAAAAATTATTCTTCCCCATTGATACCATTTATTATATTCATATAAAATATTTAATCGGTGATCAACCTAGGTTATTTAATCTAACATACACAAACATGAAAGAAGTAAATAGACACCATTATTATCATTAACAAAGACTGCTGTCAGAGGGGCCTGATCGACCTAGGTTATTTTATCTAACATACACGGACATGAAGAAGTAAATAAACAAACACCCTTATTAACAATACTAATGAAGACAAATATGGTACTTTTAATAGAAATGTTACATTTTTACTCCAGGGAATGGAGAGGTAGTGCAGAGTTTTGGGGAGGCCGGAGATAGTGTAGCCAGGGTGAATTGGCAACCATGTACGTGACATCTTTTACTCCTGGCAACTGTGGAAGGAGGCGACTGGAGAAGTGATCGCCGTGCAACGCCAATAGGTACGTATATAGTATGCGCACCGGGGCTGTAATAGGTACGTAAGAATCTAAAACAAACGAATAAACAAAACAAAATTGACAACTGAAATGTGTAGAACACAATAAAAATACCAATATTCATTGTCATCATGTTCTTTTTCAGTAAGTCACCAATTTCAAACTCCTCAAGAGTTTTCAGAATTCTAAATTCATTTTAACTCCCAACATGACCTAAAGTCTAAATAGGTAAGAATCTAAAATCAACAGATAAACAAAAAAAAATTGACAACTGAAATGTGTAGAACACAATAAAAATTCCAATATTAATTGTCATCATGTTCTTTTCCAGTAAGTCACCAATTTCAAACTCCTCAAGAGTTTTCAGAATTCTAAATTCATTTTAACTACATTTTGTTTATACAAATTACCAATTCTAAAATGACAACTCTCCCAGAGTTTAGAATAATTAAATAATGAATGATGCCCCCCCCCTGAGTTGAGAATAATTAGAAAATGAATGACACATCCACCAGAGTTGAGAATGACTTAAAAATGAATGACACCTCTCCAGAGTTGAGAATAACTTAAAAATGAATGACAGTTGTGAATTGACTAAAAGAACATGGTTTTGGTTGTTTAACATCCAAACATGCTTCCCAAAATCCAACCTCTGGTCCCCGTTCTGGGAGGTGGTAACAGGGTAAAACAGTGTAAATGCTTAGGAGGTTATGGATGTAACTTTACACCAGTTATTATAGCCCGTTTCACTCTGTATAACCCTGGCTAACAAGGCTCTGGTAATGTATTCTTCAACTATTTTGTTTCAAACAAGTATTTTTATTTGCTTGCTATTTAATCTATTAGTCTGTCGATGTTACATTCAATAAACAGCATGTGTATTATTCTATTAACTATGCAACACCATATAAATACTGCTACATGATATAAACCAAACCATGCACACAGATGAAGCAAGGGAGACAGTCGGACAGATAGGGGAAAACAGTCATTATCAGAGAAAATATTTTTGTTTACTTTTTTGGTGCACATTCTTTTTTTTATAATTATTTTCACTTTCTAAGTAAATGTTTGAAAACTATTAGCACTGAAACTTAGTGAAAACAATGGCACTTTGGTGAGAAGTGAAATGACTGTATAGTCCCATTGAGACTCCCTCGTGAATATAGTAAAGCACCTCACCCAACAGGCAATAGTAAATACATCTCCTATTAGAAAGTTACACAAAGGAAAACGTCAACACAAATTTACACTAGAGTATTGATTTACTCCTCTCCAGGAGTTAGGCACAAGGCCAGTTTTTATCTTACTCCCACAAGTCGGGTTGGGAAAGTGGGGTTTAAAAATTGCCTGGGCAGCCCCGTCGGCATTCCCCGGTAGGGGCGCCTCAGGCAGTAAGCAATAAACTTACTCCTCCCCAAAGAGGGGAGGCAAAGCCTGGGAAGGTGGACCTCCTAGAACTGCACAGGACAGACCCATAGACCGGCGTAAATCAAGCCCCGAAGGCCAAGACGATACCAGTTTATGGGGTGCAGTATCCATCGGAACAGATACTACACTTTGATCTTAGCCAAAAGGCGTTATTTAACCCCCACCCACAATAGGAATATGTGACAGAAGGACTGAAAGTGGGATTTGAAAAGCCAGCGCTCGAGAAGGTGAGCACTCTGGCCATTAAAAATTGCCTGGGCAGCCCCGTCGGCATTCCCCGGTAGGGGCGCCTCAGGCAGTAAGCAATTAACTTACTCCTCCCCAAAGAGGGGAGGTAAAACCTGGGAGGGTGGACCTCCTAGAACTGCACAGGACAGATCAGACCCACAGACCGGCGGAAACCAAGCCCCAGAAGGCCAAGACAATACCGATCTATGACGTGCAGTATCCATCGGAACAGATACTACACTTTGATCTTAGCCAAAAGGCGTTATTTAACCCCCACCCACAATAGGAATATGTGACACAAGGTCGGAAAGTGGGATTTGAAAAGCCAGCGCTCGAGAAGATGAGCACTCTGGCCATTAAAAATTGCCTGGGCAGCCCTGTCGGCATTCCCCGGCAGGGGCGTTTCAGGCAGCAAGCAATTAACTTACTCCTCCCTAAAGAGGGGAGGTAAAGCCTGGGAGGGTGGACCTCCTAGAACTGCACAGGACAGATCAGACCCACAGACCGGCGGAAACCAAGCCCCGAAGGCCAAAACAACACCGATCCATGAAGTGCAGCACCCATCGGAACAGATATTACACTTTGATCTTAGCAAAATGGCCAAGCTATTTTACTACTAAACAATATCTTAGTTCTGTTTCAGTTTGGAATTGCTTAACAGCCTGAGACCCCCCAGTACCAGAAAATCTCAATTGAAGCAGCCTTTTTCAATAGAGTACAGCATTTGTTCTTTGTAATTATATATCTTTTACTACAAAACTATCTATTTTTAAACAAACTGCATTTTATCCTTTTCTATTCACAATTCAGAACACCTTTGAAATAGATTCCTTTATGTTCTATATATTTGATGCTTTCTTTCCTTCAGATTTGATTATCAGAGTCCGGCTTTACCACAATTTGAATTAAGAGAAATTCAGACTACCCATTATCTTATGCATGGATTAATAGACACCATTTATTCTTATAAACACAGGACTCACTGCTTCAGTTATTTTTTGTGTTTGTGTGTAATCGTTATGAACAATTTCTTTTTAATACATGACTTTAGTTTGATGTATGATTAGTAAAAAAAAAATTAAAAAAAAAGATCAGTGATCATCACAAACGAAGGACTCTGTTCTTGCAATAATAACTACGTCATAGCTCTCATGTTTTTAATTATCTATTCCTCAAAATCATAAAAGAAAGAACATTCTTTGGGGTGGATTCTTGATGATAGCAAGTCACTAATAAGAACTTAACACAAACATTTCAGTACTTTCATATTTTGAGTTTTAAAAAGTGATTATTAATGATGTACATTTTTAGCCACATCATTTTGATTACTGTACTCATTCAATTGAATAGTATATTTTCTAATTTCATCTTCCATTTCAGACAATTTGGTTGTTTTTCCCAATTACATATTTCATTTAAGTGAATTTGCCTACTTAGTTTCATTAACCACACAATCAACCTGGAGAGTTCGATGATGACAATGTAGCTTGAAATTTATTTTTATATTCTTTTATATAAAATGAAGACTATAGCAAAAATCTTATTACAAATAATCAAAATGAGGACGGTTAAAAAAACGTTTTATTACTAAAACATCACGGTTGAACAATGTGTTTCTGTGATTGATATCATTAAGTGCTGCAGTTCCTTTTTTAAATTTGTGTTTTTATCTTTTGACACAATTACACATTCTCAAAAGACACATTAAAATAAAAATCACCCATTTAAATATAAAATTGTTTTTGTTTTTTTCATTATATTCTTGCTTGAAAGTGGTGAACAAACTTAAAATAAATGCGTTTCAATATATTGAGCAATAAACTAATCATTTTTCATAAATATGTTAAGCACATTTTTTTACTATTGTTTTGTTGTTCATGCCTAGGTTTATAATCTGAAACAAACTCAGGAGCAATACATTATTACTGCACTAGGACACTTTCTAAATGTTATATTTTGTAGAAAACACTGATCAGTTCCCTAGATGCAACAGATGTGTGCAATAATGCAGTAGGACACTCAAAACATAGTAAATGCTGCATTCGGATGTACTTAATACTCTAGATAGAGCAAGTATGTGTTATAATATAGTGTGACTCTTAGTATGTCTTATGGTGAATCTAACAGTGCACAATATCATAGAGATAGCATGTGTGTAATTTACTAATGGATATATACTAAATCAGTAACTGTTTAATATGTTAGATAGAACAGTGTAACACTTGGTAAGGTGTACCTGCTTAATCTGTCGGTGTTCTTTACCCTAAATACAGCAGCTTTCTGTAAATTCGGTCTATTCTACTTTTAACTAGAATGATCAGTCACCACAATACCACATTTACTCATAACCTTATATTTGCTTTTTGCTTTATTGAACAAGTTGTAAACTTTCATTCTTTTTAGTTTTTATGGACGTTAACCAAACACTTAGACTGGTACCGACTTCAGTTACCAATTAAGGGTTGTAGCATCCATCTGAACAAATACTAAACTTTGAATTATTTACTTGCAGAAAATATGAAAAAATTACATTCAAAACAAGGCTTTCAAAAGTGTTCTAAAGTAATAAAAATGTATATCCTACTATAACTAGAATGTTAGTCACCACAATACCACATTTACTCATAACACAAATTAGACACAAGACCATCAGAAGTGTGGGAAAGAGTGTCGTCGGTCATCATTGTTCTAACATATGAAAAAAAATTAATATTTCTATGTTTCCCCAGCTAAGACATTTTTTGCTGAGCAAGGTTAGTGGAAGGTTAACATAAAATAGTAAATTCTTTACAGTAAGGTAACATTGGCATTTTCCCTTTAATGTTATCAATAATTAAACACTGCTTTTAATGTTATCCAGTAAAAGAGAATAGCAAATCAGTCATCATTTTTTTACATTGAAATTTAACAAGTTCTAGGCGCTTGATTGTGATAGTGCTCTCTTGACCTCCTTATTTTACAAGTGCTCATTATCCTACATAGAACGAGTGTTTAATTAAATAGAGTTCAATATCCTAGATAGAGCAGATGTGTTTATTATACACACCATAGCACAGGATTAAAAAAAAACAAACTGATGTTCGGGGAGCAGTGAAACAGTGAAACAGTCAAAGCTGGAGGTTCGGGAAAAGATTCAGAGCTTGCAGTATATGAAAGAGTCACCCTGATGTTTAAGGAGTCGGAGCCAGCTCTTCAGGAAGTAGTCAGGTCCTAATTGTTCGGGTAGGAGTCAGAGCCTGATGTTCAGGAAAGAGTCAAGGCCTGGAGTTCAACCCGAATGGTATATTACGGAGTCTGAGTAGAATGTAATAGGAAGGGTCCCCATTGTTAGCACTATTATTTATATTCATATAAAATAATGTCTCGATCGGTGAATTTAAAAGAAAAAATTATTCTTCCCCATTGATACCATTTATTATATTCATATAAAATATTTAATCGGTGATCAACCTAGGTTATTTAATCTAACATACACAAACATGAAAGAAGTAAATAGACACCATTATTATCATTAACAAAGACTGCTGTCAGAGGGGCCTGATCAACCTAGGTTATTTTATCTAACATACACGGACATGAAGAAGTAAATAAACAAACACCCTTATTAACAATACTAATGAAGACAAATATGGTACTTTTAATAGAAATGTTACATTTTTACTCCAGGGAATGGAGAGGTAGTGCAGAGTTTTGGGGAGGCCTGAAAATAGTGTAGCCAGGGTGAATTGGCAACCATGTACGTGACATCTTTTACTCCTGGCAACTGTGGAAGGAGGGCGACTGGAGAAGTGATCCCCGTGCAACGCCAATAGGTACGTATATAGTATGCGCACCGAGTCTGTAATAGGTACGTAAGAATCTAAAACAAACAGATAAACAAAACAAAATTGACAACTGAAATGTGTAGAACACAATAAAAATTCCAATATTAATTGTCATCATGTTCTTTTCCAGTAAGTCACCAATTTCAAACTCCTCAAGAGTTTTCAGAATTCTAAACTCATTTTAACTACATTTTGTTTATACAAATTACCAATTCTAAAATGACAACTCTCCCAGAGTTTAGAATAATTAAATAATGAATGATGCCCCCCCCCTGAGTTGAGAATAATTAGAAAATGAATGACACATCCACCAGAGTTGAGAATGACTTAAAAATGAATGACACCTCTCCAGAGTTGAGAATAACTTAAAAATGAATGACAGTTGAGAATTGACTAAAAGAACATGGTTTTGGTTGTTTAACATCCAAACATGCCTCCCAAAATCCAACCTCTGGTCCCCGTTCTGGGAGGTGGTAACAGGGTAAAACAGTGTAAATGCTTAGGAGGTTATGGATGTAACTTTACACCAGTTATTATAGCCCGTTTCACTCTGTATAACCCTGGCTAACAAGGCTCTGGTAATGTATTCTTCAACTATTTTGTTTCAAACAAGTATTTTTATTTGCTTGCTATTTAATCTATTAGTCTGTCGATGTTACATTCAATAAACAGCATGTGTATTATTCTATTAACTATGCAACACCATATAAATACTGCTACATGATATAAACCAAACCATGCACACAGATGAAGCAAGGGAGACAGTCAGACAGATAGGGGAAAACAGTCATTATCAGAGAAAATATTTTTGTTTACTTTTTTGGTGCACATTCTTTTTTTTATAATTATTTTCACTTTCTAAGTAAATGTTTGAAAACTATTAGCACTGAAACTTAGTGAAAACAATGGCACTTTGGTGAGAAGTGAAATGACTGTATAGTCCCATTGAGACTCCCTCGTGAATATAGTAAAGCACCTCACCCAACAGGCAATAGTAAATACATCTCCTATTAGAAAGTTACACAAAGGAAAACGTCAACACAAATTTACACTAGAGTATTGATTTACTCCTCTCCAGGAGTTAGGCACAAGGCCAGTTTTTATCTTACTCCCACAAGTCGGGTTGGGAAAATGGGGTTTAAAAATTGCCTGGGCAGCCCCGTCGGCATTCCCCGGTAGGGGCGCCTCAGGCAGTAAGCAATAAACTTACTCCTCCCCAAAGAGGGGAGGCAAAGCCTGGGAAGGTGGACCTACTAGAACTGCACAGGACAGACCCATAGACCGGCGTAAATCAAGCCCCGAAGGCCAAGACGATACCAGTTTATGGGGTGCAGTATCAATCGGAACAGATACTACACTTTAATCTTAGCCAAAAGGCGTTATTTAACCCCCACCCACAATAGGAATATGTGACAGAAGGACTGAAAGTGGGATTTGAAAAGCCAGCGCTCGAGAAGGTGAGCACTCTGGCCATTAAAAATTGCTTGGGCAGCCCTGTCGGCATTCCCCGGTAGGGGCGCCTCAGGCAGTAAGCAATTAACTTACTCCTTCCCAAAGAGGGGAGGTAAAACCTGGGAGGGTGGACCTCCTAGAACTGCACAGGACAGATCAGACCCACAGACCGGCGGAAACCAAGCCCCAGAAGGCCAAGACAATACCGATCTATGAAGTGCAGTATCCATCGGAACAGATACTACACTTTGATCTTAGCCAAAAGGCGTTATTTAACCCCCACCCACAATAGGAATATGTGACACAAGGACTGACAGTGGGATTTGAAAAGCCAGCGCTCGAGAAGGTGAGTACTCTGGCCATTAAAAATTGCCTGGGCAACCCTGTCGACATTCCCCGGCAGGGGCGTTTCAGGCAGCAAGCAATTAACTTACTCCTCCCCAAAGAGGGGAGGTAAAGCCTGGGAGGGTGGACCTCCTAGAACTGCACAGGACAGATCAGACCCACAGACCGGCGGAAACCAAGCCCCGAAGGCCAAAACAACACCGATCCATGAAGTGCAGCACCCATCAGAACAGATACCACACTTTGATCTTAGCAAAATGGCCAAGCTATTTTACTACTAAACAATATCTTAGTTCTGTTTCAGTTTGGAATTGCTTAACAGCCTGAGACCCCCCAGTACCAGAAAATCTCAATTGAAGCAGCCTTTTTCAATAGAGTACAGCATTTGTTCTTTGTAATTATATATCTTTTACTACAAAACTATCTATTTTTAAACAAACTGCATTTTATCCTTTTCTATTCACAATTCAGAACACCTTTTAAATAGATTCCTTTATGTTCTATATATTTGATGCTTTCTTTCCTTCAGATTTGATTATCAGAGTCCGGCTTTACCACAATTTGAATTAAGAGAAATTCAGACTACCCATTATCTTATGCATGGATTAATAGACACCATTTATTCTTATAAACACAGGACTCACTGCTTCAGTTATTTTTTGTGTTTGTGTGTAATCGTTATGAACAATTTCTTTTTAATACATGACTTTAGTTTGATGTATGATTAGTAAAAAAAAAATTTTAAAAAAAGATCAGTGATCATCACAAACGAAGGACTCTGTTCTTGCAATAATAACTACGTCATAGCTCTCATGTTTTTAATTATCTATTCCTCAAAATCATAAAAGAAAGAACATTCTTTGGGGTGGATTCTTGATGATAGCAAGTCACTAATAAGAACTTAACACAAACATTTCAGTACTTTCATATTTTGAGTTTTAAAAAGTGATTATTAATGATGTACATTTTTAGCCACATCATTTTGATTACTGTACTCATTCAATTGAATAGTATATTTTCTAATTTCATCTTCCATTTCAGACAATTTGGTTGTTTTTCCCAATTACATCTTTCATTTAAGTGAATTTGCCTACTTAGTTTCATTAACCACACAAGCTACATTGTCATCATCGAAATCTCCAGGTTGATTGAAATTTATTTTTATATTCTTTTATATAAAATGAAGACTATAGCAAAAATCTTATTACAAATAATCAAACGGTTAAAAAAACGTTTTATTACTAAAACATCACGGTTGAACAATGTGTTTCTGTGATTGATATCATTAAGTGCTGCAGTTCCTTTTTTAAATTTGTGTTTTTATCTTTTGACACAATTACACATTCTCAAAAGACACATTAAAATAAAAATCACCCATTTAAATATAAAATTGTTTTTGTTTTTTTACAATATATTCTTGCTTGAAAGTGGTGAACAAACTTAAAATAAATGCGTTTCAATATATTGAGCAATAAACTAATAATTTTTCATAAATATGTTAAGCACATTTTTTTACTATTGTTTTGTTGTTCATGCCTAGGTTTATAATCTGAAACAAACTCAGGAGCAATACATTATTACTGCACTAGGACACTTTCTAAATGTTATATTTTGTAGAAAACACTGATCAGTTCCCTAGATGCAACAGATGTGTGCAATAATGCAGTAGGACACTCAAAACATAGTAAATGCTGCATTCGGATGTATTTAATACTCTAGATAGAGCAAGTATGTGTTATAATATAGTGTGACTCTTAGTATGTCTTATGGTGAATCTAACAGTGCACAATATCATAGAGATAGCATGTGTGTAATTTACTAATGGATATATACTAAATCAGTAACTGTTCAATATGTTAGATAGAACAGTGTAAAACTTGGTAAGGTGTACCTGCTTAATCTGTCGGTGTTCTTTACCCTAAATACAGCAGCTTTCTGTAAATTCGGTCTATTCTACTTTTAACTAGAATGATCAGTCACCACAATACCACATTTACTCATAACCGTATATTTGCTTTTTGCTTTATTGAACAAGTTGTAAACTTTCATTCTTTTTAGTTTTTACGGACGTTAACCATCCATCTGAACAAATACTAAACTTTGAATTATTTACTTGCAGAAAATATGAAAAAATTACATTCAAAACAAGGCTTTCAAAAGTGTTCTAAAGTAATAAAAATGTATATCCTACTATAACTAGAATGTTAGTCACCACAATACCACATTTACTCATAACACAAATTAGACACAAGACCATCAGAAGTGTGGGAAAGAGTGTCGTCGGTCATCATTGTTCTAACATATGAAAAAAAATTAATATTTCTATGTTTCTCCAGCTAAGACATTTGTTTAAAAGAAAAAATTATTCTTCCCCATTGATACCATTTATTATATTCATATAAAATATTTAATCGGTGATCAACCTAGGTTATTTAATCTAACATACACAAACATGAAAGAAGTAAATAGACACCATTATTATCATTAACAAAGACTGCTGTCAGAGGGGCCTGATCAACCTAGGTTATTTTATCTAACATACACGGACATGAAGAAGTAAATAAACAAACACCCTTATTAACAATACTAATGAAGACAAATATGGTACTTTTAATAGAAATGTTACATTTTTACTCCAGGGAATGGAGAGGTAGTGCAGAGTTTTGGGGAGGCCTGAAAATAGTGGAAGGTTAACATAAAATAGTAAATTCTTTACAGTAAGGTAACATTGGCATTTTCCCTTTAATGTTATAATTAAACACTGCTTTTAATGTTATCCAGTAAAAGAGAATAGCAAATCAGTCATCATTTTTTTACATTGAAATTTAACAAGTTCTAGGCGCTTGATTGTGATAGTGCTCTCTTGGCCTCCTTATTTTAAAAGTGCTCATTATCCTACATAGAACGAGTGTTTAATTAAATAGAGTTCAATATCCTAGATAGAGCAGATGTGTTTATTATACACACCATAGCACAGGATTAAAAAAAACAAACTGATGTTCGGGGAGCAGTGAAACAGTGAAACAGTCAAAGCTGGAAGTTCGGGAAAAGATTCAGAGCTTGCAGTATATGAAAGAGTCACCATGATGTTTAAGGAGTCGGAGCCAGCTCTTCAGGAAGTAGTCAGGTCCTAATTGTTCGGGTAGGAGTCAGAGCCTGATGTTCAGGAAAGAGTCAAGGCCTGGAGTTCAACCCGAATGGTATATTACGGAGTCTGAGTAGAATGTAATAGGAAGGGTCCCCATTGTTAGCACTATTATTTATATTCATATAAAATAATGTCTCGATCGGTGAATTTAAAAGAAAAAATTATTCTTCCCCATTGATACCATTTATTATATTCATATAAAATATTTAATCGGTGATCAACCTAGGTTATTTAATCTAACATACACAAACATGAAAGAAGTAAATAGACACCATTATTATCATTAACAAAGACTGCTGTCAGAGGGGCCTGATTGACCTAGGTTATTTTATCTAACATACACGGACATGAAGAAGTAAATAAACAAACACCCTTATTAACATTAATAATGAAGACAAATATGGTACTTTTAATAGAAATATTACATTTTTACTCAAGGGAATGGAGAGGTAGTGCAGAGTTTTGGGGAGGCCGGAGATAGTGTAGCCAGGGTGAATTGGCAACCATGTACGTGACATCTTTTACTCCTGGCAACTGTGGAAGGAGGGCGACTGGAGAAGTGATCCCCGTGCAACGCCAATAGGTACGTATATAGTATGCGCACCGGGGCTGTAATAGGTACGTATATAGCATGTGAACAGGGATGGTGATAAGTAAGTACATACCATGCGCACCTGGGCGACAATAGATACGGATTTAGCATTCACACCAGAGTGGCGATAGGTACTTATATATTATGTACCTATATAGAAGGCACAGACAGAGGTGGTACTTTTTATAGAAATATGTCATACTTTTGCCCTGGCCAACGTAAGAGGAATGGTGGAGAAGAAACAGCTTTCGCAAAAGGCAAAATGAGAAAGTAGCTGTGAAATTGGGCGACCAGAGAAGAGAAAAGTAGAAAGATAAAGAGACGGCTATAGAGAAAGGGAGAGAAATAGAAGTTTGAATATAAAGATGTTACACACGCGATTTTTCTTCTATTCTATAACCTGAGCAACGCCGGGTAGCCCTGCTAGTCGCCGCTATAAAGGGCAGTTGTCTGTATGTATGTATGTCTGTTTGTATGTGAAGCTTCTCCTCAAAGACTACGCGGCGACATGTCAAAAAGTTGATATCTTCAGCACCGTACAACACCTGGGATCATAATATCTCAAAATTACAACAAAAAAAAATGTTGCTGGGGGCAACAGGACCAGTCTTCGGCAGCGGGTCTGGTTTTTTTAAACATTTCCAATGTTATTCAGTAGTAATTCGCAAATCAGCCAATGTAATTATGTAATAATAATTTTGTTTTCAACCAACTTATTCTTGTGCACGTGACGTCACAGTAATAGGTATACGACGTCATCGTTATAGGTTTTGAATTTTTTTCTTCTCTTCAATGTCCTAGATAGAGCTACTGTAGTGATAGGTTTGGAAAATATTTTAACGCCATCTTCGTTCCCCTTTGGACTATTTCGCAGATCAGAAGGAGAGAGGATACCTAAGAGATTTCAGTAGTCCTCAGAAGGCCTCCTTGATTATCAAAGTACTCGGCGTTGTCCGGGAAAAAAGCGCTCAATGTCCTAGATAGAGCTACTGTAGTGATAGGTTTGGATAATATTTTAACAGCATCTACGCTGAAAAGGATAGGGGAATCGATAAGAGTTATTTCAGTAGTGCTCAGGAGGCCTCTTTGATTTTCAAATACTCGATGTTGTCCAAGAGAAAAGTGCTCAATATCCTAGATAGACCTACTTTAGTGATAGGTTTGGATAATATTTTAACGCCATCTTCGTTCTCCTTTGGATAATTTGGCAGATCAGAAGGAGAGAGGATACCTAAGTGATTTCAGTAGTCCTCATGAGGACTCCTTGATTTTCAAAGTATTCGGCGTTGTCCGGGAGAAAAGTGCTCAATATCCTAGATAGAGCAATTGTAGTGATAGGTTTGGAAAATATTTTAACGCCATCTTCGTTCCCCTTTAACCTATTTTGCAGATGAAAAGGAGGGAAGATATCTAAGTGATTTCAGTAGCGCTCAGGAGGCCTCTTTGATTTTCAAAGTACTCGGCGTTGTCCAGGAAAAAAGTGCTCAATGTCCTAGATAGAGCTACTTTAGTGATAGGTTTGGATAATATTTTAACAGCATCTACGCTGAAAAGGATGGGGGAATCGCTAAAAGTTATTTCAGTAGTGCTCATAGGCCTCTTTGATTTTCAGATACTCAGCGTTGTCCGAGATAAAAGTGCAGAATATCCTAGATACAGCTACTGTAGTGATAGGTTTGGAAAATATTTTAACGCCATCTTCGTTCCCCTTTGGACTATTTCGCAGATCAGAAGGAGAGAGGATACCTGAGTGATATCAGTATCGCTCAGGAGGCCTCTTTGATTTTCAAATTACTCGGCATTGTCCGGGAAAAAGTGCTCAATGTCCTAGATAGACATACTTGTACAGTATAGGGACCCGGGGGGGGGGGGGGTACTTGTACAGTATAGGGACCCGGGGGGGTACTTGTACAGTATAGGGACCGGGGGGTACTTGTACAGTATAGGGACCCGGGATGGGGGGGGGTACTTGTACAGTATAGGGACCCGGGGGGGGGGGGGGTACTTGTACAGTATAGGGACCCGGGGGGGTACTTGTACAGTATAGGGACCCGGGGGGGGGGGGGGTACTTGTACAGTATAGGGACCTGGGGGGGTACTTGTACAGTATAGGACCCGGGGGGTACTTGTACAGTATAGGGACCGGGGGGTACTTGTACAGTATAGGGACCCGGGGGAGGGGTACTTGTACAGTATAGGGACCCGGGGGGGGTACTTGTACAGTATAGGGACCTGGGGGGGGTACTTGAACAGTATAGGGACCCGGGGGGGTACTTGTACAGTATAGGGACCCGGGGGGGGGGGGGGTACTTGTACAGTATAGGGACCCGGGGGGGTACTTGTACAGTATAGGACCGGGGGGGTACTTGTACAGTATAGGGACCCGGGGGGAGGGGTACTTGTACAGTATAGAGACCCGGGGGGGTACTTGTACAGTATAGGGACCCGGGGGGTACTCGTACACTATAGGGGCCTGGGGGGGGGTACTTGTACAGTATAGGACCCGGGGGGGGGGGGTACTTGTACAGTATAGGACCCGGGGGGAGGGGTACTTGTACAGTATAGAGACCCGGGGGGTACTTGTACACTATAGGGGCCTGGGGGGGGGGGTACTTGTACAGTATAGGACCCGGGGGGGTACTTGTACAGTATAGGGACCGGGGGGGGGGTACTTGTACAGTAAAGGGGCCTGGGGGGGTGCTTGTACAGTATAGGGAACCGGGGGGGTATGTGCAGTATAGGACCCGGGGGGTACTTGTACAGTATAGGAACCCGGGATGGGTACTTGTACAGTATAGGAACACGGGGTGGGTACTTGTACAGTATAGGGACCCGGGGGGTACTTGTACAGTATAGGGACCCGGGGGGGTACTTGTACAGTATAGGAACACGGGGTGGGTACTTGTACAGTATAGGGACCCGGGGGGTACTTGTACAGTATAGGGACCGGGGGGGTACTTGTACAGTATAGGGATCCGGGGGGAGGGGTACTTGTACAGTATAGAGACCCGGGGGGTACTTGTACAGTATAGGGACCCGGGGGGTACTTGTACACTATAGGGGCCTGGGACGGGGTGTACTTGTACAGTATAGGGACCCGGGGGGGGGGGGGGTACTTGTACAGTATAGGGCCTGGGGGGGTACTTGTACAGTATAGGGACCCGGGGGGTACTTGTACAGTATAGGGACCCGGGGGGTACTTGTACACTATAGGGGCCTGGGGGGGGGGTACTTGTACAGTATAGGACCCGGGGGGGGTACTTGTACAGTATAGGACCGGGGGGTACTTGTACAGTATAGGGACCCGGGGGGAGGGGTACTTGTACAGTATAGAGACCCGGGGGGGTACTTGTACAGTATAGGGACCCGGGGGGTACTTGTACACTATAGGGGCCTGGGGGGGGGTACTTGTACAGTATAGGACCCGGGGGGGGGGTACTTGTACAGTATAGGACCCGGGGGGAGGGGTACTTGTACAGTATAGAGACCCGGGGGGTACTTGTACACTATAGGGGCCTGGGGGGGTACTTGTACAGTATAGGACCCGGGGGGGTACTTGTACAGTATAGGGACCGGGGGGGGGGGGTACTTGTACAGTATAGGACCCGGGGGGGTACTTGTACAGTATAGGGACCGGGGGGTACTTGTACAGTATAGGGACCCGGGGGAGGGGTACTTGTACAGTACAGGGACCCGGGGGGGTACTTGTACAGTATAGGGACCCAGGGGGTACTTGTACAGTATAGGGACCCGGGGGGGTTCTTGTACAGTATAGGGACCGGGGGGTACTTGTACAGTATAGGGACCCGGGGAGGTGTACTTGTACAGTATAGGGACCCGGGGAAGGGGGTACTTGTACAGTATAGGACCCGGGGGGGTACTTGTACAGTATAGGGACCGGGGGGTACTTGTACAGTATAGGGACCCGGGGGGGTACTTGTACAGTATAGGGACCCGGGGGGTACTTGTACACTATAGGGGCCTGGGGGGGGGTACTTGTACAGTATAGGACCGGGGGGTACTTGTACAGTATAGGGACCCGGGGGGAGGGGTACTTGTACAGTATAGAGACCCGGGGGGGTACTTGTACAGTATAGGGACCCGGGGGGTACTTGTACACTATAGGGGCCTGGGGGGGTACTTGTACAGTATAGGACCCGGGGGGGGTACTTGTACAGTATAGGACCCGGGGGGAGCGGTACTTGTACAGTATAGAGACCCGGGGGGGGGGGGGGGGTACTTGTACAGTATAGGACCCGGGGGGTACTTGTACAGTATAGGGACCCGGGGGAGGGGTACTTGTACAGTACAGGACCCGGGGGGAGGGGTACTTGTACAGTATAGAGACCCGGGGGTACTTGTACACTATAGGGGCCTGGGGGGGTACTTGTACAGTATAGGACCCGGGGGGGTACTTGTACAGTATAGGGACCGGGGGGGGGGGGTACTTGTACAGTATAGGACCCGGGGGGGTACTTGTACAGTATAGGGACCGGGGGGTACTTGTACAGTATAGGGACCCGGGGGAGGGGTACTTGTACAGTACAGGGACCCGGGGGGGTACTTGTACAGTATAGGGACCCAGGGGGTACTTGTACAGTATAGGGACCCGGGGGGGTTCTTGTACAGTATAGGGACCGGGGGGTACTTGTACAGTATAGGGACCCGGGGAGGGGTACTTGTACAGTATAGGGACCCGGGGAAGGGGGTACTTGTACAGTATAGGACCCGGGGGGGTACTTGTACAGTATAGGGACCGGGGGGTACTTGTACAGTATAGGGACCCGGGGGGGTACTTGTACAGTATAGGGACCCGGGGGGTACTTGTACACTATAGGGGCCTGGGGGGGGTACTTGTACAGTATAGGACCGGGGGGTACTTGTACAGTATAGGGACCCGGGGGGAGGGGTACTTGTACAGTATAGAGACCCGGGGGAGTACTTGTACAGTATAGGGACCCGGGGGGTACTTGTACACTATAGGGGCCTGGGGGGGTACTTGTACAGTATAGGACCCGGGGGGGGTACTTGTACAGTATAGGACCCGGCGGGAGCGGTACTTGTACAGTATAGAGACCCGGGGGGGGGGGGGGGTACTTGTACAGTATAGGACCCGGGGGGTACTTGTACAGTATAGGGACCCGGGGGAGGGGTACTTGTACAGTACAGGGACCCGGGGGGGTTCTTGTACAGTATAGGGACCGGGGGTACTTGTACAGTATAGGGACCCGGGGGAGGGGTACTTGTACAGTATAGGGACCCGGGGGTACTTGTACAGTATAGGGACCCGGGGGTGGGTACTTGTACAGTATAGGGACCCGGGGAAGGGGGTACTTGTACAGTATAGGGACCCGGGGAAGGGGGGTACTTGTACAGTATAGGGACGGGGGGGTACTTGTACAGTATAGGGACCCGGGGGAGGGGTACTTGTACAGTATAGGGACCCGGGGGAGGGGTACTTGTACAGTATAGGGACCCGGGGGGTACTTGTACAGTATAGGGACCCGGGGGGGTACTTGTGCAGTATAGGGACCCGGGGGGGTACTTGTACAGTATAGGGACCCGGGGGTACTTGTACAGTATAGGGACCCGGGGGGGTACTTGTACAGTATAGGGACCCGGGGGGTACTTGTACAGTATAGGGACCCGGGGGGGGTACTTGTACAGTATAGGGACCCGGGGGGTACTTGTACAGTATAGGGACCCGGGGGGGTACTTGTACAGTATAGGGACCCGGGGGGGTACTTGTACAGTATAGGGGCCTGGGGGGGTACTTGTACAGTATAGGGGCCTGGGGGGGGTACTTGTACAGTATAGGACCGGGGGGTACTTGTACAGTATAGAGACCCGGGGGGGGGTACTTGTACAGTATAGGGACCCGGGGGGGTACTTGTACAGTATAGGGGCCTGGGGGGGTACTTGTACAGTATAGGGACCGGGGGGTACTTGTACAGTATAGGGACCCGGGGGAGGGGTACTTGTACAGTATAGGGACCCGGGGGGTACTTGTACAGTATAGGGACCCGAGGGGGGGGGTACTTGTACAGTATAGGGACCCGGGGGGTACTTGTACAGTATAGGGACCCGGGGGGGGGGGGGTACTTGTACAGTATAGGGACCCGGGGGGGTACTTGTACAGTATAGGGACCCGGGGGGTACTTGTACACTATAGGGGCCTGGGGGGGGGTACTTGTACAGTATAGGACCCGGGGGGGGTACTTGTACAGTATAGGACCGGGGGGTACTTGTACAGTATAGGGACCCGGGGGGGGGGTACTTGTACAGTATAGGACCCGGGGGGGTACTTGTACAGTATAGGGACCGGGGGGTACTTGTACAGTATAGGGACCCGGGGGAGGGGTACTTGTACAGTACAGGGACCCGGGGGGGTACTTGTACAGTATAGGGACCCAGGGGGTACTTGTACAGTATAGGGACCCGGGGGGTACTTGTACAGTATAGGGGCCTGGGGGGGGTACTTGTACAGTATAGGGCCTGGGGGGTACTTGTACAGTATAGGGACCCGGGGGGGGTACTTGTACAGTATAGGGGCTCGGGGGGTACTTGTACAGTATAGGGACCGGGGGGTACTTGTACAGTATAGAGACCCGGGGGGGGGGTACTTGTACAGTATAGGGACCCGGGGGGGTACTCGTACAGTATAGGGACCCGGGGGGGAGGGGGTACTTGTACAGTATAGGGCCCGGGGGTGGGGAGGGGGTACTTGTACAGTATAGGGACCCGGGGGGAGGGGTACTTGTACAGTATAGAGACCCGGGGGGAGGGGTACTTGTACAGTATAGGGACCCGGGGGGGGTAACTTGTACACTATAGGGGCCTGGGGGGGGGGGTACTTGTACAGTATAGGGACCCGTGGGGGTACTTGTACAGTATAGGGACCGGGGGTACTTGTACAGTATAGGGACTGGGGGGAGGGGTACTTGTACAGTATAGAGACCCGGGGGGTACTTGTACAGTATAGGGGCCTGGGGGTACTTGTACAGTATAGGGACCTGGGGGGGTACTTGTACAGTATAGGGGCCTGGGGGGTACTTGTACAGTATAGGGGCCTGGGGGGTACTTGTACAGTATAGGGACCCGGGGGGTACTTGTACAGTATAGGGACCTGGGGGGGTACTGTTACAGTATAGGGACGGGGGGTACTTGTACAGTATAGGGACCTGGGGGGTACTTGTACAGTATAGGGACCCGGGGGGGTACTTGTACAGTATAGGGGCCCGGGGGGGTACTTGTACAGTATAGGGACCGGGGGGGTACTTGTACAGTATAGGGGCCTGGGGGGGTACTTGTACAGTATAGGGACCCGGGGGGGGTACTTGTACAGTATAGGGACCCGGGGGGTACTTGTAGAGTATAGGACCCGGGGGAGGGGTACTTGTACAGTATAGGGACCCGGGGGGGTACTTGTACAGTATAGGGGCCTAGGGGGGTACTTGTACAGTATAGGGCCTGGGGGGTACTTGTACAGTATAGGGGCCTGGGGGGGTACTTATACAGATTTTTTTCGGTTTTGGGTCTTTCGCCTTAGATGTCTGGGCTTCGTCTCCTTCCACTGTCATCCTTTCCCCTTCCTCTTGTCTTTCTCCATCAGATTCCGATGACGAGGGGTCACTAAGCTTTCTTTTTACGGGTGATGATGGGGCTATCTCAGGCCTTGGAGACACCTTCTTTCCTTTCTTGATCACCACCGTACTCCATTTTTCCTGGCCTTCTTCCTGCTTTTCTGTCTGGTCTACTACCTCCTTTTCAGCTACGGGTATGGGGGCCTTTGGAGTCGCTACTATTTTTTGTACCGGAGCCACAGGTGTTTTAGGTTTCTCCGGGTTTCTTTTTGGGCACACCTTTGCCATATGACCTGGCGTCTGGCAGTGCCAGCAATAAGGTCTACGCCCTACCACAATTAGGGACATCACCCATCCCTCGCAGTTTAGTTGAGCCGGGATTCTGAGGAAGTTCTTATGATCTACCCTTATTTTTATCTTGTAATCCCCATTACCGATGTTTCGAGGCCCACGCACTGGGATTACCCCCTCGACGTCACCATACTGTGACATGATTGCCCCCATGTGATCAGGGCTAATGCAGCATGGGACGCCGAGGATTGTGACTACAGTTCGCCTTTTTTCCAGATACTCTGGTTTTATCTTCATATTCTTCCAAGTAAAATTTCCCTTGGCCACCTTTTCAGCCTCCGCTTGATTGGGGAGCAAAATATCCCACATCGCATATGATTTTTTAACGATATAGGTTGCTGGGATATTTAACTCCACCAACATATCCATCATTCGTTCCTTAGTAACTGTGATGAGGCCTTTTAATTTCAGGTCTGTTGTAACCAAGGATACGATTCGCAGTCTTAAAGTTTCAAGCGTCCCCGGAATGAGTTTGATCTGGTTTCCCTCCGTGAGACTTGCGTACTTTTCTTGGAAGAGAGCCCGATACTCTTGGGGAGTTTTCTGCGCTTGTGGGCCCCATCCTGTTGTTTTGGTCATTGCAGAGATGTTCTTCTTTTGAAGTTTCTGGCCAGCAATAATTTTAGTATCTTGGCTTTTCAATGTAGGCCACGCCTTTGTAGCAAGTTTTGGGGCCCCCTTTTTAACTTTTGCTAGAAGTTGACTTTGAATTTTTTCTGGACCCTCTCCCTCTGTTGAATCTGAGTCTGACTCATCTGAGGAGCACCCTAAAAATATTTTTGGGTTGTAATTCTTTTCGGCTATGTTTAGGTCCAAAGAATTACACTTCCTTAACTGTGGATTCTTAGGCATGATAAACGTGGTTTTTTTCATCTCAGCGAAAAATTCCTTCTGGGAGATAAGTACTTTGGGGATAGAACTTTGCTGATCAAAGTCCCCAAAGATGATAGAATCTGGGACGTCATCGGGTGTGTCCATCCCCTCGACTGAAGAAAGCAGGTCGCACTCGGGTGTACGACCCCCTGACGCTACTGGAGTGCCGCTCGGTGCGACACTCCCCAACACAGACAACGAGGTGCCCTGCGAGGCCACACCTGATGGGGCGCACTCGGGTGTGCAACCCCCCTCCAATACGACTGGAGTGCCGCTCGGTGCGACACTCCCCGACACAGGCAATGGGGCGCACTCGGGTATGCAACCCCCCTCCATTACGACTGGGGCGCACTCGGGTGTGCAACCCCCCTCCAACACGACTGGGGCGCACTCGGGTGTGCAACCCCCCTCCGTCTCAACTGGGGCGCACTCGGGTGTGCAACCCCCCTCCATTACGACTGGGGCGCACTCGGGTGTGCAACCCCCCTCCGTCTCAACTGGGGTGCACTCGGGTGTGCAACCCCCCTCCGTCTCAACTGGGGTGCACTCGGGTGTGCAACCCCCCTTCACGGGCACCATCATCAGATCGCACTCAGGAGTACGACTGACCAGGTCTAAAAGGGTGCCCTCGGCGGTCACACCCTGGTCGTTGCTCACCTCCGTGGCAACTCGAGCTTTTGAAGCCTGGCTGGCTTCCATCTATAAACGGGTCTGAATGAGGCACGACACCCGCCGATTCGGAGACGAGGAGACCTTCACCGTTTTACGGGTTCGTCAGTCTCCCCGAAACCTGCCAGCTGCTTAAGTGCGCACCTCAGACAGACGCTGAAAGAAAGAATAAAAAATAATTAATGGCCCAAGAGGGGCGAACAAACCTGACTGTCGGACTAGACCCGCCGATTCGGAGACGAAGAGACCTTCACCGTTTTACGGGTTCGTCAGTCTCCCCGAAACCTGCCAGCTGCTTAAGTCAGCCCAACAGTCAGGGAAAAGAAGAAAAGAAAAAAGTTCCAAGAGGGGACAAAAAAGTGACAAAAGCCCCAAAAGGGGGCTTGGTCAAAGAAAAACGCTTTAAACCTTGCCAAAAGGCCCGGTAGCGAGGATGCTATCTTAGCCAAAAGGCCAAGAAAGCATACGAAATTAAAATTTATTTATCCAAAAAATTTATACAGTGTACAAAAAGTTCAGATGTGGCACAAGGCCAAAAAGGGGTATGGGGGGGAAGATGGGGGTCGGGGGTCGTCCACTTGGTCTATGAATACCCTAGAAACTAGCTTCAGTCACCACAATACCACATTCACTCTATGGACTTAAGCTATTTAAAATATCCCCAGGTGTTGAAATGGATTTTATTTACAATAAATATTTACATGAGTGATGATGGGAGTGGGAGAACAAAAAACTAAGCCTTAAATAATCCCCCAAAAATAAATAAAAATAAAAGGGATGATAAAAATAAAGAACCAAAGAAAATGCTAATTAAGGTGTGTTAGTAAGGTCCCCCCCATCCTATCTAGAGTATGAGCTGCTCGCTGTCTTCTGGTAAAGACCGAAAGCAAGAGAGTCAGCTCCTAAATGGGAGTGGGCGTTTCTATGGGGGCAAAAGAAATGGAGGGATGGGTTTGTCGGGATGTGCGGTGTCCTTCAGGATAAGAACTATTAGGGTAGGTCAGGGATATAAAATAAATTAGGGAGCGGGCATCCTGAAGGAGTTCTGACACCTAAAATAAAGCTGGGGGCAAAAGAGCTCATTTACGCTACTAGCTAATAGGGACTGTGCCAAAACATTTGCTGGTCAGTTTTTAAAAAGGGGTTGTTTTTTCGACAAAGAGACTTTAAGGTCGCTGTGTGCCATGCCTAGGCAGGGAACACGAACTCGAATCTATTCCGCGTGAACACGCATAAGCTAGCGGTGTGTATCCACCTACTTTGGAAAAGTGAAGAAGGCAACCTCCTTCTATCAGATTTGATTTTGATTTTAAGCTGGTGTTTAAAATACGAAATCAAATCATAATAAGAAGGCGGCACCCCCCACGCCCTATTTCTAAGCGAGAAGTATACACCACGAGTCTAGCCACGGCTAAGATCGCGAGCAAAACCATACGTTTCTCCCTGGGCCACAAGGGGTCCATGTTGAAGACAACGGATGCTAAATCCAAGCACGTCACCCGATCGGGGGTGATGCGAGCCGTCACCTCGCCGACATACGTCCAAAATTCACGAAGTTTGGAGCAGGTGAAAAAGGCATGTTCCGCCGTTTCAATTTCATCTTCCTCGCAACGTGGGCAAAAAGGGCTCATAGCCATACCTATTTTGAATCGTATGTCATTGAGGGGTACCACATTTCGAACCAATCGCCAGGTCAGAGAGAACTCAGAATTATTGAGATAGCTCCTGCCTGGCGCCCAATTCCACTGAGAGCGAGCCTCCCCCTCCGACAATCCAAGTCGCTCCCCAAGAGGATCCGAAGCGGTCCCCACCACTAACTCCCGATAGAATGTCCTTCTAGACCGGGCGAGGTCACTGGACCCCGGCAGCACTCTGAGCGCAGCTCGGCATTCGTTGAAGAACTGCGATTGACTCCTTGGCTTACGTCGGCATTCGGCCAAGTGGTCAGGGATGAGGTTAGGAAAAGCGCTTCCAACCGCAGGGCCCCACGCAGACTCCTCTGTCAAGGTTCGGCTCAGGAATGATAACCGCTCGGCATACAAATGGCTCGCCAAGTCGGGCATTCCCAAGCCTCCCACATCAGGACGTTGAGTACAGACCTGTCTACGGACTAGCGGCTTCCCATTTCCCCACAAAAGCGAGAAAAGGAGACGCGTTAAAACCGCTCGGCGGTCCGCAGGCAGAGGTAGTACAGCCAATCGGTAAAGGATGAGCGGAAAGACGTACGTGACGCACGCCTCAGCCCGACCTGTAAGGGAAAGCCCCCTTCGAAGCCAAATCCTTACAGACGCTTCGACCTTAGACTGTACTTCCGACCAGTTCTTATCAAGCTGGAGACCGGGTCCGAACCATACGCCGAGGATCCGAACCGGGCCGTCAGTCCAGTTGAAAAGGCCCGGGAGCGCAGCCGCGCCACTCCAGGCAGCCAACCTTAGGCCATTGGATTTGCTAAGGTTGACTTTGGCCCCTGTCACTTTTTCGTACCTTCTGAGTGCCTTAGTCACCGCGAGAATGTCTCGAAAGCACGACACAAACACGGTGACATCATCGGCATACGCGGATACCCTGGCTCGCGCACCGCCAGGAAGAGCAATACCGCGTAGGGCCAGTCCAGGCTCCCCGATCCTAAGCCTGCGGAGAAAAGGCTCCAAGGCAAGGACGTAAAGCAGGGGAGACAGCGGACATCCCTGACGTACCGACCGAGAGACGGCAAAAGACTCCGATCGCATTCCATTCACTTGCACCACTGCCGTCGGCCCGCGATACAAAATGGAGATCCATCTGCGGAAGTCCGGTGTAAAACCGGAGGCCTCTAAAACAGATCCCAGGAACCGATGGTCGACCCTGTCAAAAGCTTTGGACTGATCTAAATTGATCAGCGCGGCTTCGGTGTCGTCTTCTAATCCCTCTATGATCGTGCGCATCAGATGCAAGTTGTTTTGAATCGATCTCCCCTTCACAGCATAATTCTGATCAGGTTCGACCAACTCAGCGATAACAAGCTGCAACCGATTTGCAAGAACTTTGGCCAAAATCTTTAAATCTGTGTTTAGCAGAGTTATGGGCCTGTAATCGTCTAATTCCCCACCATCTTGGCCCTTTTTCTGAAGCAATGTGATCACTCCCTTGGTGACTTGACCGGGGATGGAACCCTGTTCAAACCAGTGATTGAAAACATTGACCAGAATAGGTACGAAGATGTGCGACAGCCTCAAGAACAATTCATAGGGCAAACCATCGAGTCCCGGAGATTTGTCGTAGCCGACCTGCTTCAGTGCAGCCAAGACCTCACACTCTGTAACGCGCCCATCACAGCTAGCCGCTCGGGCCGCCTCCAGGCGGGGCGAGCCAGCTAAATAGCTGCCAAACTCCTCGACGCGGAGTCCGGGCAGTTGGGTGAACCGTTCCATGAAATGCTCACGAAATCCCCGGCAAATCTCCCGAGCCGACACAAGGGTGTGTCCTTCCGGGTGTTTGACTTGACGAATGAGACCGACCGAGTTGCGACGAAGTGGAGTTCTACGCTCTTGCGCGTCCACATTCACGGCTTCGTTGGACACTCTATCTAGCCTAGCTCTAACTACTTGACCTTCATACCGCACGTTAGCCGCACGTTTCAGGTCCCCCTTAGCTAGTTCTATGCCTAGGGAATCCCCCCCAGCCACCGCCCGGGCCAGCTTAGTTTCTAAACGCTTTTCTGTTTCTGCCTTATTTAAGGCGAGGTGTTGGCTATATTGAACAGAAAAGCGCCTAATGCCAACTTTGGCGTTAACCCACCACTTACTCCCGGTTACCGCCCCCACTAATCCCTTTTGAAAGTTAAGAGATAGCTGCTCCCGGAAGTCACGTATCCCCAGTAAGGAGGTATTTAACTTCCAGTAGCTAGCTACCTTGTGTGTCTTAGGGCCTAACTCCAGACTGGCCACAAGTAACTTGTGGTCAGAATGGCCTAACCAGTGGAACGTGGGACAAGAGATATAATCTACGTTGCCTCTTCTAATTAGCAATCTATCCAAGTAAGTACTTGAAAGGAAAGTGCCGCTAGCGAGCCACGTCCACATCTCCCGCCCTGGGTGATCGATACGAAATCTGTCGACCAGATCGCATTGTGCCATCAGATCAGACAGACTTGTCTCACACCTATCCGACCCACTAGGTCCCCCCACCTTATCTATCCTGGGATCAAGGATGGCATTCCAATCTCCCACTAGGATTAGCCGCTCCGAACCACCGAGAAACCCCTCCAACCCCCGGAAAAAGGAAACCCTCTCACGAATGGAATTGGGCGCATAAACCGCGACGATTCGAAACATGGCACTATTCACGGCAACATCAGCCACGACCAGTCTGCCATCAGCATCCGCGTGAACAACGTTTACCCTTGCTAACAGAGTGCGTCTAACTAACAGCGAAACTCCCCGAGCAGAACGGTCACCAAATGCTGAAAAAACATCGAAATGTTCCAACAGCAGTCGATGATCGTCCATCGAAACATAGTGAGTTTCCTGTACCGCAGCCACATCTAATTCAAAAGCCTTGAGATCCCCCAGTATGCGGGCTGCTTTGCTTAAGGATCTCAAGCCTCTCGCGTTCAAGCTTCCTAGTTTCAAGGTCGTAGCCATTGCACTAGTCAGTGTCAATCAGCGGCCTAAAGTCTTTGTCAGTGAGGATGCCGACGGCATGCCCGATATTGCCAGTGAGCAATTCCGACGACGCGCGGCCGTCTCGGGAGATGCCCCCGACATCCAGGGGGAAGGTTAATTTCAAAGCTCTATAAAAAGAAGGGTGGACGTAAATGGGGATCCTCCCTTCACATTTATCCCTCAGATCGTCGAGGGAGTTGTGCCCTTCTTCCACCAACGTTAGACCCAGGATCGCATCCTTTGCTGCTTCTATCATTCGCCACATGGATTTCGTGCGGCGAATTTTCGTCTTCCTGACGAACGTGATCAGCAAAGGGGCATCGGGGAAGTTGGACGGGTTGGTAGTGTCCAGACCCTGGGTCTTCGTAAGGAGCTGCAGCGGCCTGATGGCGCTTCTTTGCTGCGGCGTGAGCTCGGCAGCGGCGTGGTGCAGATCTGCATCGCAGATGAGGTCCCCTGGCAGGAAGGGGAGCTTTCTCGTCTTCTCCTTTCTTGTAGGGGAGGGCGACGCTTTTTGTTTCTTGGCCTGTTTGGCCACATTGGGAGTTTTGGTCCCCGACTCTTCCTTTCGAGACAGAGAGCGGGAACTAGCTGGGGGAGTTTCAGTGGGGGAAGGGGATTTCTGCTCAGTGGTGGGTTTAGGTTTTGGGGATTCGGGGGACTGAGCAGGAGAGATAGTCATCTCTTCAGACATTGGGGCGGGGGATTGGGGCCCAGCCTCTTTAGATTGTGAAACGGCACGTTTGGCCACCTTTCTGTCCCGGGTGAACTTTTTCTCTGTCTCTCGAGCCGGGGCCGGGCCAGCGTCACCCTCCATCTTCTCCCCTTCCGAGTCGGACGATGATGACGAAGGTAGCGACAGGGGAACCTCGGTTTTTCGTTTGGTGGCCGCTGCCGTGCCAGATGTTTGCTGCGGCTCCTTATCGGTGGGCAAATCCTCGCTCATTGACTTAGCGGGACCCCGCATCCCTTTTACATCAGAGGGCTGCACTTTGGAGGAGGGCTTCTGTGGTTTGCTCTTTCGTACCACTGGGGTGAAACCCTCCTCGTCTTTTCCGGTTTTAGGAGCTGCTGATGCCGCTGGACCTCCCGGGTCTGCGGCAGAAGGGGTCTTCTTGATTGGCGCCTTTTTTGGGCAGTCTTTCGCCATATGCCCCTTCTGCTCGCAGTGCCAGCAATGTGGCCTCCTGCCCTCTACAATGATAGACATTGACCAGAAGTCGCACTTGAGCAGTGGCGGGATCTTATTGAAGCCATCCCGGTCCAAACGCATTTTAATTTTGTAGTCCCCTACCATTAGGTTATGGGGACCGCGGACCGGGATTATGGCTTCGACGTCCCCATATTGACTCATCACTGCACCTAGTTGCTCCGAGTCAATATAGCAGGGGACGCCGAGGACAGTGACTAGTGTCCTCCTCCTGCTCAAGTACTCCGGCCTGAGGATCAAATGTTTATGCCTCAGGTCGGCCCTGGCCAACTTCTCCGCTTCTTGTTCAGAGGGGAGTAGTAAGTCCCAGGTCGCGAAACCTCGACGGCAAATGTATGTCGCCGGGACTTTTAGGGACCATAGGATCTCCTCTACTGTCTCGATCTGGACCCCAGCCAGCCCTTTGGTTCTGGAGTCGATGGTGACTAGCGAAACAATTCGCTTCGCTAGCCGTTCCACCGCTCCTGGCGCTGCTTTGATAACGCTACCGTCGGTTAGTTCCTTGTACTTAGACTCGAACAACCGACGGTATTCTGAGGGGCTTCTTTGCGACTGGGGTCCCCACTGGTCTTTTGGTGATGGTTGGGCAGGAGTGATAGTTGCCGTAGGTGTCTTTGTCGGCGACGGCGTCTTCTGCCCGGGAGGTATCGACCATGAATTGGGAGTCTCTGCTGGTGTTGTTGAGAGGGACGGCCACTCCTTTGGAGCTGCTTCCGGCGTTGTTACCGGCGGAGTGGCCGCCTTGGTTCCTCTCTTGCCAGCGACATCCGCTGCTCCTTTCTTTAAAACAGTGCGAGCAGCCCCCATCTTCCTCGGCCTGGACTGCCGCATGCTAGCCTTGGCCGGACCATCTGGAGTCAGCTGCAGAACTTCCATGCTGCTGTCTCTGCTACTGCCACGACTGCTCACAGGGCTGTGGTCGCTGCAGACACTGCTGTCGCTGCAAATGCTGCTGTCACTGCCGAACAGTTCCTGGGTGAGGTTCTTCGTGCGGCATTGAGCAGAGTCCCTGTCAATGTGGGCTGGCGGCTGATCTGGGTCGGTGGCCCCTTCTTTGTGGGACTCCACCGACCGGGTCGCTCTTACTCCTGGAGGCAGGCGGCCTTTTCGCCTACTACCAGGCGGGCTGACGGTTGAAGCCCGGCGAGCGATTGGTACAGTGGGGAGTCGTTCCCACCGACCCAGATCACCTCTAGGATCTGAGCTATCCTGGCGAGAGCTGCCGGGGACAGCAGCGTGCGAGCTAACAGGGCTACCGCCTAAGGCGGCAGACCCTGATCTACCTTCAGTGCTGGGAGCGGCACTGGCGGACGTACTGGGCACGACGTCTAAGGCGGCGTGACCGTCCAGCTGTTTGAGGTCTGCTCCCTCCCCGACCTGAGACCGTCGCCTCAGTTCGGAAAAGGAGCCCGGGCTAGACAAAGACTCTGCAGCAGAGCCCGGACCACTCCTCCCCTCTTCCATCCAACTCCCGGCTAGAGACCCGCCGATTCGGATTCAGGAAGACCGTCGCCAAAAGGTACGTAAGTCAGACCCGAAACCTGCCAGCTGCTTAAGTCAAGCCTGGAAGTTGGACACCTGCAAAAGAAGGGAACAAAAGGATTAATACAATGGAACCGCCCAACAGGGGCGGCCACCCAAGAGGGGTGTGGAAGGACAAATTGCCCAACAGGGGCTAGTCTAAGGGGACAGAGAGAGTCCCCTGCGGATTTAGCTTTAAACTTGGGCGGGGCCCAAGTAGCTGGCCGGCTCTTAGGCAATCACAAGTGATTGCCTAAGAGTTGCCTGAAAAAATCGAAGACAAGTCAATGATTTTAAAAGGCGGCCGAAATTAAAATTTTTTGCACGATTTCTATCAGTATTTATAACGAATCTACCACAGTACAGCGGTCTATCCACTATACACTGTTTAAATTACATTAATAAATTAACAAGTAATAGTCACTATGATTTTCTTTCAACACACATTGTATAATACTATTTAACAACTTATTACATGAATTTTGAATATCAACAAATAATTTTAGACTTCCCCAGGCCGTTTTTCTCTAATTCAACATAGCTTTTAGACGCCATTTTTTTTTAACCGAAAATTACATTAATTCACTTCTTTTGGCTAAGATCAAGGTGTAGTATCTGTTCCGATGGATACTGCACTCCATAGACTGGTATCGTCTTGGCCTTCGGGGCTTCATTCCGCCGGTCTATGGGTCTGTCCTGTGTAGTTCTAAGAGGTCCACACTCCCAGGCTTTGCCTCCCCTCTTTGGGGAGGAGTAAGTTTATTGCTTACTGAGGCGCCTCTACTGGGGGAATCCCGACGGGGCGGCCCAGGCAATTTTGAATGGCCAGAGTGCTAACATTCTCGGGCGCTAGCTTTAAAAGGCCAACTTGAATTTATTTGTTAGAGGATAACTAAGGAAGAGCGATAACTCACGTTTAAAAACACAATTTAGGTTTTTAAAACAAGGTTAAAGAATATAAATAACATATAAAAGCGTATTCTTATGTAAAATTAACATCTTCGTTCCCCTTTGGACAATTTTGCAGATGAAAAGGAGGGAGGATACCTAACTGA
The DNA here is from genome assembly GCA_963556195.1 of Sepiola atlantica. Classification (NCBI taxonomy): domain Eukaryota; kingdom Metazoa; phylum Mollusca; class Cephalopoda; order Sepiida; family Sepiolidae; genus Sepiola; species Sepiola atlantica. The sequence goes on along the minus strand of OY744516.1, from coordinate 38,489,229 downwards.
TTTCAGTAGTCCCCAGGAGGCCTCTTTGATTTTCAAAGTACTCGGCGTTGTCCGGGAAAAAAGTGCTCAATGTCCTAGATAGAGCTACTGTAGTGATAGGTTTGGATAATATTTTAACAGCATCTACGCTGAAAATGATGAGGGAATGGATAAGAATTATTTCAGTAGTCCCCAGGAGGCCTCTTTGATTTTGAAATACTCGGCGTTGTCTGGGAGAAAAGTGCTCAATATCCTAGATAGAGCTACTGTAGTGATAGGTTTGGAAAATATTTTAACGCCATCTTCGTTTTCCTTTGGACTATTTCGCAGATCAGAAAGAGAGAGGATACCTAAGTGATTTCAGTAGTCCCCAGGAGGCCTACTTGATTATCAAAGTACTCGGCGTTGTCCGAGAGAAAAGTGCTCAATGTCCTAGATAGAGCTACTGTAGTGATAGGTTTGGAAAATATTTTAACGCCATCTTCGTTCCCCTTTGGACTATTTCGCAGATCAGAAGGAGAGAGGATACCTAAGGGATTTCAGGAGTGCTCATGAAGCCTCCTCGATTTTCAAAGTACTCGGCGTTGTCCGGGAGAAAAGTGCTCAATATCCTAGATAGAGCTATTGTAGTGATAGGTTTGGAAAATATTTTAATGCCATCTTCGTTCCCCTTAGGACTATTTCGCAGATCAGAAGGAGAGTGGATACTTAAGTGATTTCAGTAGTCCCCAGGAGGCCTCCTTGATTATCAAAGTACTCGGCGTTGTCCGAGAGAAAAGTGCTCAATGTCCTAGATAGAGCTACTGTAGTGATAGGTTTGGAAAATATTTTAACGCCATCTTCGTTCCCCTTTGGACTATTTAGCTAATCAGAAGGAGAGAGGATACCTAAGGGATTTCAGGAGTTCTCATGAAGCCTCCTCGATTTTCAAAGTACTCGGCGTTGTCCGGGAGAAAAGTGCTCAATATCCTAGATAGAGCTACTGTAGTGATAGGTTTAGAAAATATTTTAACGCCATCTTCGTTCTCCTTTGGACAATTTTGCAGATGAAAAGGAGGGAGGATACCTAACTGATTTCAGTTGTCCCGAGGAGGCCTCTTTGATTTTCAAAGTACTCGGCGTTGTCCGGGAAAAAAGTGCTCAATGTCCTAGATAGAGCTACTGTAGTGATAGGTTTGGATAATATTTTAACAGCATCTACGCTGAAAAGGATGATGGAATGGATAAGAATTATTTTAGTAGTCCCCAGGAGGCCTCTTTGATTTTGAAATACTCGGCGTTGTCCGGGAGAAAAGTGCTAAATATCCTAGATAGAGCTACTGTAGTGATAGGTTTGGAAAATATTTTAACGCCATCTTCGTTCCCCATTTGGACTATTTCGCAGATCAGAAGGAGAGAGGATACCTAAGGGATTTTAGGAGTTCTCATTAAGCCTCCTCGATTTTCAAAGTACTCGGCGTTGTCCGGGAGAAAAGTGCTCAATATCCTAGATAGAGCTACTGTAGTGATAGGTTTAGAAAATATTTTAACGCCATCTTCGTTCCCCTTTGGACAATTTTGCAGATGAAAAGGAGGGAGGATACCTAACTGATTTCAGTAGTCCCCAGGAGGCCTCTTTGTTTTCCAAAGTACTCGGCGTTGTCCGGGAAAAAAGTGCTCAATGTCCTAGATAGAGCTACTGTAGTGATAGGTTTGGATAATATTTTAACAGCATCTACGCTGAAAAGGATGAGGGAATGGATAAGAATTATTTCAGTAGTCCCCAGGAGGCCTCTTTGATTTTGAAATACTCGGCGTTGTCCGGGAGAAAAGTGCTCAATATCCTAGATAGAGCTACTGTAGTGATAGGTTTGGAAAATATTTTAACGTCATCTTCGTTTTCCTTTGGACTATTTCGCAGATCAGAAGGAGAGAGGATACCTAAGGGATTTCAGGAGTGCTCATGAAGCCTCCTCGATTTTCAAAGTACTCGGCGTTGTCCGGGAGAAAAGTGCTTAATATCCTATATAGAGCTACTGTTGTGATAGGTTTGGATAATATTTTGACGCCATATTCGTTCCCCTTTGGACTATTTCGCAGATCAGTAAGAGAGAGGACACCTAAGTGATTTCAGTAGTCCTCAAGAGGCCTCCTTTATTATTAAAGTACTCGGCGTTGTCCGGGAGAAAAGTGCTCAATGTCCTAGATAGAGCTACTGTAGTGATAGGTTTGGAAAATATTTTAACGCCATCTTCGTTCCCCTTTGGACTATTTCGCAGATCAGAAGGAGAGAGGATACCTAAGTGATTTCAGTAGTCCTCAGGAGGCCTCCTTTATTATCAAAGTACTCGGCGTTGGCCGGGAGAAAAGTGCTCAATATCCTAGATAGAGCTACTGTAGTGATAGGTTTGGATAATATTTTAACAGCATCTACGCTGAAAAGGATGGGGGAATCGATAAGAGTTATGTAAGTAGTGCTCAGGAGGCCTCTTTGATTTTGAAATACTCGGCGTTGTCCGGGAGAAAAAGGCACAATATCCTAGATAGAGCTACTGTAGTGATAGGTTTGGAAAATATTTTAACGCAATCTTCGTTCCCCTTTGGACTATTTCGTAGATCAGAAGGAGAGAGGATACTTAAGTGATTTCAGTAGTCCCCAGGAGGCCTCCTTGATTATCAAAGTAATCGGCGTTGTCCGGGAGAAAAGTGCTCAATGTCTTAGATAGAGCTACTGTAGTGATAGGTTTGGAAATTATTTTAACGCCATCTTCGTTCCCCTTTGGACTATTTCGCAGATCAGAAGGAGAGAGGATACCTAAGGGATTTCAGGAGTGCTCACGAAGCCTCCTCGATTTTCAAAGTACTCGGCGTTGTCCGGGATAAAAGTGCTCAATATCCTAGATAGAGCTACTGTAGTGATAGGTTTAGAACATATTTTAACGCCATCTTCGTTCCCCTTTGGACAATTTTGCAGATGAAAAGGAGGGAGAATACCTAATTGATTTCAGTAGTCCCCAGGAGGCTACTTTGATTTTCAAAGTACTCGGCGTTGTCCGGGAAAAAAGTGCTCAACGTCCTAGATAGAGGTACTGTAGTGATAGGTTTGGATAATATTTTAACAGCATCTACGCTGAAAAGGATAGGGGAATCGATAAGAGTTATTTCAGTAGTGCTCAGGAGGCCTCTTTGATTTTCAAATACTCGATGTTGTCCGGGAGAAAAGTGCTCAATATCCTAGATAGACCTACTTTAGTGATAGGTTTGGATAATATTTTAACGCCATCTTCGTTCTCCTTTGGATAATTTGGCAGATCAGAAGGAGAGAGGATACCTAAGTGATTTCAGTAGTCCTCATGAGGACTCCTTGATTTTCAAAGTATTCGGCGTTGTCCGGAAGAAAAGTGCTCAATATCCTAGATAGAGCAATTGTAGTGATAGGTTTGGAAAATATTTTAACGCCATCTTCGTTCCCCTTTAACCTATTTTGCAGATGAAAAGGAGGGAAGATATCTAAGTGATTTCAGTAGCGCTCAGGAGGCCTCTTTGATTTTCAAAGTACTCGGCGTTGTCCAGGAAAAAAGTGCTCAATGTCCTAGATAGAGCTACTTTAGTGATAGGTTTGGATAATATTTTAACAGCATCTACGCTGAAAAGGATGGGGGAATCGCTAAAAGTTATTTCAGTAGTGCTCATAGGCCTCTTTGATTTTCAGATACTCAGCGTTGTCCGAGATAAAAGTGCAGAATATCCTAGATACAGCTACTGTAGTGATAGGTTTGGAAAATATTTTAACGCCATCTTCGTTCCCCTTTGGACTATTTCGCAGATCAGAAGGAGAGAGGATACCTGAGTGATATCAGTATCGCTCAGGAGGCCTCTTTGATTTTCAAATTACTCGGCATTGTCCGGGAAAAAGTGCTCAATGTCCTAGATAGACATACTTGTACAGTATAGGGACCCGGGGGGGGTACTTGTACAGTATAGGGACCCGGGAGGGTACTTGTACAGTATAGGGACCCGGGGGGTACTTGTACAGTATAGGGACCCGGGGGGGGGGGGTTCTTGTACAGTATAGGGACCCGGGGGGGGAATTGTACAGTATAGGGACCCGGGGGGGTACTTTTACAGTATAGGGACACGGGGGGGGGGTACTTGTACAGTATAGGGACCCGGGGGGTACTTGTACAGTATAGGGACCCGGGGGGGGGGGGTACTTGTACAGTATAGAGACCGGGGGTAGTTGTACAGTATAGGGACCGGGGGAGTACTTGTACAGTATAGGGACCGGGGGGGTACTTGTACAGTATAGGGACCCGGGGGGGTACTTGTACAGTATAGGGGCCTGGGGGGTACTTGTACAGTAAAGGGGCCTGGGGGGTACTTGTACAGTATAGGGGCCTGGGGGGGTACTTGTACAGTATAGGGACCCGGGGGGTACTTGTACAGTATAGGGACCCGGGGGAGGGGTACTTGTACAGTATCGGGACCCGGGGGTACTTGTACAGTATAGGGACCCGGGGGGGTACTTGTACAGTATAGGGACCCGGGGAAGGGGGTACTTGTACAGTATAGGACCCGGGGGGTACTTGTACAGTATAGGGACCGGGGGGTACTTGTACAGTATAGGGACCCAGGGGAGGGGTACTTGTACAGTATAGGGACCCGGGGGGTACTTGTACAGTATAGGGACCCGGGGGGGGTACTTGTACAGTATAACGACCCGGGGGGTACTTGTACAGTATAGGGGCTCGGGGGGTACTTGTACAGTATAGGGACCCGGGGGGGGGGGGGTACTTGTACAGTATAGGGAACCGGGGGGGTACTTGTACAGTATAGGGACCCGGGGGGGGAGGGGGTACTTGTACAGTATAGGGCCCGGGGGTGGGGAGGGGGTACTTGTACAGTATAGGGACCGGGGGGTACTTGTACAGTATAGGGACCCGGGGGGAGGGGTACTTGTACAGTATAGAGACCCGGGGGGGTACTTGTACAGTATAGGGACCCGGGGGGGTACTTGTACACTATAGGGGCCTGGGGGGGGGTACTTGTACAGTATAGGGACCCGGGGGGGTACTTGTACAGTATAGGGACCGGGGGGTACTTGTACAGTATAGGGACTGGGGGGTCATTGTACAGTATAGGGGCCTGGGGGTACTTGTACAGTATAGGGACCTGGGGGGGTACTTGTACAGTATAGGGGCCTGGGGGGGTACTTGTACAGTATAGGGACCCGGGGGGTACTTGTACAGTATAGGGACCCGGGGGGGTACTGTTACAGTATAGGGACGGGGGGTACTTGTACAGTATAGGGACCTGGGGGGTACTTGTACAGTATAGGGACCCGGGGGGGTACTTGTACAGTATAGGGGCCCGGGGGGGTACTTGTACAGTATAGGGACCCGGGGGGGTACTTGTACAGTATAGGGACCCGGGGGGGGGGTACTTGTACAGTATAGGGACCCGGGGGGTACTTGTAGAGTATAGGACCCGGGGGAGGGGTACTTGTACAGTATAGGGACCCGGGGGGGTACTTGTACAGTATAGGGGCCTAGGGGGGTACTTGTACAGTATAGGGCCTGGGGGGTACTTGTACAGTATAGGGGCCTGGGGGGGTACTTATACAGTAAAGGGGCCTGGGGGGTATTTGTTCAGTATAGGGACCCGGGGGGGGTACTTGTACAGTATAGGGACCCGGGGGGGGGTGCTTGTAGAGTATAGGGCCTGGGGGGTACTTGTACAGTATAGGGACCCGGGGGGGTACTGGTACAGTATAGGGGCTCGGGGGGGTACTTGTACAGTATAGGGACCCGGGGGGGTACTTGTACAGTATAGGGACCCGGGGGGGTACTTGTACAGTATAGGGGCCTGGGGGGGTACTTGTACAGTATAGGGACCCGGGGGGGTACTTGTACAGTATAGGGACCCGGGGGGTACTTGTAGAGTATAGGACCCGGGGGAGGGGTACTTGTACAGTATAGGGACCCGGGGGGTACTTGTACAGTATAAAGGCCTAGGGGGGTACTTGTACAGTATAGGGCCTGGGGGTACTTGTACAGTATAGGGGCCTGGGGGTGTACTTATACAGTAAAGGGGCCTGGGGGGTACTTGTACAGTATAGGGGCCTAGGGGGGTACTTGTACAGTATAGGGCCTGGGGGTACTTGTACAGTATAGGGGCCTAGGGGGGTACTTGTACAGTATAGGGGCCTGGGGGTACTTGTACAGTATAGGGACCTGGGGGGGTACTTGTACAGTATAGGGGCCTGGGGGGGTACTTGTACAGTATAGGGACCCGGGGGGTACTTGTACAGTATAGGGACCCGTGGGGGTACTGTTACAGTATAGGGACGGGGGGTACTTGTACAGTATAGGGACCTGGGGGGTACTTGTACAGTATAGGGACCCGGGGAAGTACTTGTACAGTATAGGGGCCCGGGGGGGTACTTGTACAGTATAGGGACCCGGGGGGGTACTTGTACAGTATAGGGACCCGGGGGGGTACTTGTACAGTATAGGGACCCGGGGGGGTACTTGTACAGTATAGGGACCCGGGGGGGGTACTTGTACAGTATAGGGACCCGGGGGGAGGGGTACTTGTACAGTATAGAGACCCGGGGGGGGGTACTTGTACAGTATAGGGACCCGGGGGGTACTTGTACACTATAGGGGCCTGGGGGGGGGGTACTTGTACAGTATAGGGACCCGGGGGGGGGTACTTGTACAGTATAGGGACCGGGGGGTACTTGTACAGTATAGGGACTGGGGGGTCATTGTACAGTATAGGGACTGGGGGGTACTTGTACAGTATAGGGGCCTGGGGGTACTTGTACAGTATAGGGACCTGGGGGGGTACTTGTACAGTATAGGGGCCTGGGGGGTACTTGTACAGTATAGGGACCCGGGGGGTACTTGTACAGTATAGGGACCCGGGGGGGTACTGTTACAGTATAGGGACGGGGGGTACTTGTACAGTATAGGGACCTGGGGGGTACTTGTACAGTATAGGGACCCGGGGGGGTACTTGTACAGTATAGGGGCCCGGGGGGGTACTTGTACAGTATAGGGACCCGGGGGGGTACTTGTACAGTATAGGGACCCGGGGGGGTACTTGTACAGTATAGGGACCCGGGGGGTACTTGTAGAGTATAGGACCCGGGGGAGGGGTACTTGTACAGTATAGGGCCTGGGGGGTACTTGTACAGTATAGGGGCCTGGGGGGGGGTACTTATACAGTAAAGGGGCCTGGGGGGTATTTGTTCAGTATAGGGACCCGGGGGGGGGGGTACTTGTACAGTATAGGGACCCGGGGGGGGTGCTTGTAGAGTATAGGGCCTGGGGGGTACTTGTACAGTATAGGGACCCGGGGGGGTACTGGTACAGTATAGGGGCTCGGGGGGTACTTGTACAGTATAGGGACCCGGGGGGGTACTTGTACAGTATAGGGACCCGGGGGGGTACTTGTACAGTATAGGGGCCTGGGGGGGGTACTTGTACAGTATAGGGACCCGGGGGGGTACTTGTAGAGTATAGGACCCGGGGGAGGGGTACTTGTACAGTATAGGGACCCGGGGGGTACTTGTACAGTATAGGGGCCTAGGGGGGTACTTGTACAGTATAGGGCCTGGGGGTACTTGTACAGTATAGGGGCCTGGGGGTGTACTTATACAGTAAAGGGGCCTGGGGGGTACTTGTACAGTATAGGGGCCTAGGGGGGTACTTGTACAGTATAGGGCCTGGGGGTACTTGTACAGTATAGGGGCCTGGGGGTGTACTTATACAGTAAAGGGGCCTGGGGTGTACTTGTACAGTATAGGGGCCTAGGGGGGTACTTGTACAGTATAGGGCCTGGGGGTACTTGTACAGTATAGGGGCCTGGGGTGTACTTATACAGTATAGGGGCCTAGGGGGGTACTTGTACAGTATAGGGGCCTGGGGGTACTTGTACAGTATAGGGACCTGGGGGGGTACTTGTACAGTATAGGGGCCTGGGGGGGTACTTGTACAGTATAGGGACCCGGGGGGTACTTGTACAGTATAGGGACCCGGGGGGGGTACTGTTACAGTATAGGGACGGGGGGTACTTGTACAGTATAGGGACCTGGGGGGTACTTGTACAGTATAGGGACCCGGGGAAGTACTTGTACAGTATAGGGGCCCGGGGGGGTACTTGTACAGTATAGGGACCCGGGGGGGTACTTGTACAGTATAGGGACCCGGGGGGGTACTTGTACAGTATAGGGACCCGGGGGGGGTACTTGTACAGTATAGGGACCCGGGGGGTACTTGTAGAGTATAGGACCCGGGGGAGGGGTACTTGTACAGTATAGGGACCCGGGGGGGTACTTGTACAGTATAGGGGCCTAGGGGGGTACTTGTACAGTATAGGGCCTGGGGGGTACTTGTACAGTATAGGGGCCTGGGGGGTACTTATACAGTAAAGGGGCCTGGGGGGTATTTGTTCAGTATAGGGACCCGGGGGGGGGGTTCTTGTACAGTATAGGGACCCGGGGGGGTACTTGTACAGTATAGGGGCCCGGGGGGGTACTTGTACAGTATAGGGACCCGGGGGGGTACTGTTACAGTATAGGGACCCGGGGGGGTATTTGTACAGTATAGGGACCTGGGGGGTACTTGTACAGTATAGGGGCCCGGGGGGGTACTTGTACAGTATAGGGACCCGGGGGGGTACTTGTACAGTATAGGGACCCGGGGGGGGTACTTGTACAGTATAGGGACCCGGGGGGTACTTGTAGAGTATAGGACCCGGGGGAGGGGTACTTGTACAGTATAGGGACCCGGGGGGGTACTTGTACAGTATAGGGGCCTAGGGGGGTACTTGTACAGTATAGGGCCTGGGGGGTACTTGTACAGTATAGGGACCTATACTTGTACAGTATAGGGACCTGGGGGGTACTTGTACAGTATAGGGACCTGGGAAGTACTTGTAGAGTATAGGGACCCGGGGGGGTACTTGTACAGTATAGGGGCCCGGGGGGGTACTTGTACAGTATAGGGACCCGGGGGGTACTTGTACAGTATAGGGACCCGGGGGGGTATTTGTTCAGTATAGGGACCCGGGGGGGGTACTTGTACAGTATAGGGACCCGGGGGGGGTGCTTGTAGAGTATAGGGCCTGGGGGGTACTTGTACAGTATAGGGACCCGGGGGGGTACTGGTACAGTATAGGGGCTCGGGGGGGTACTTGTACAGTATAGGGACCGGGGGGTACTTGTACAGTATAGGGACCCGGGGGGGTACTTGTACAGTATAGGGGCCCGGGGGGGTACTTGTACAGTATAGGGACCCGGGGGGTACTTGTACAGTATAGGGACCCGGGGGGGGTACTTGTACAGTATAGGGACCCGGGGGGAGGGGTACTTGTACAGTATAGAGACCCGGGGGGGGGGTACTTGTACAGTATAGGGACCCGGGGGGTACTTGTACACTATAGGGGCCTGGGGGGGGGTACTTGTACAGTATAGGGACCCGGGGGGGGGTACTTGTACAGTATAGGGACCGGGGGGTACTTGTACAGTATAGGGACTGGGGGGTCATTGTACAGTATAGGGACTGGGGGGTACTTGTACAGTATAGGGGCCTGGGGGTACTTGTACAGTATAGGGACCTGGGGGGGTACTTGTACAGTATAGGGGCCTGGGGGGTACTTGTACAGTATAGGGACCCGGGGGGTACTTGTACAGTATAGGGACCCGGGGGGGTACTGTTACAGTATAGGGACGGGGGGTACTTGTACAGTATAGGGACCTGGGGGGTACTTGTACAGTATAGGGACCCGGGGGGGTACTTGTACAGTATAGGGGCCCGGGGGGGTACTTGTACAGTATAGGGACCCGGGGGGGTACTTGTACAGTATAGGGACCCGGGGGGGTACTTGTACAGTATAGGGACCCGGGGGGTACTTGTAGAGTATAGGACCCGGGGGAGGGGTACTTGTACAGTATAGGGCCTGGGGGGTACTTGTACAGTATAGGGGCCTGGGGGGGGGTACTTATACAGTAAAGGGGCCTGGGGGGTATTTGTTCAGTATAGGGACCCGGGGGGGGGTACTTGTACAGTATAGGGACCCGGGGGGGGGTGCTTGTAGAGTATAGGGCCTGGGGGGTACTTGTACAGTATAGGGACCCGGGGGGGTACTGGTACAGTATAGGGGCTCGGGGGGTACTTGTACAGTATAGGGACCCGGGGGGGTACTTGTACAGTATAGGGACCCGGGGGGGTACTTGTACAGTATAGGGGCCTGGGGGGGGTACTTGTACAGTATAGGGACCCGGGGGGGTACTTGTAGAGTATAGGACCCGGGGGAGGGGTACTTGTACAGTATAGGGACCCGGGGGGTACTTGTACAGTATAGGGGCCTAGGGGGGTACTTGTACAGTATAGGGCCTGGGGGTACTTGTACAGTATAGGGGCCTGGGGGTGTACTTATACAGTAAAGGGGCCTGGGGGGTACTTGTACAGTATAGGGGCCTAGGGGGGTACTTGTACAGTATAGGGCCTGGGGGTACTTGTACAGTATAGGGGCCTGGGGGTGTACTTATACAGTAAAGGGGCCTGGGGTGTACTTGTACAGTATAGGGGCCTAGGGGGGTACTTGTACAGTATAGGGCCTGGGGGTACTTGTACAGTATAGGGGCCTGGGGTGTACTTATACAGTATAGGGGCCTAGGGGGGTACTTGTACAGTATAGGGGCCTGGGGGTACTTGTACAGTATAGGGACCTGGGGGGGTACTTGTACAGTATAGGGGCCTGGGGGGGTACTTGTACAGTATAGGGACCCGGGGGGTACTTGTACAGTATAGGGACCCGGGGGGGGTACTGTTACAGTATAGGGACGGGGGGTACTTGTACAGTATAGGGACCTGGGGGGTACTTGTACAGTATAGGGACCCGGGGAAGTACTTGTACAGTATAGGGGCCCGGGGGGGTACTTGTACAGTATAGGGACCCGGGGGGGTACTTGTACAGTATAGGGACCCGGGGGGGTACTTGTACAGTATAGGGACCCGGGGGGGGTACTTGTACAGTATAGGGACCCGGGGGGTACTTGTAGAGTATAGGACCCGGGGGAGGGGTACTTGTACAGTATAGGGACCCGGGGGGGTACTTGTACAGTATAGGGGCCTAGGGGGGTACTTGTACAGTATAGGGCCTGGGGGGTACTTGTACAGTATAGGGGCCTGGGGGGTACTTATACAGTAAAGGGGCCTGGGGGGTATTTGTTCAGTATAGGGACCCGGGGGGGGGGTTCTTGTACAGTATAGGGACCCGGGGGGGTACTTGTACAGTATAGGGGCCCGGGGGGGTACTTGTACAGTATAGGGACCCGGGGGGGTACTGTTACAGTATAGGGACCCGGGGGGGTATTTGTACAGTATAGGGACCTGGGGGGTACTTGTACAGTATAGGGGCCCGGGGGGGTACTTGTACAGTATAGGGACCCGGGGGGGTACTTGTACAGTATAGGGACCCGGGGGGGGTACTTGTACAGTATAGGGACCCGGGGGGTACTTGTAGAGTATAGGACCCGGGGGAGGGGTACTTGTACAGTATAGGGACCCGGGGGGGTACTTGTACAGTATAGGGGCCTAGGGGGGTACTTGTACAGTATAGGGCCTGGGGGGTACTTGTACAGTATAGGGACCTATACTTGTACAGTATAGGGACCTGGGGGGTACTTGTACAGTATAGGGACCTGGGAAGTACTTGTAGAGTATAGGGACCCGGGGGGGTACTTGTACAGTATAGGGGCCCGGGGGGGTACTTGTACAGTATAGGGACCCGGGGGGGTACTTGTACAGTATAGGGACCCGGGGGGGTATTTGTTCAGTATAGGGACCCGGGGGGGGTACTTGTACAGTATAGGGACCCGGGGGGGGTGCTTGTAGAGTATAGGGCCTGGGGGGTACTTGTACAGTATAGGGACCCGGGGGGGTACTGGTACAGTATAGGGGCTCGGGGGGGTACTTGTACAGTATAGGGACCGGGGGGTACTTGTACAGTATAGGGACCCGGGGGGGTACTTGTACAGTATAGGGGCCCGGGGGGGTACTTGTACAGTATAGGGACCCGGGGGGGTACTTGTACAGTATAGGGGCCTGGGGGGGGGGGTACTTGTACAGTATAGGGACCCGGGGGGGGGGGTACTTGTACAGTATAGGGACCCAGGGGGTACTTGTAGAGTATAGGACCCGGGGGAGGGGTACTTGTACAGTATAGGGACCCGGGGGGGTACTTGTACAGTATAGGGGCCTGGGGGGTACTTGTACAGTATAGGGGCCTAGGGGGGTACTTGTACAGTATAGGGCCTGGGGGTACTTGTACAGTATAGGGGCCTGGGGGTGTACTTATACAGTAAAGGGGCCTGGGGGGTACTTGTACAGTATAGGGGCCTAGGGGGGTACTTGTACAGTATAGGGCCTGGGGGTACTTGTACAGTATAGGGGCCTGGGGTGTACTTATACAGTATAGGGGCCTAGGGGGGTACTTATACAGTATAGGGGCCTGGGGGTACTTGTACAGTATAGGGACCTGGGGGGGTACTTGTACAGTATAGGGGCCTGGGGGGGTACTTGTACAGTATAGGGACCCGGGGGTACTTGTACAGTATAGGGACCCGGGGGGGGTACTGTTACAGTATAGGGACGGGGGGTACTTGTACAGTATAGGGACCTGGGGGGTACTTGTACAGTATAGGGACCCGGGGAAGTACTTGTACAGTATAGGGGCCCGGGGGGGTACTTGTACAGTATAGGGACCCGGGGGGGTACTTGTACAGTATAGGGACCCGGGGGGGTACTTGTACAGTATAGGGACCCGGGGGGGGTACTTGTACAGTATAGGGACCCGGGGGGTACTTGTAGAGTATAGGACCCGGGGGAGGGGTACTTGTACAGTATAGGGACCCGGGGGGGTACTTGTACAGTATAGGGGCCTAGGGGGGTACTTGTACAGTATAGGGCCTGGGGGGTACTTGTACAGTATAGGGGCCTGGGGGGTACTTATACAGTAAAGGGGCCTGGGGGGTATTTGTTCAGTATAGGGACCCGGGGGGGGGGTTCTTGTACAGTATAGGGACCCGGGGGGGTACTTGTACAGTATAGGGGCCCGGGGGGTACTTGTACAGTATAGGGACCCGGGGGGGTACTGTTACAGTATAGGGACCCGGGGGGGTATTTGTACAGTATAGGGACCTGGGGGGTACTTGTACAGTATAGGGGCCCGGGGGGGTACTTGTACAGTATAGGGACCCGGGGGGGTACTTGTACAGTATAGGGACCCGGGGGGGGTACTTGTACAGTATAGGGACCGGGGGGTACTTGTAGAGTATAGGACCCGGGGGAGGGGTACTTGTACAGTATAGGGACCCGGGGGGGTACTTGTACAGTATAGGGGCCTAGGGGGGTACTTGTACAGTATAGGGCCTGGGGGGTACTTGTACAGTATAGGGACCTATACTTGTACAGTATAGGGACCTGGGGGGTACTTGTACAGTATAGGGACCTGGGAAGTACTTGTAGAGTATAGGGACCCGGGGGGGTACTTGTACAGTATAGGGGCCCGGGGGGGTACTTGTACAGTATAGGGACCCGGGGGGGTACTTGTACAGTATAGGGACCCGGGGGGGTATTTGTTCAGTATAGGGACCCGGGGGGGGTACTTGTACAGTATAGGGACCCGGGGGGGGTGCTTGTAGAGTATAGGGCCTGGGGGGTACTTGTACAGTATAGGGACCCGGGGGGGTACTGGTACAGTATAGGGGCTCGGGGGGGTACTTGTACAGTATAGGGACCCGGGGGGGTACTTGTACAGTATAGGGGCCCGGGGGGGTACTTGTACAGTATAGGGACCCGGGGGGGTACTTGTACAGTATAGGGACCCGGGGGGGGTACTTGTACAGTATAGGGACCCGGGGGGTACTTGTAGAGTATAGGACCCGGGGGAGGGGTACTTGTACAGTATAGGGCCTGGGGGGTACTTGTACAGTATAGGGGCCTGGGGGGGTACTTATACAGTAAAGGGGCCTGGGGGGTATTTGTTCAGTATAGGGACCCGGGGGGGGTACTTGTACAGTATAGGGACCCGGGGGGGGTGCTTGTAGAGTATAGGGCCTGGGGGGTACTTGTACAGTATAGGGACCCGGGGGGGTACTGGTACAGTATAGGGGCTCGGGGGGTACTTGTACAGTATAGGGACCCGGGGGGGTACTTGTACAGTATAGGGACCCGGGGGGGTACTTGTACAGTATAGGGGCCTGGGGGGGGTACTTGTACAGTATAGGGACCCGGGGGGGTACTTGTACAGTATAGGGACCCGGGGGGTACTTGTAGAGTATAGGACCCGGGGGAGGGGTACTTGTACAGTATAGGGACCCGGGGGTACTTGTACAGTATAGGGGCCTAGGGGGGTACTTGTACAGTATAGGGCCTGGGGGTACTTGTACAGTATAGGGGCCTGGGGGTGTACTTATACAGTAAAGGGGCCTGGGGGGTACTTGTACAGTATAGGGGCCTAGGGGGGTACTTGTACAGTATAGGGCCTGGGGGTACTTGTACAGTATAGGGGCCTGGGGTGTACTTATACAGTATAGGGGCCTAGGGGGGTACTTGTACAGTATAGGGGCCTGGGGGTACTTGTACAGTATAGGGACCTGGGGGGGTACTTGTACAGTATAGGGGCCTGGGGGGGTACTTGTACAGTATAGGGACCCGGGGGGTACTTGTACAGTATAGGGACCCGGGGGGGGGTACTGTTACAGTATAGGGACGGGGGGTACTTGTACAGTATAGGGACCTGGGGGGTACTTGTACAGTATAGGGACCCGGGGAAGTACTTGTACAGTATAGGGGCCCGGGGGGGTACTTGTACAGTATAGGGACCCGGGGGGGTACTTGTACAGTATAGGGACCCGGGGGGGTACTTGTACAGTATAGGGACCCGGGGGGGGTACTTGTACAGTATAGGGACCCGGGGGGTACTTGTAGAGTATAGGACCCGGGGGAGGGGTACTTGTACAGTATAGGGACCCGGGGGGGTACTTGTACAGTATAGGGGCCTAGGGGGGTACTTGTACAGTATAGGGCCTGGGGGGTACTTGTACAGTATAGGGGCCTGGGGGGTACTTATACAGTAAAGGGGCCTGGGGGGTATTTGTTCAGTATAGGGACCCGGGGGGGGGTTCTTGTACAGTATAGGGACCCGGGGGGGTACTTGTACAGTATAGGGGCCCGGGGGGGTACTTGTACAGTATAGGGACCCGGGGGGGTACTGTTACAGTATAGGGACCCGGGGGGGTATTTGTACAGTATAGGGACCTGGGGGGTACTTGTACAGTATAGGGGCCCGGGGGGGTACTTGTACAGTATAGGGACCCGGGGGGGTACTTGTACAGTATAGGGACCCGGGGGGGGTACTTGTACAGTATAGGGACCCGGGGGGTACTTGTAGAGTATAGGACCCGGGGGAGGGGTACTTGTACAGTATAGGGACCCGGGGGGGTACTTGTACAGTATAGGGGCCTAGGGGGGTACTTGTACAGTATAGGGCCTGGGGGGTACTTGTACAGTATAGGGACCTATACTTGTACAGTATAGGGACCTGGGGGGTACTTGTACAGTATAGGGACCTGGGAAGTACTTGTAGAGTATAGGGACCCGGGGGGGTACTTGTACAGTATAGGGGCCCGGGGGGGTACTTGTACAGTATAGGGACCCGGGGGGGTACTTGTACAGTATAGGGACCCGGGGGGGTATTTGTTCAGTATAGGGACCCGGGGGGGGTACTTGTACAGTATAGGGACCCGGGGGGGTGCTTGTAGAGTATAGGGCCTGGGGGGTACTTGTACAGTATAGGGACCCGGGGGGGTACTGGTACAGTATAGGGGCTCGGGGGGGTACTTGTACAGTATAGGGACCGGGGGGTACTTGTACAGTATAGGGACCCGGGGGGGTACTTGTACAGTATAGGGGCCCGGGGGGGTACTTGTACAGTATAGGGACCCGGGGGGGTACTTGTACAGTATAGGGGCCTGGGGGGGGGGTACTTGTACAGTATAGGGACCCGGGGGGGGTACTTGTACAGTATAGGGACCCGGGGGGTACTTGTAGAGTATAGGACCCGGGGGAGGGGTACTTGTACAGTATAGGGACCCGGGGGGGTACTTGTACAGTATAGGGGCCTAGGGGGGTACTTGTACAGTATAGGGCCTGGGGGTACTTGTACAGTATAGGGGCCTGGAGGTGTACTTATACAGTAAAGGGGCCTGGGGGGTACTTGTACAGTATAGGGACCCGGGGGGGGGGTACTTGTACAGTATAGGGGCCTGGGGGGGTACTTGTACAGTATAGGGCCTGGGGGGTACTTGTACAGTATAGGGACCCGGGGGGGTACTGGTACAGTATAGGGGCTCGGGGGGGTACTTGTACAGTATAGGGACCGGGGGGTACTTGTACAGTATAGGGACCCGGGGGGGTACTTGTACAGTATAGGGACCCGGGGGGAGGTACTTGTACAGTATATATTTAGTATGCACACCAGGCGGCAATATGTACATATTTAGCATTCACCCTGGGCGGAGATAGGTACTTATTTAGCATTCAGCGGTGGCGATAGGTACGTATATAGCATGTGCACATGGGCGGCAATAAGTATGTATATAGTATGCGCACCGGGGCGGTGATAGGTATGTATTTAGCATGCGCACTGGGGCAGCGATAGGTATGTATTTATCATTCACACTGGGGCAGCGATAGGTATGTATTTAGTATTCGCACCGGGGTGGCGATATGTACGTATTTAGCTTCTGCACCGGGGCGGCAATAGGTACGTATTTAGAATTCACACCGGGGCGGCGATAGGTACGTATTTAGAATTCACACCGGGGCGGCGATAGGTATGTATTTAGCATTCACACCGGGGCGGCAATATGTACGTATTTAGCTTCCACACCAGGGTGGCGATATGTACTTATTTAGCATTCAGCGGTGGCGATAGGTACTTATATAGCATGTGCACATGGGCGGCAATAAGTACGTATATAGTATGCGCACCGGGGCAGTGATAGGAATGTATTTAGCAGGCGCACTGGGGCAGCGATCGGTTCATATATAGCACGCGCACTGGGGCGGCGATAGGTACGTATATAGCATGCGCACCAGGGCGGCGAAAGGTACGTATTTAAAATTCACACAGGAGCGGCGATAGGTACGTATATAGCATGTACACATGGGCAGCAATAAGTACGTACATAGCATGCGCTCTGCGGCGGCGATCAGTACATATATAGCACGCGCACCGGGGCGGCGATAGGTACGTATATAGCACGTGTACCGGAACGGCGAAAGGTATGTATTTCGCATTCGCACCGTGGTGGTGATAGGTACATATTTAGCATTCGCACCGGGGCAGCTATAGGTACGTATTTAGCATTCGCACCAAAGCGGCGATAGGTACATATTTAGCATTCGCACTAAAGCGGCAATATGTACATATTAATTATTCGCACTAGGGCAGCGATAGGTACTTATGTAGCATGCACACCGGGGCGCAATAGGTATGTATTTAGCATTCACACCGGGGCAATGCTAGGTACTATTTAGCATTCGCACCGGGGTGGCGATAGGTACTTAAATAGTATCTGCACTGGGGCGGCGATAGGTACGTATATAGTATGTGTACTTGGGCGGCGATAGGTACGTATATAGTATGCGCACCGGGGTGATGATAGATACGTATATAGTATGAACACCGGGGCAGAGATAAGTACCTATATAGAAGGCGCAGATAGAGGTGTTACTTTTTATAGAAATAAGTCATACTATTGCCCTGGGCAACGTAGGAGAAATGGTGAGGAAGAAACAGCTTTCGCAAAAGGCAAAATTAGAAAGTAGCAGTGAAATGGGGCGACCAGGGAAGAGAAAAGTAGAAAGAAAAAGAGACGGCTAATAAAGAGAGGGGGGACATAGAAGTTTGAATATAAAGATGTTACACACGCGATTTCTCTTCAATTATATGTTTTTATGACCCCGAGCAACGCCGGGTAGCCCCGCTAGTCTATTATATAAATCCCACCTGTCTGTATGGATGTATGTATGTATGTATGTATGTATGTATGTAAAGCTTCTCCTCCGAAAGTACCCAACACACGGTCACACGGGTGACATCATTCCAACCGGCCAGCCCAGGCGCGTCTAATATCTCGGAACCGGAAAAAAAAATTGACTCTTCCGGGGTCGACTGAGCACTTTTCTCCAATGGGGGGTGGCTTTTAACTCCATTTTTCAACGTTATTTATACTAATTTGAGAAGAAATCAAATGCAAAGTCACGATAAACCAGAAATGACGTCAGAGTAAGGGAGTGGCGGATAGAAATTCACTCATACTACAACCATTTTTTTCTTTCTTTCTTCTTCCCCTCTCACTCCCACACTTTCTTTCTTAATTATTAATAGACGCTAATATTCCTTTCCCCCTCCCTTCCTCACTATGGCCGTTCTGTTATCCTGATATAATACTTCCAGGCATTACCTCCTCCTTTCAGGCCAAATAGGGGGGGGGGAATGTCGGCATTCACCGATGTGAGCGCCACAGGGCAAATCTGGGGAAAGGGAGTGTCGGCATTCGGCGGTGGGGCGCCTCAGGCCAAATTTGGGGAGGGGGAATGTCGGCATTCGCCGGTATGAGCTATGAGCGCCTCAGGCCAAATTTGGAGGAGGGGGGTGTCGGCATTCGCCGGTATGAGCGCCTCAGGCCAAATTTGGGGATGGGGGAGTGTCGACATTCGCCGGTGTAAGCGCCTCAGGCCAAATTTGGGGGAGAGGAGAGTATCGGTATTCGCCGGTGGGGTTCCAGGCTAAATCTGGGGAGGAGGAATGTCGGCATTTGCCGGTATGAGCGCCTCAGGCCAAATCTGGGGAGGGGGAGTGTCGGCATTCGCCGGTATGAGCGCCTCAGGCCAAATCTGGGGGAAATCGGTATTCGCCAGTGGGGCGCCTCAGGCGAAACTTGGGGAGGTGGAGTGCCAGCATTCGCAGGTGAACGCCTCAGGTGAAATTCAGGGGAGGGGGGGGGAGTATGAGTAATCGTCGGTGAGATCACGACCTCAGCCTGTACTTTAGGGGGGAAGAAATGGCCAAAAGGAAAAGGGATTTTATTTAGACAAAGGAAACGGTTACAGCAAATATTTAATATGTATGAAAAATAAAAAACAAAGCGTGCAAATATTCCCGTTTGCCTTAGGCACAAGGCCCGAATCGTTATGGGAGGGGGGTTCGTCGTCATACAATTGGTCTATGAGCACTTTACCCGTAGCTAGATTCTCTCACCAAAATACCTCATTCTCTCTGTGGGTTGGACCTACTTAGGTGATCCCCAATTTGTTTAAATATATTTTATTTTCAAAATTCATTTTGGGGGAGTGGGACAATATTTACAATTTTTTTAAAAATGAAATAAATATGAAAAAGGTTAGTAGTGCCCTCCCAACCCTCTGCTAAGTGGTAGACTGCTCACTGTTTTCCGGGTGTTCCGAAAACAAGTAGGTCAGTCTCTAATTGGGAGTGGGAATTAAGAAAGGGGGGTAAAAAATAAAGTGCACCTGGATGGGATGTGGGAACGGGTGGTGGTGTCCTCCAAGATGTACGGTGACCTGGGCTAAAACAAAGTGTGGGGGAGTGGGCATCTTTGGAGGCTCTCTAGTACCAAAAAACAGGGTCAGAACGCATTCACTCTACTAGCTAAGGGTCTTTGTAAAAATAAGCTTGAAGGGTGGGTTCCGTAGAACCCAGGACCGCGTGTGCCATGCCTAAGCAGGGAACATGTGTTCATACCTGGCGCCTCGACGGATGCACAAGCTAGTGTCGTGCACCCACCTCCTATCGAACTCCGTGCGGTGTAGTCCCCTCCAATCGCATCTGATCTTCACTCTGAGCTGGTGCTTGAAGTAGACGATCAGATCACGATCGGAAACAGACTCAACCCCATGGACCTCGTCAAGACGTGTAACCCACGTCACCATTCTTGCTACGGCTAGGATGGTTAGAAGAACCATTCTTTTCTCCCTAGGCCACGGCGGGGCTACGTTGTGGACAACCAATGCTTCATTCAGGGGCATTGGATGCTCGGCATCGATGCGAGCCGTTACCTCCCCGACATACTCCCAGAGTAGCCGAAGTTTGCTGCAAGCGAAAAAGGCGTGCTCGGCCGTTTCTCTTTCGCGGTCGTCGCAGCGCTGGCAGTAAGGATCCGTCCTCACTCCATCTCTGGTGAGCTTGTCGTATAGGGGTAGCGCGTTCCGGACCAGTCGCCAGGTCAGAGAGTACTCAGAGTTGTTGAGGTGACTCTGGCCTGGCGCCCAACTCCACTGAGAGCGGATCTCCTCCTCCGACCATCCCAGCCGCTCCCCAAGCGGATCCGAAAAGGAAAAGGGATTAAAAAAAAAAAATGATAATCTGATTTTTGATTCGACAGTGTAAAACCGACACCTACTGGATAGGACTAGATAATACACTTGATCTCAAGGCAAAAATGCCGAGAACAGATACTACACTTTGAAAAATTTATTTGCAGAAAATACATGTTTATATTCAAAACAAATTAGGCACAAGGCCATCAAAAGTGTGGGGAGGGTGTCGTTGGTCATCCTTTGTCTAAGGTAATAAAATTGTCTATCCTACTCTTAACTAGAATCATCTCAGTCACCACAATACCACATTTACTCTAGGGGCCGTCCTACTTAGGCTATTATAAAATAAGTTGGCAATCTTAAAATTTTCCTTAGGTTTTTTAAAAAAAAATTTTTAATTTTTTTCTTTTTTTTTTTTTTTTTTTTTTCTCTTTCAAAATAAAATAAATAAATAAATAAATAAATAAATAAATGTGGTCTTAGCCAAAAGGCCAAGAATTTATTTAGATGGATGCATCCTGGAAAACATTAACTCCTAGAGTTAAAATTACATTCCCAGAATGCATACCACCTTAGGCATAAAAGCCCGCTGTGGAAGGGGGGGAAGGTGGGGGTCGGGGGTCATTGTGACATTTCTAACACATTTTTAAAACATTTTTTATTTGACAAAAAGTTTTTCAAAAAAGACAAAACAAAGACATTTTTTATTTGACAAAGAACAAAATGCACAATGACAAAAACCTACTCTACCCTAAGCTAGACATTCACACTAAAAAACTCGCAGTCACTCTATGGCTTAACCCTACTTAAAATATCCCCAAAATGATACATGAAAACATGAAATAACGTGGGAGTGGGATGACACATTAAAAACACCCAAAAAGAAAGAAAAATAAAGAACCAAATAAAATGATAAGGGGTGGTTAGTAGGACCCTCCCTACCCTTTTGCTAATTTTGGACCGCCCACTGTTTTCCGGCTCGAGGCCGAAAACAAGCAGGTCGACCCCTAATTGTGAGTGGGAATTAAGTAGGGGCGTTCTGAAAATAAATTAATCGGGCTCTGGGTACGGGAATGGATGGCGTCTTCCAAGATAATAAAGCCAAGGGTTTCATCAGCCGGGGACAAAATAAATATGTGGAGTGGGCATCTTTGGAAGCTCTCTAGTGCCGGCAAAAAAACAAAATCGGGACAGGACATCACTTATTCCTACTAGCTTATAGTTCGACTAGGCTAATAAAAAATAATTTTGTTTTATACTGGGCTGGGTTCCGTATGACCCAGTACCGTCCGCGCCATGCTAAGGCGGGAAAACGTATTCAAACCTGGACCCTCGTCGAATGCACAAACTAGTGTTGTGCACCCATCTTCTATTGAACTCCATGCGATGTAGTCGTTTCCAATCGCATCTGATTTTCACTTTAAGCTGATGCTTAAAGTAAACAACCAGATCACGATCCGAAACAGACCCAACCCCATGAACCTCATCTAGACGTGTAACCCACGTCACTAACCTAGCTACGGCTAGGATCGCCAGAAAAACCATTCTTTTCTCCCCAGACCATGGCGGTGCAACGTTGTTGATAACGTATGCTACATCAAGTACCATCGGCTGCTCGGCGTCGATGCGAGCCGTTACCTCTCTGACATACTCCCAGAGACGACGAACTTTGCTGCAAGTGAAGAAGGCGTGCTCGGCCGTTTCTTCCTCATTGTCCTCACAGCGCGGGCATAAGGGAACGTCCCTTATGCCATCCCTGCGTAATCTGCCATAGAGGGGCAGTGCATTTCGAACCAATCGCCAGGTCAGAGAATACTCAGAATTGTTGAGATAACTCTGGCCTGGCGCCCAACTCCACTGGGAGCGAGCCTCTTCACTCGACAATCCAAGCCGCCTCCCAAGCGGATCCGAAGCGGACCCCTCCACTAGATCCCGATATAGTCTCTTCCTAGACCGGGCAAGGTCACTGGACCCCGGCAACGCCTTAAGCGCGGCTCGGCATTCGGCGACGAACATGGACTCCCCTCTCGATCTACGTCGACCTTCGACCGAGTGGTCGGGTATGAGGTTGGGAAAGGCGTCCTCAACCGCAGGGACCCACGGGGCTTCCTCCGTCAGAGTACGACTCAGGAAAGCCAGTCTCTCGGCATGTCGATGACTTGCCAAGTCAGGCATCCCCAAGCCTCCATCGCACGGACGTTGCGTACAGACCTGTCTGCGGACGTATGCTTTCCGCCCGTTCCACAGAAGTGAAAAGAGCAAGCGCGTGAAAGCAAGAAGGCGGTCCGCGGGCAGAGGGAGTACAGACAGTCGGTAAAGTATGAGAGGAAAGACGTAAGTGGCGCACGCCTCAGCTCTCCCCTTCAAGGAAAGTTTCCTTCGAATCCAAGCCCTTACAGACGATTCGACCTTTGCCTGTACTTCCGACCAATTTTTCTCCAGCTGGAGACCCGGTCCGAACCAAACGCCAAGGATCCGAACCGGGCCATCGGTCCAGCTGAAGTCACCTGGAAGTGCGGTCTCTCCGCTCCAGGCAGCCAACCGCAGGCCGTTGGACTTGCTGCGGTTGACAATGGCCCCTGTAACCTCTTCGTAACGAGCGAGCGCCTTAATCACCGCTTCTATGTCTTCACGGCTGGACACAAAAACGGTGACATCATCGGCATACGCGGAAACCCTGGCTCGCGCATAGTGAGGAGGGATAGCGATTCCGCGCAGGACTGGTGTAGCCGCCCCGTCCCTTAATTTGCGAAGGAAGGGCTCCAACGCCAGGACATAAAGCAGGGGCGACAGCGGACAACCCTGACGCACCGAACGAGAAACCACGAACGATTCCGACAGCCTACCGTTTACTTGCACCGCTACCGTCGGCAGACGATACAGAATGGAGATCCACTTGCGGAAGTCCGGATTAAAACCGGCAGCCTCTAGAACAGATTCCAAGAAACCATGGTCGACCCTATCGAAAGCCTTGGACTGATCTAAATTGATCAGCGCGGCTTCAGTGTCGTCTTCTATACCCTCTAGGATCGTGCGAACCATATGCAAATTGTTTTGAATTGACCTCCCCTTCACAGCATAGTTCTGCTCAGGTTCGATCAAGTCAGCAATAACAACCTGCAAACGATTCGCAAGAACACGGGCCAAAATCTTTAACTCTGTGTTTAGCAGAGTTATGGGCCTATAATCATCTAAATTCCCCCCACCAGGTTGGCCCCCCTTCTTCAACAATGTGACCACTCCTTTGGTAACCTGCCCAGGGATCGAGCCCTGAGCAAACCAGTGGTTAAACACATCCTTCAGAAGAGGAACAAACATGGGCGACAGCCTCAAGTAAACTTCGTATGGCAGACCATCGAGTCCTGGAGATTTGTTGTAGCCGACCTGCTTCAACGCAGTAATGATCTCACCCTCTGTAACGTCCCCATCACAGCTAGCTGCTCGGGCCGCCTCTAGGCGGGGCGAATCAGCCAAATAGCTGTCAAACTCCTGGCCGCGGAGTCTGGGTAGTTGGGTGAAGCGATCCTCCAAATGCTCGCGGAACCCCTCGCAAATCTCACGAGTAGATACCAGGGTATGTCCTTCCAGGTTATTCACCTTCCGAATGTACCCATCCGAGCCACGACATAAAGCAGCCTTACGCTCAACAGCGTCAACGTTCACAGCTTCGTTAGAGACTTTCTTTAACCTAGCTCGAACTACTTGAGCTTCATATCGCTCGCTAGCCAAGCGATTGAGGTCCCCCTTAATTAAGGCTATCTCTAGGGGATCCCCCCAGCCACCGCCCGGGTCATCTTATCATCTACACGCTTCTGTGTCCTAGCCCTATCTTGAGCGAGGCGCTGGCTATAGCGGACACAAAAGCGTCTAACATAAACCTTAGTTTTAACCCACCAACTACTCCCGATAACCGCCCCCACTAAAGCCCGCTGAAGTAGTAACGTTAGCTTGTCCCGGAAGTCGGGTATCTCCAGTAAGGAGGTATTCAACTTCCAGTACCCAGCTAACCTAGGCCTATCGCTTAAACTCAAACGGGCCATAACCAATTTATGGTCCGAGTGACCTAACCAAGTGAACGTGGGACAAGATAAGAAATCTATGTCGCCTCTTCTAACTAACATTCTGTCCAAGTAAGTACTCGAACAGAAGGCCGCGCTAGTATGCCACGTCCACATCTCCCGCCCTGGGTGATCAACGCGAAATCTGTCGACAAGATCGCATGAGGCGATCAGGTCAGACAGACTGCTATCACACCTATCCGACCCTCTATTACCCCCGACCTTATCTATCTTGGGGTCAAGGACGGCGTTCCAATCCCCCATTAATACTACACGCTCCGGACCCCCGAGAAACGTCTCCAACCGTCGAAAAAAGGAAACCCTCTCACCAGTAAAGTTGGGCGCATAAACCGCAACGATCCGAAACTCACTGTTTTCAACGGCAACATCGACTACGACCAGCCGACCCACCGCATCCGTATGAACAACGCTCACTGTCGCAGACAGAGTGCGTCTCACTAGCAAAGAGACACCACAACTACGGACATTGCCATATGCTGAGATGACGTCATAGTCGTCAGTCAGCACATCACAATCCCCATACGAAACGAAGTGGGTCTCCTCGATCGCAGCTATATCTACCTTAAGGTCCACGAGATCCCTCAGCACGCGAACAGCCTTGCTTCGAGATCTCATGCCCCTCACATTCAATGTGGCCAGGTTTAAAGCCATTATCCCTTACTTATATGTCGCAAATGGGCCTAAAGTCCTCGGGAGTGAGGACGCCGAAGGCCTGACCAAGACTGCCGGTCAGCAGTTCGGACGAAATCCGTCCGTCTCGAGCCAGACCTCCCACGTCCAGGGGAAAGGTTAATTTAAGTGCCCGAAATAATGAGGGGTGAACGTAAATCGGGACCCTCCCCGGACATTTCGACGCTAATTTTTTTAAAAATGGGTGCTCCTCCTCTACTAGTCTCACACCTGGTATGGCGTCCCTTGCCACCTCCAACATTCTCCAGAGGGCCTTTGCCCTACTACCTTTATCTTGTCGGACGAAGGTAGTTATCAGGGGGATGTTATTGAAGTTACGGGGATCCTGTACCTTCTTCCCTTTCACATGTGTAAAGGCCTCCAATTGCTGTAGATATTTCCGCTGCCGGACATTCAAATCGGATTGAACCAGTGAGGCGTCCGCCTCACAGATTCTTTCCCCAGGCAGGAACGGAAACTTTTTTGACCTTTCTTGTCTAGGAGGAGGTGAGGGGGTTGTTTCAATGGGAGTCACTTCAGGCTTCTCCGTACCCTTTTTCTCCACCTCTTGTGTCCCTTTCACGATTTTCTCTTGGGTTTCTACCCTAGGTTCTTCAACCATTGCCACGGGTTCTTCAACCATTGCCACGGGTTCTTCACTCACTGAAGGGGTATTGTAGAGGGGAGGGGTACATTGCTCAACCATATCTGTCGGGACTGGGGATTGGGGTTCTGCGGGTTGAGCAATTATTTCGTCTTTTTTATCTTTGGTTTCACGGATTTTTTTCGGTTTTGGGTCTTTCGCCTTAGATGTCTGGGCTTCGTCTCCTTCCACTGTCATCCTTTCCCCTTCCTCTTGTCTTTCTCCATCAGATTCCGATGACGAGGGGTCACTAAGCTTTCTTTTTACGGCTGATGATGGGGCTATCTCAGGCCTTGGAGACACCTTCTTTCCTTTCTTGATCACCACCGTACTCCATTTTTCCTGGCCTTCTTCCTGCTTTTCTGTCTGGTCTACTACCTCCTTTTCAGCTACGGGTATGGGGGCCTTCGGAGTCGCTACTATTTTTTGTACCGGAGCCACAGGTGTTTTAGGTTTCTCCGGGTTTCTTTTTGGGCACACCTTTGCCATATGACCTGGCGTCTGGCAGTGCCAGCAATAAGGTCTACGCCCTTCCACAATTAGGGACATCACCCATCCCTCGCAGTTTAGTTGAGCCGGGATTCTGAGGAAGTTCTTATGATCTACCCTTATTTTTATCTTGTAATCCCCATTACCGATGTTTCGAGGCCCACGCACTGGGATTACCCCCTCGACGTCACCATACTGTGACATGATTGCCCCCATGTGATCAGGGCTAATGCAGCATGGGACGCCGAGGATTGTGACTACAGTTCGCCTTTTTTCCAGATACTCTGGTTTTATCTTCATATTCTTCCAAGTAAAATTTCCCTTGGCCACCTTTTCAGCCTCCGCTTGATTGGGGAGCAAAATATCCCACATCGCATATGATTTTTTAACGATATAGGTTGCTGGGATATTTAACTCCACCAACATATCCATCATTCGTTCCTTAGTAACTGTGATGAGGCCTTTTAATTTCAGGTCTGTTGTAACCAAGGATACGATTCGCAGTCTTAAAGTTTCAAGCGTCCCCGGAATGAGTTTGATCTGGTTTCCCTCCGTGAGACTTGCGTACTTTTCTTGGAAGAGAGCCCGATACTCTTGGGGAGTTTTCTGCGCTTGTGGGCCCCATCCTGTTGTTTTGGTCATTGCAGAGATGTTCTTCTTTTGAAGTTTCTGGCCAGCAATAATTTTAGTATCTTGGCTTTTCAATGTAGGCCACGCCTTTGTAGCAAGTTTTGGGGCCCCCTTTTTAACTTTTGCTAGAAGTTGACTTTGAATTTTTTCTGGACCCTCTCCCTCTGTTGAATCTGAGTCTGACTCATCTGAGGAGCACCCTAAAAATATTTTTGGGTTGTAATTCTTTTCGGCTATGTTTAGGTCCAAAGAATTACACTTCCTTAACTGTGGATTCTTAGGCATGATAAACGTGGTTTTTTTCATCTCAGCGAAAAATTCCTTCTGGGAGATAAGTACTTTGGGGATAGAACTTTGCTGATCAAAGTCCCCAAAGATGATAGAATCTGGGACGTCATCGGGTGTGTCCATCCCCTCGACTGAAGAAAGCAGGTCGCACTCGGGTGTACGACCCCCTGACGCTACTGGAGTGCCGCTCGGTGCGACACTCCCCAACACAGACAACGAGGTGCCCTGCGAGGCCACACCTGATGGGGCGCACTCGGGTGTGCAACCCCCCTCCAATACGACTGGAGTGCCGCTCGGTGCGACACTCCCCGACACAGGCAATGGGGCGCACTCGGGTGTGCAACCCCCCTCCATTACGACTGGGGCGCACTCGGGTGTGCAACCCCCCTCCAACACGACTGGGGCGCACTCGGGTGTGCAACCCCCCTCCGTCTCAACTGGGGCGCACTCGGGTGTGCAACCCCCCTCCATTACGACTGGGGCGCACTCGGGTGTGCAACCCCCCTCCGTCTCAACTGGGGTGCACTCGGGTGTGCAACCCCCCTCCGTCTCAACTGGGGTGCACTCGGGTGTGCAACCCCCCTTCACGGGCACCATCATCAGATCGCACTCAGGAGTACGACTGACCAGGTCTAAAAGGGTGCCCTCGGCGGTCACACCCTGGTCGTTGCTCACCTCCGTGGCAACTCGAGCTTTTGAAGCCTGGCTGGCTTCCATCTATAAACGGGTCTGAATGAGGCACGACACCCGCCGATTCGGAGACGAGGAGACCTTCACCGTTTTACGGGTTCGTCAGTCTCCCCGAAACCTGCCAGCTGCTTAAGTGCGCACCTCAGACAGACGCTGAAAGAAAGAATAAAAAATAATTAATGGCCCAAGAGGGGCGAACAAACCTGACTGTCGGACTAGACCCGCCGATTCGGAGACGAAGAGACCTTCACCGTTTTACGGGTTCGTCAGTCTCCCCGAAACCTGCCAGCTGCTTAAGTCAGCCCAACAGTCAGGGAAAAGAAGAAAAGAAAAAAGTCCCAAGAGGGGACAAAAAAGTGACAAAAGCCCCAAAAGGGGGCTTGGTCAAAGAAAAACGCTTTAAACCTTGCCAAAAGGCCCGGTAGCGAGGATGCTATCTTAGCCAAAAGGCCAAGAAAGCATACGAAATTAAAATTTATTTATCCAAAAAATTTATACAGTGTACAAAAAGTTCAGATGTGGCACAAGGCCAAAAAGGGGTATGGGGGGAAAAAGGGGGGTCGGGGGTCGTCCACTTGGTCTATGAATACCCTAGAAACTAGTTTCAGTCACCACAATACCACATTCACTCTATGGACTTAAGCTATTTAAAATATCCCCAGGTGTTGAAATGGATTTTATTTACAATAAATATTTACATGAGTGATGATGGGAGTGGGAGAACAAAAAACTAAGCCTTAAATAATCCCCCAAAAATAAATAAAAATAAAAGGGATGATAAAAATAAAGAACCAAAGAAAATGCTAATTAAGGTGTGTTAGTAAGGTCCCCCCCATCCTATCTAGAGTATGAGCTGCTCGCTGTCTTCTGGTAAAGACCGAAAGCAAGAGAGTCAGCTCCTAAATGGGAGTGGGCGTTTCTATGGGGGCAAAAGAAATGGAGGGATGGGTTTGTCGGGATGTGCGGTGTCCTTCAGGATAAGAACTATTAGGGTAGGTCAGGGATATAAAATAAATTAGGGAGCGGGCATCCTGAAGGAGTTCTGACACCTAAAATAAAGCTGGGGGCAAAAGAGCTCATTTATGCTACTAGCTAATAGGGACTGTGCCAAAAAATTTGCTGGTCAGTTTTTAAAAAGGGGTTGTTTTTTCGACAAAGAGACTTTAAGGTCGCTGTGTGCCATGCCTAGGCAGGGAACACGAACTCGAATCTATTCCGCGTGAACACGCATAAGCTAGCGGTGTGTATCCACCTACTTTGGAAAAGTGAAGAAGGCAACCTCCTTCTATCAGATTTGATTTTGATTTTAAGCTGGTGTTTAAAATACGAAATCAAATCATAATAAGAAGGCGGCACCCCCCACGCCCTATTTCTAAGCGAGAAGTATACACCACGAGTCTAGCCACGGCTAAGATCGCGAGCAAAACCATACGTTTCTCCCTGGGCCACAAGGGGTCCATGTTGAAGACAACGGATGCTAAATCCAAGCACGTCACCCGATCGGGGGTGATGCGAGCCGTCACCTCGCCGACATACGTCCAAAATTCACGAAGTTTGGAGCAGGTGAAAAAGGCATGTTCCGCCGTTTCAATTTCATCTTCCTCGCAACGTGGGCAAAAAGGGCTCATAGCCATACCTATTTTGAATCGTATGTCATTGAGGGGTACCACATTTCGAACCAATCGCCAGGTCAGAGAGAACTCAGAATTATTGAGATAGCTCCTGCCTGGCGCCCAATTCCACTGAGAGCGAGCCTCCCCCTCCGACAATCCAAGTCGCTCCCCAAGAGGATCCGAAGCGGTCTCCACCACTAACTCCCGATAGAATGTCCTTCTAGACCGGGCGAGGTCACTGGACCCCGGCAGCACTCTGAGCGCAGCTCGGCATTCGTTGAAGAACTGCGATTGACTCCTTGGCTTACGTCGGCATTCGGCCAAGTGGTCAGGGATGAGGTTAGGAAAAGCGCTTCCAACCGCAGGGCCCCACGCAGACTCCTCTGTCAAGGTTCGGCTCAGGAATGATAACCGCTCGGCATACAAATGGCTCGCCAAGTCGGGCATTCCCAAGCCTCCCACATCAGGACGTTGAGTACAGACCTGTCTACGGACTAGCGGCTTCCCATTTCCCCACAAAAGCGAGAAAAGGAGACGCGTAAAAACCGCTCGGCGGACCGCAGGCAGAGGTAGTACAGCCAATCGGTAAAGGATGAGCGGAAAGACGTACGTGACGCACGCCTCAGCCCGACCTTTAAGGGAAAGCCCCCTTCGAAGCCAAATCCTTACAGACGCTTCGACCTTAGACTGTACTTCCGACCAGTTCTTATCAAGCTGGAGACCGGGTCCGAACCATACGCCGAGGATCCGAACCGGGCCGTCAGTCCAGTTGAAAAGGCCCGGGAGCGCAGCCGCGCCACTCCAGGCAGCCAACCTTAGGCCATTGGATTTGCTAAGGTTGACTTTGGCCCCTGTCACTTTTTCGTACCTTCTGAGTGCCTTAGTCACCGCGAGAATGTCTCGAAAGCACGACACAAACACGGTGACATCATCGGCATACGCGGATACCCTGGCTCGCGCACCGCCAGGAAGAGCAATACCGCGTAGGGCCAGTCCAGGCTCCCCGATCCTAAGCCTGCGGAGAAAAGGCTCCAAGGCAAGGACGTAAAGCAGGGGAGACAGCGGACATCCCTGACGTACCGACCGAGAGACGGCAAAAGACTCCGATCGCATTCCATTCACTTGCACCACTGCCGTCGGCCCGCGATACAAAATGGAGATCCATCTGCGGAAGTCCGGTGTAAAACCGGAGGCCTCTAAAACAGATCCCAGGAACCGATGGTCGACCCTGTCAAAAGCTTTGGACTGATCTAAATTGATCAGCGCGGCTTCGGTGTCGTCTTCTAATCCCTCTATGATCGTGCGCATCAGATGCAAGTTGTTTTGAATCGATCTCCCCTTCACAGCATAATTCTGATCAGGTTCGACCAACTCAGCGATAACAAGCTGCAACCGATTTGCAAGAACTTTGGCCAAAATCTTTAAATCTGTGTTTAGCAGAGTTATGAACCTGTAATCGTCTAATTCCCCACCATCTTGGCCCTTTTTCTGAAGCAATGTGATCACTCCCTTGGTGACTTGACCGGGGATGGAACCCTGTTCAAACCAGTGATTGAAAACATTGACCAGAATAGGTACGAAGATGTGCGACAGCCTCAAGAACAATTCATAGGGCAAACCATCGAGTCCCGGAGATTTGTCGTAGCCGACCTGCTTCAGTGCAGCCAAGACCTCACACTCTGTAACGCGCCCATCACAGCTAGCCGCTCGGGCCGCCTCCAGGCGGGGCGAGCCAGCTAAATAGCTGCCAAACTCCTCGACGCGGAGTCCGGGCAGTTGGGTGAACCGTTCCATGAAATGCTCACGAAATCCCCGGCAAATCTCCCGAGCCGACACAAGGGTGTGTCCTTCCGGGTGTTTGACTTGACGAATGAGACCGACCGAGCTGCGACGAAGTGGAGTTCTACGCTCTTGCGCGTCCACATTCACGGCTTCGTTGGACACTCTATCTAGCCTAGCTCTAACTACTTGACCTTCATACCGTACGTTAGCCGCACGTTTCAGGTCCCCCTTAGCTAGTTCTATGCCTAGGGAATCCCCCCCAGCCACCGCCCGGGCCAGCTTATTTTCTAAACGCTTTTCTGTTTCTGCCTTATTTAAGGCGAGGCGTTGGCTATATTGAACAGAAAAGCGCCTAATGCCAACTTTGGCGTTAACCCACCACTTACTCCCGGTTACCGCCCCCACTAATCCCTTTTGAAAGTTAAGAGATAGCTGCTCCCGGAAGTCACGTATCCCCAGTAAGGAGGTATTTAACTTCCAGTAGCTAGCTACCTTGTGTGTCTTAGGGCCTAACTCCAGACTGGCCACAAGTAACTTGTGGTCAGAATGGCCTAACCAGTGGAACGTGGGACAAGAGATATAATCTACGTTGCCTCTTCTAATTAGCAATCTATCCAAGTAAGTACTTGAAAGGAAAGTGCCGCTAGCGAGCCACGTCCACATCTCCCGCCCTGGGTGATCGATACGAAATCTGTCGACCAGATCGCATTGTGCCATCAGATCAGACAGACTTGTCTCACACCTATCCGACCCACTAGGTCCCCCCACCTTATCTATCCTGGGATCAAGGATGGCATTCCAATCTCCCACTAGGATTAGCCGCTCCGAACCACCGAGAAACCCCTCCAACCCCCGGAAAAAGGAAACCCTCTCACGAATGGAATTGGGCGCATAAACCGCGACGATTCGAAACATGGCACTATTCACGGCAACATCAGCCACGACCAGTCTGCCATCAGCATCCGCGTGAACAACGTTTACCCTTGCTAACAGAGTGCGTCTAACTAACAGCGAAACTCCCCGAGCAGAACGGTCACCAAATGCTGAAAAAACATCGAAATGATCCGACAGCAGTCGATGATCGTCCATCGAAACATAGTGAGTTTCCTGTACCGCAGCCACATCTAATTCAAAAGCCTTGAGATCCCCCAGTATGCGGGCTGCTTTGCTTAAGGATCTCAAGCCTCTCGCGTTCAAGCTTCCTAGTTTCAAGGTCGTAGCCATTGCACTAGTCAGTGTCAATCAGCGGCCTAAAGTCTTTGTCAGTGAGGATGCCGACGGCATGCCCGATATTGCCAGTGAGCAATTCTGACGACGCGCGGCCGTCTCGGGAGATGCCCCCGACATCCAGGGGGAAGGTTAATTTTAAAGCTCTATAAAAAGAAGGGTGGACGTAAATGGGGATCCTCCCTTCACATTTATCCCTCAGATCGTCGAGGGAGTTGTGCCCTTCTTCCACCAACGTTAGACCCAGGATCGCATCCTTTGCTGCTTCTATCATTCGCCACATGGATTTCGTACGGCGAATTTTCGTCTTCCTGACGAACGTGATCAGCAAAGGGGCATCGGGGAAGTTGGACGGGTTGGTAGTGTCCAGACCCTGGGTCTTCGTAAGGAGCTGCAGCGGCCTGATGGCGCTTCTTTGCTGCGGCGTGAGCTCGGCAGCGGCGTGGTGCAGATCTGCATCGCAGATGAGGTCCCCTGGCAGGAAGGGGAGCTTTCTCGTCTTCTCCTTTCTTGTAGGAGAGGGCGACGCTTTTTGTTTCTTGGCCTGTTTGGCCACATTGGGAGTTTTGGTCCCCGACTCTTCCTTTCGAGACAGAGAGCGGGAACTAGCTGGGGGAGTTTTAGTGGGGGAAGGGGATTTCTGCTCAGTGGTGGGTTTAGGTTTTGGGGATTCGGGGGACTGAGCAGGAGAGATAGTCATCTCTTCAGACATTGGGGCGGGGGACTGGGGCCCAGCCTCTTTTGCTTTAGTTTCGGTACGCTTTGCCACCTTTTTGTCCCGGTTGAACTTTTTCACTGTCTCTCGAGCCGGGGCCGGGCCAGCGTCACCCTCCATCTTCTCCCCTTCCGATTCGGACGATGATGTTGACGAGGGTAGTGACAGGGGAACCTCGGTTTTTCGTTTGGTGGCCGCTGCCGTGCCAGATGTTTGCTGCGGCTCCTTATCGGTGGGCAAATCCTCGCTCATTGACTTAGCGGGACCCCGCATCCCTTTTACATCAGAGGGCTGCACTTTGGAGGAGGGCTTCTGTGGTTTGCTCTTTCGTACCACTGGGGTGAAACCCTCCTCGTCTTTTCCGGTTTTAGGAGCTGCTGATGCCGCTGGACCTCCCGGGGCTGCGGCAGAAGGGGTCTTCTTGATTGGCGCCTTTTTTGGGCAGTCTTTCGCCATATGCCCCTTCTGCTCGCAGTGCCAGCAATGTGGCCTCCTGCCCTCTACAATGATAGACATTGACCAGGAGTCGCACTTGAGCAGTGGCGGGATCTTATTGAAGCCATCCCGGTCCAAACGCATTTTAATTTTGTAGTCCCCTACCATTAGGTTATGGGGACCGCGGACCGGGATTATGGCTTCGACGTCCCCATATTGACTCATCACTGCACCTAGTTGCTCCGAGTCAATATAGCAGGGGACGCCGAGGACAGTGACTAGTGTCCTCCTCCTGCTCAAGTACTCCGGCCTGAGGATCAAATGTTTATGCCTCAGGTCGGCCCTGGCAAACTTCTCCGCTTCTTGTTCAGAGGGGAGTAGTAAGTCCCAGGTCGCGAAACCTCGACGGCAAATGTATGTCGCCGGGACTTTTAGGGACCATAGGATCTCCCCTACTGTCTCGATCTGGACCCCAGCCAGCCCTTTGGTTCTGGAGTCGATGGTGACTAGCGAAACAATTCGCTTCGCTAGCCGTTCCACCGCTCCTGGCGCTGCTTTGATAACGCTACCGTCGGTTAGTTCCTTGTACTTAGACTCGAACAACCGACGGTATTCTGAGGGGCTTCTTTGCGACTGGGGTCCCCACTGGTCTTTTGGTGATGGTTGGGCAGGAGTGATAGTTGCCGTAGGTGTCTTTGTCGGCGACGGCGTCTTCTGCCCGGGAGGTATCGACCATGAATTGGGAGTCTCTGCTGGTGTTGTTGAGAGGGACGGCCACTCCTTTGGAGCTGCTTCCGGCGTTGTTACCGGCGGAGTGGCCGCCTTGGTTCCTCTCTTGCCAGCGACATCCGCTGCTCCTTTCTTTAAAACAGTGCGAGCAGCCCCCATCTTCCTCGGCCTGGACTGCCGCATGCTAGCCTTGGCCGGACCATCTGGAGTCAGCTGCAGAACTTCCATGCTGCTGTCTCTGCTACTGCCATGACTGCTCACAGGGCTGTGGTCGCTGCAGACACTGCTGTCGCTGCAAATGCTGCTGTCACTGCCGAACAGTTCCTGGGTGAGGTTCTTCGTGCGGCATTGAGCAGAGTCCCTGTCAATGTGGGCTGGCGGCTGATCTGGGTCGGTGGCCCCTTCTTTGTGGGACTCCACCGACCGGGTCGCTCTTACTCCTGGAGGCAGGCGGCCTTTTCGCCTACTACCAGGCGGGCTGACGGTTGAAGCCCGGCGAGCGATTGGTACAGTGGGGAGTCGTTCCCACCGACCCAGATCACCTCTAGGATCTGAGCTATCCTGGCGAGAGCTGCCGGGGACAGCAGCGTGCGAGGTAACAGGGCTACCGCCTAAGGCGGCAGACCCTGATCTACCTTCAGTGCTGGGAGCGGCACTGGCGGACGTACTGGGCACGACGTCTAAGGCGGCGTGACCGTCCAGCTGTTTGAGGTCTGCTCCCTCCCCGACCTGAGACCGTCGCCTCAGTTCGGAAAAGGAGCCCGGGCTAGACAAAGACTCTGCAGCAGAGCCCGGACCACTCCTCCCCTCTTCCATCCAACTCCCGGCTAGAGACCCGCCGATTCGGATTCAGGAAGACCGTCGCCAAAAGGTACGTAAGTCAGACCCGAAACCTGCCAGCTGCTTAAGTCAAGCCTGGAAGTTGGACACCTGCAAAAGAAGGGAACAAAAGGATTAATACAATGGAACCGCCCAACAGGGGCGGCCACCCAAGAGGGGTGTGGAAGGACAAATTGCCCAACAGGGGCTAGTCTAAGGGGACAGAGAGAGTCCCCTGCGGATTTAGCTTTAAACTTGGGCGGGGCCCAAGTAGCTGGCCGGCTCTTAGGCAATCACAAGTGATTGCCTAAGAGTTGCCTGAAAAAATCAAAGACAAGTCAATGATTTTAAAAGGCGGCCGAAATTAAAATTTATTTATCCAAATAATATACAGAATACATTAAATAGATGTGGCACAAGGCCAAAAGGGAGTATGGGGGGGAAAGTGGGGGTCGGGGGTCGTCCACTTGGTCTATGAATACCCTAGAAACTAGTTTCAGTCACCATAATACCACATTCACTCTATGGACTTAAGCTACTTAAAATATCCCCAGGTGTTTCAATGAATTTTAATTACAAAGATTATGTACATGTGTGATGATGGGAGTGGGAGAACAAAAAACTAAGCCTTAAATAATCCCCCAAAAATAAATAAAAATAAAAGTGATGGTAAAAATAAAGAAACAAGGAAAATGCTAATTAAGATAAGTTAGTAGGGTCCCCCCACCTATCTAAGGTATGAAATGCTCGCTGTCTTCCGGTAAAAACCGAAAGCAAGAGAGTCAGTTCCTAATTGGGAGTGGGCGTTTCTATGGGGGGCAAAAGAAATGGAGGGATGGGTTTGTCGGGATGTGCGGTGTCCTTCAGGATAAGTACTTTTAGGGCGGGTCAGGGATATAAAATAAATTAGGGAACGGGCATCCTGAAGGAGTTCTGACACCTAAAATAAATCTGGGGACAGAGAGCTCATTTACGCTACTAGCTAATAGGGACTGCGCCAAAGAATTTGCTGGTCAGTTTTTAAAAAGGGGTTGTTTTTTCGACAAAGAGACTTTGAGGTCGCTGTGTGCCATGCCTAGGCAGGGAACACGAACTCGAATCTATTCCGCGTGAACACGCATAAACTAGCGGTGTGTATCCACCTACTTTTGAAAAGTGAAGAAGGCAACCTCCTTCTATCAGATTTGATTTTGATTTTAAGCTGGTGTTTAAAATACGAAATCAAATCATAATAAGAAGGCGGCACCCCCCCACGCCCTATCTCTAAGCGAGAAGTATACACCACGAGTCTAGCCACGGCTAAGATCGCGAGCAAAACCATACGTTTCTCCCTGGGCCACAAGGGGTCCATGTTGAAGACAACGGATGCTAAATCCAAGCACGTCACCCGATCGGGGGTGATGCGAGCCGTCACCTCGCCGACATACGTCCAAAATTCACGAAGTTTGGAGCAGGTGAAAAAGGCATGTTCCGCCGTTTCAATTTCATCTTCCTCGCAACGTGGGCAAAAGGGGCTGATAGCCATACCAATTTTGAATCGTATGTCATTGAGGGGTAACACATTTCGAACCAATCGCCAGGTCAGAGAGAACTCAGAATTATTGAGATAGCTCCTGCCTGGCGCCCAATTCCACTGAGAGCGAGCCTCCTCCTCCGACAATCCAAGCCGCTCCCCAAGAGGATCCGAAGCGGTCCCCACCACTAACTCCCGATAGAATGTCCTTCTAGACCGGGCGAGGTCACTGGACCCCGGCAGCACTCTGAGCGCAGCTCGGCATTCGTTGAAGAACTGCGATTGACTCCTTGGCTTACGTCGGCATTCGGCCAAGTGGTCAGGGATGAGGTTAGGAAAAGCGCTTCCAACCGCAGGGCCCCACGCAGACTCCTCTGTCAAGGTTCGGCTCAGGAATGATAACCGCTCGGCATACAAATGGCTCGCCAAGTCGGGCATTCCCAAGCCTCCCACATCAGGACGTTGAGTACAGACCTGTCTACGGACTAGCGGCTTCCCCTTTGCCCACAAAAGCGAGAAAAGGAGACGCGTTAAAACCGCTCGGCGGTCCGCAGGCAGAGGTAGTACAGCCAATCGGTAAAGGATGAGCGGAAAGACGTACGTGACGCACGCCTCAGCCCGACCTTTAAGGGAAAGCCCCCTTCGAAGCCAAATCCTTACAGACGCTTCGACCTTAGACTGTACTTCCGACCAGTTCTTATCAAGCTGGAGACCGGGTCCGAACCATACGCCTAGGAACGAACCGGGCCGTCAGTCCAGTTGAAAAGGCCCGGGAGCGCAGCCGCGCCACTCCAGGCAGCCAACCTTAGGCCATTGGTTTTGCTAAGGTTGACTTTGGCCCCTGTCACTTTTTCGTACCTTCTGAGTGCCTTAGTCACCGCGAGAATGTCTCGAAAGCACGACACAAACACGGTGACATCATCGGCATACGCGGATACCCTGGCTCGCGCACCGCCAGGAAGAGCAATACCGCGTATGCCAGTCCAGGCTCCCCGATCCTAAGCCTGCGGAGAAAAGGCTCCAAGGCCAGGACGTAAAGCAGGGGAGACAGCGGACATCCCTGACGTACCGACCGAGAGACGGCAAAAGACTCCGATCGCATTCCATTCACTTGCACCACTGCCGTCGGCCCGCGATACAAAATGGAGATCCATCTGCGGAAGTCCGGTGTAAAACCGGAGGCCTCTAAAACAGATCCCAGGAACCGATGGTCGACCCTGTCAAAAGCTTTGGACTGATCTAAATTGATCAGCGCGGCTTCGGTGTCGTCTTCTAATCCCTCTATGATCGTGCGCATCAGATGCAAGTTGTTTTGAATCGATCTCCCCTTCACAGCATAATTCTGATCAGGTTCGACCAACTCAGCGATAACAAGCTGCAACCGATTTGCAAGAACTTTGGCCAAAATCTTTAAATCTGTGTTTAGCAGAGTTATGGGCCTATAATCGTCTAATTCCCCACCATCTTGGCCCTTTTTCTGAAGCAATGTGATCACTCCCTTGGTGACTTGACCGGGGATAGAACCCTGTTCAAACCAGTGATTGAACACATTGACCAGAATAGGTACGAAGATGTGCGACAGCCTCAAGAACAATTCATAGGGCAAACCATCGAGTCCCGGCGATTTGTCGTAGCCGACCTGCTTCAGTGCAGCCAAGACCTCACACTCTGTAACGCGCCCATCACAGCTAGCCGCTCGGGCCGCCTCCAGGCGGGGCGAGCCAGCTAAATAGCTGCCAAACTCCTCGACGCGGAGTCCGGGCAGTTGGGTGAACCGTTCCATGAAATGTTCACGAAATCCCCGGCAAATCTCCCGAGTCGACACAAGGGTGTGTCCTTCCGGGTGTTTGACTTGACGAATGAGACCGACCGAGTTGCGACGAAGTGGAGTTCTACGCTCTTGCGCGTCCACATTCACGGCTTCGTTGGACACTCTATCTAGCCTAGCTCTAACTACTTGACCCTCATACCGCACGTTAGCCGCACGTTTCAGGTCCCCCTTAGCTAGTTCTATGCCTAGGGAATCCCCCCCAGCCACCGCCCGGGCCAGCTTATTTTCTAAACGCTTTTCTGTTTCTGCCTTATTTAAGGCGAGGCGTTGGCTATATTGAACAGAAAAGCGCCTAATGCCAACTTTGGCGTTAACCCACCACTTACTCCCGGTTACCGCCCCCACTAATCCCTTTTGAAAGTTAAGAGATAGCTGCTCCCGGAAGTCACGTATCTCCAGTAAGGAGGTATTTAACTTCCAGTAGCTAGCTACCTTGTGTGTCTTAGGGCCTAACTCCAGACTGGCCACAAGTAACTTGTGGTCAGAATGGCCTAACCAGTGGAACGTGGGACAAGAGATATAATCTACGTTGCCTCTTCTAATTAGCAATCTATCCAAGTAAGAACTTGAATGGAAAGTGCCGCTAGCGAGCCACGTCCACATCTCCCGCCCTGGGTGATCGATACGAAATCTGTCGACCAGATCGCATTGTGCCATCAGATCAGACAGACTTGTCTCACACCTATCCGACCCACTAGGTCCCCCCACCTTATCTATCCTGGGATCAAGGATGGCATTCCAATCTCCCACTAGGATTAGCCGCTCCGAACCACCGAGAAACCCCTCCAACCCCCGGAAAAAGGAAACCCTCTCACGAATGGAATTGGGCGCATAAACCGCGACGATTCGAAACATGGCACTATTCACGGCAACATCAGCCACGACCAGTCTGCCATCAGCATCCGTGTGAACAACGTTTACCCTTGCTAACAGAGTGCGTCTAACTAACAGCGAAACTCCCCGAGCAGAACGGTCACCAAAAGCTGAAAAAACATCGAAATGTTCCGACAGCAGTCGGTGATCGTCCATCGAAACATAGTGAGTTTCCTGTACCGCAGCCACATCTAATTCAAGAGCCTTGAGATCCCCCAGTATGCGGGCTGCCTTGCTTAAGGATCTCAAGCCTCTCGCGTTCAAGCTTCCTAGTTTCAAGGTCGTAGCCATTGCACTAGTCAGTGTCAATCAGCGGCCTAAAGTCTTTGTCAGTGAGGATGCCGACGGCATGCCCGATATTGCCAGTGAGCAATTCCGACGACGCGCGGCCGTCTCGGGAGATGCCCCCGACATCCAGGGGGAAGGTTAACTTTAAAGCTCTATAAAACGAGGGGTGGACGTAAATGGGGATCCTCCCTTCACATTTATCCCTCAGATCGTCGAGGGAGTCGTGCCCTTCTTCCACCAACGTTAGACCCAGGATCGCATCCTTTGCTGCTTCTATCATTCGCCACATGGATTTCGTACGGCGAATTTTCGTCTTCCTGACGAATGTGATCAGCAAAGGGGCATCAGGGAAGTTGGACGGGTTGGTAGTGTCCAGACCCTGGGCCTTCATAAGGAGCTGCAGCGGTTTGATGGCACTTCTCTGCTGCGGCGTAAGCTCGGCAGCGGCGTGGTGCAGATCTGCATCGCAGATGAGGTCCCCTGGCAGGAAGGGGAGCTTTCTCGTCTTCTCCTTTCTTGTAGGAGAGGGCGACGCTTTTTGTTTCTTGGCCTGTTTGGCCACATTCGGAGTTTTGGTCCCCGACTCTTCCTTTCGAGACAGAGAGCGGGAACTAGCTGGGGGAGTTTCAGTGGGGGAAGGGGATTTCTGCTCAGTGGTGGGTTTAGGTTTTGGGGGTTCGGGGGACTGAGCAGGAGAGATAGTCATCTCTACGGACATTGGGGCGGGGGATTGGGGCCCAGCCTCTTTTGATTGTGAAACGGCACGTTTGGCCACCTTTCTGTCCCGGTGAACTTTTTCTCTGTCTCTCGAGCCGGGGCCGGGCCAGCGTCACCCTCCATCTTCTCCCCCTCCGAGTCGGACGATGATGATGTTGACGAAGGTAGTGACAGGGGAGCCTCTGTCTTCCGTTTGGTGGCCGCTGCCGTGCCAGATGTTTGCTGCGGCTCCTTATCGGTGGGCATATCCTCGCTCATTGACTTAGCGGGACCCCGCATCCCTTTTACTTCAGAGGGCTGCACTTTGGAGGAGGGCTTCTGTGGTTTGTTCTTTCGGACCACTGGGGTGAAACCCTCCTCGTCTTTTCCGGTTTTAGGAGCTGCTGATGCCGCTGGACCTCCCGGGGCTGCGGCAGAAGGGGTCTTCTTGATTGGCGCCTTTTTCGGGCAGTCTTTCGCCATATGCCCCTTCTGCTCGCAGTGCCAGCAATGTGGCCTCCTGCCCTCTACGATTATCGACATCGACCAGGAGTCGCACTTGAGCAGTGGCGGGATCTTGTTGAAGCCATCCCGGTCCAAACGCATTTTAATTTTGTAGTCCCCTACCATTAGGTTATGGGGACCGCGGACCGGGATTATGGCTTCGACGTCCCCATATTGACTCATCACTGCACCTAGTTGCTCCGAGTCAATATAGCAGGGGACGCCGAGGACAGTGACTAGTGTCCTCCTCCTGCTCAAGTACTCCGGCCTGAGGATCAAATGTTTATGCCTCAGGTCGGCCCTGGCAAACTTCTCCGCTTCTTGTTCAGAGGGGAGTAGTAAGTCCCAGGTCGCGAAACCTCGACGGCAAATGTATGTCGCCGGGACTTTTAGGGACCATAGGATCTCCCCTACTGTCTCGATCTGGACCCCAGCCAGCCCTTTGGTTCTGGAGTCGATGGTGACTAGCGAAACAATTCGCTTCGCTAGCCGTTCCACCGCTCCTGGCGCTGCTTTGATAACGCTACCGTCGGTTAGTTCCTTGTACTTAGACTCGAACAACCGACGGTATTCTGAGGGGCTTCTTTGCGACTGGGGTCCCCACTGGTCTTTTGGTGATGGTTGGGCAGGAGTGATAGTTGCCGTAGGTGTCTTTGTCGGCGACGGCGTCTTCTGCCCGGGAGGTATCGACCATGAATTGGGAGTCTCTGCTGGTGTTGTTGAGAGGGACGGCCACTCCTTTGGAGCTGCTTCCGGCGTTGTTACCGGCGGAGTGGCCGCCTTGGTTCCTCTCTTGCCAGCGACATCCGCTGCTCCTTTCTTTAAAACAGTGCGAGCAGCCCCCATCTTCCTCGGCCTGGACTGCCGCATGCTAGCCTTGGCCGGACCATCTGGAGTCAGCTGCAGAACTTCCATGCTGCTGTCTCTGCTACTGCCACGACTGCTCACAGGGCTGTGGTCGCTGCAGACACTGCTGTCGCTGCAAATGCTGCTGTCACTGCCGAACAGTTCCTGGGTGAGGTTCTTCGTGCGGCATTGAGCAGAGTCCCTGTCAATGTGGGCTGGCGGCTGATCTGGGTCGGTGGCCCCTTCTTTGTGGGACTCCACCGACCGGGTCGCTCTTACTCCTGGAGGCAGGCGGCCTTTTCGCCTACTACCAGGCGGGCTGACGGTTGAAGCCCGGCGAGCGATTGGTACAGTGGGGAGTCGTTCCCACCGACCCAGATCACCTCTAGGATCTGAGCTATCCTGGCGAGAGCTGCCGGGGACAGCAGCGTGCGAGGTAACAGGGCTACCGCCTAAGGCGGCAGACCCTGATCTACCTTCAGTGCTGGGAGCGGCACTGGCGGACGTACTGGGCACGACGTCTAAGGCGGCGTGACCGTCCAGCTGTTTGAGGTCTGCTCCCTCCCCGACCTGAGACCGTCGCCTCAGTTCGGAAAAGGAGCCCGGGCTAGACAAAGACTCTGCAGCAGAGCCCGGACCACTCCTCCCCTCTTCCATCCAACTCCCGGCTAGAGACCCGCCGATTCGGATTCAGGAAGACCGTCGCCAAAAGGTACGTAAGTCAGACCCGAAACCTGCCAGCTGCTTAAGTCAAGCCTGGAAGTTGGACACCTGCAAAAGAAGGGAACAAAAGGATTAATACAATGGAACCGCCCAACAGGGGCGGCCACCCAAGAGGGGTGTGGAAGGACAAATTGCCCAACAGGGGCTAGTCTAAGGGGACAGAGAGAGTCCCCTGCGGATTTAGCTTTAAACTTGGGCGGGGCCCAAGTAGCTGGCCGGCTCTTAGGCAATCACAAGTGATTGCCTAAGAGTTGCCTGAAAAAATCGAAGACAAGTCAATGATTTTAAAAGGCGGCCGAAATTAAAATTTTTTGCACGATTTCTATCAGTATTTATAACGAATCTACCACAGTACAGCGGTCTATCCACTATACACTGTTTAAATTACATTAATAAATTAACAAGTAATAGTCACTATGATTTTCTTTCAACACACATTGTATAATACTATTTAACAACTTATTACATGAATTTTGAATATCAACAAATAATTTTAGACTTCCCCAGGCCGTTTTTCTCTAATTCAACATAGCTTTTAGACGCCATTTTTTTTTAACCGAAAATTACATTAATTCACTTCTTTTGGCTAAGATCAAGGTGTAGTATCTGTTCCGATGGATACTGCACTCCATAGACTGGTGTCGTCTTGGCCTTCGGGGCTTCATTCCGCCGGTCTATGGGTCTGTCCTGTGCAGTTCTAAGAGGTCCACACTCCCAGGCTTTGCCTCCCCTCTTTGGGGAGGAGTAAGTTTATTGCTTACTGAGGCGCCTCTACTGGGGGAATCCCGACGGGGCGGCCCAGGCAATTTTGAATGGCCAGAGTGCTAACATTCTCGGGCGCTAGCTTTAAAAGGCCAACTTGAATTTATTTGTTAGAGGATAACTAAGGAAGAGCGATAACTCACGTTTAAAAACACAATTTAGGTTTTTAAAACAAGGTTAAAGAATATAAATAACATATAAAAGCGTATTCTTATGTAAAATTAACATCTTCGTTCCCCTTTGGACAATTTTGCAGATGAAAAGGAGTGAGGATACCTAATTGATTTCAGTAGTGCTCAGGAGGCCTCCTTGATTTTCCAAGTAATCGGCGTTGTCCGGGAGAAAAGTGCTCAATGTCTTAGATAGAGCTACTGTAGTGATAGGTTTGGAAATTATTTTAACGCCATCTTCGTTCCCCTTTGGACTATTTCGCAGATCAGAAGGAGAGAGGATACCTAAGGGATTTCAGGAGTGCTCACGAAGCCTCCTCGATTTTCAAAGTACTCGGCGTTGTCCGGGAGAAAAGTGCTCAATATCCTAGATAGAGCTACTGTAGTGATAGGTTTAGAACATATTTTAACGCCATCTTCGTTCCCCTTTAGACAATTTTGCAGATGAAAAGGAGGGAGGATACCTAAGTGATTTCAGTAGTCCCCAGGAGGCTACTTTGATTTTCAAAGTACTCGGCGTTGTCCGGGAAAAAAGTGCTCAACGTCCTAGATAGAGGTACTGTAGTGATAGGGTTTGATAATATTTTAACAGCATCTACGCTGAAAAGGATCGGAGAATCGATAAAAGTAATTTCAGTAGTGCTCATGAGGCCTCCTTGATTTTCAAAGTACTCGGCGTTGTCCGGGAGAAAAGTGCTCAATATCCTAGATAGAGCTACTGTAGTGATAGGTTTGGAAAATATTTTAACGCCATCTTCGTTCCCCTTTGGACTATTTCGCAGATCAGAAGGAGAGAGGATACCTAAGTGATTTCAGTAGTCCCCAGGAGGCCTACTTGATTATCAAAGTACTCGGCGTTGTCCGAGAGAAAAGTGCTCAATGTCCTAGATAGAGCTACTGTAGTGATAGGTTTGGAAAATATTTTAACGCCAT
The DNA here is from genome assembly GCA_963556195.1 of Sepiola atlantica. Lineage (NCBI taxonomy): Eukaryota > Metazoa > Mollusca > Cephalopoda > Sepiida > Sepiolidae > Sepiola > Sepiola atlantica. The sequence continues at coordinate 38,444,904 of OY744516.1, read as the reverse complement.
CTTCGTTCCCCTTTGGACTATTTCGCAGATCAGAAGGAGAGAGGATACCTAAGGGATTTCAGGAGTGCTCATGAAGCCTCCTCGATTTTCAAAGTACTCGGCGTTGTCCGGGAGAAAAGTGCTCAATATCCTAGATAGAGCTATTGTAGTGATAGGTTTGGAAAATATTTTAATGCCATCTTCGTTCACCTTAGGACTATTTCGCAGATCAGAAGGAGAGTGGATACTTAAGTGATTTCAGTAGTCCCCAGGAGGCCTCCTTGATTATCAAAGTACTCGGCGTTGTCCGAGAGAAAAGTGCTCAATGTCCTAGATAGAGCTACTGTAGTGATAGGTTTGGAAAATATTTTAACGCCATCTTCGTTCCCCTTTGGACTATTTAGCTAATCAGAAGGAGAGAGGATACCTAAGGGATTTCAGGAGTTCTCATGAAGCCTCCTCGATTTTCAAAGTACTCGGCGTTGTCCGGGAGAAAAGTGCTCAATATCCTAGATAGAGCTACTGTAGTGATAGGTTTAGAAAATATTTTAACGCCATCTTCGTTCTCCTTTGGACAATTTTGCAGATGAAAAGGAGGGAGGATACCTAACTGATTTCAGTTGTCCCGAGGAAGCCTCTTTGATTTTCAAAGTACTCGGCGTTGTCCGGGAAAAAAGTGCTCAATGTCCTAGATAGAGCTACTGTAGTGATAGGTTTGGATAATATTTTAACAGCATCTACGCTGAAAAGGATGATGGAATGGATAAGAATTATTTTAGTAGTCCCCAGGAGGCCTCTTTGATTTTGAAATACTCGGCGTTGTCCGGGAGAAAAGTGCTAAATATCCTAGATAGAGCTACTGTAGTGATAGGTTTGGAAAATATTTTAACGCCATCTTCGTTCCCCATTTGGACTATTTCGCAGATCAGAAGGAGAGAGGATACCTAAGGGATTTTAGGAGTTCTCATTAAGCCTCCTCGATTTTCAAAGTACTCGGCGTTGTCCGGGAGAAAAGTGCTCAATATCCTAGATAGAGCTACTGTAGTGATAGGTTTAGAAAATATTTTAACGCCATCTTCGTTCCCCTTTGGACAATTTTGCAGATGAAAAGGAGGGAGGATACCTAACTGATTTCAGTAGTCCCCAGGAGGCCTCTTTGATTTTCAAAGTACTCGGCGTTGTCCGGGTAAAAAGTGCTCAATGTCCTAGATAGAGCTACTGTAGTGATAGGTTTGGATAATATTTTAACAGCATCTACGCTGAAAAGGATGAGGGAATGGATAAGAATTATTTCAGTAGTCCCCAGGAGGCCTCTTTGATTTTGAAATACTCGGCGTTGTCCGGGAGAAAAGTGCTCAATATCCTAGATAGAGCTACTGTAGTGATAGGTTTGGAAAATATTTTAACGTCATCTTCGTTTTCCTTTGGACTATTTCGCAGATCAGAAGGAGAGAGGATACCTAAGGGATTTCAGGAGTGCTCATGAAGCCTCCTCGATTTTCAAAGTACTCGGCGTTGTCCGGGAGAAAAGTGCTTAATATCCTAGAGAGAGCTACTGTAGTGATAGGTTTAGAACATATTTTAACCCCATCTTCGTTCCCCTTTGGACAATTTTGCAGATGAAAAGGAGAGAATGATACCTAAGTGATTTCAGTAGTCCCCAGGAGGCCTCTTTGATTTTCAAAGTACTCGGCGTTGTCCGGGAAAAAGTGCTCAAAGTTCTAGATAGAGCTACTGTAGTTATAAGTTTTGGATAATATGTTAACAGCGTCTACGCTGAAAAGGATGAGGGAATGGATAAGAATTATTTTAGTAGTCCCCAGGAGGCCTCTTTGATTTTGAAATACTCGGCGTTGTCCGGGAGAAAAGTGCTAAATATCCTAGATAGAGCTACTGTAGTGATAGGTTTGGAAAATATTTTAACGCCATCTTCGTTCCCCATTTGGACTATTTCGCAGATCAGAAGGAGAGAGGATACCTAAGGGATTTCAGGAGTTCTCATTAAGCCTCCTCGATTTTCAAAGTACTCGGCGTTGTCCGGGAGAAAAGTGCTCAATATCCTAGATAGAGCTACTGTAGTGATAGGTTTAGAAAATATTTTAACGCCATCTTCGTTCCCCTTTGGACAATTTTGCAGATGAAAAGGAGGGAGGATACCTAACTGATTTCAGTAGTCCCCAGGAGGCCTCTTTGATTTTCAAAGTACTCGGCGTTGTCCGGGAAAAAAGTGCTCAATGTCCTAGATAGAGCTACTGTAGTGATAGGTTTGGATAATATTTTAACAGCATCTACGCTGAAAATGATGAGGGAATGGATAAGAATTATTTCAGTAGTCCCCAGGAGGCCTCTTTGATTTTGAAATACTCGGCGTTGTCTGGGAGAAAAGTGCTCAATATCCTAGATAGAGCTACTGTAGTGATAGGTTTGGAAAATATTTTAACGCCATCTTCGTTTTCCTTTGGACTATTTCGCAGATCAGAAGGAGAGAGGATACCTAAGGGATTTCAGGAGTGCTCATGAAGCCTCCTCGATTTTCAAAGTACTCGGCGTTGTCCGGGAAAAAAAGTGCTCAATGTCCTATATAGAGCTACTGTTGTGATAGGTTTGGATAATATTTTGACGCCATATTCGTTCCCCTTTGGACTATTTCGCAGATCAGTAGGAGAGAGGACACCTAAGTGATTTCAGTAGTCCTCAGGAGGCCTCCTTTATTATTAAAGTACTCGGCGTTGTCCGGGAGAAAAGTGCTCAATGTCCTAGATAGAGCTACTGTAGTGATAGGTTTGGATAATATTTTAACAGCATCTACGCTGAAAATGATGAGGGAATGGATAAGAATTATTTCAGTAGTCCCCAGGAGGCCTCTTTGATTTTGAAATACTCGGCGTTGTCTGGGAGAAAAGTGCTCAATATCCTAGATAGAGCTACTGTAGTGATAGGTTTGGAAAATATTTTAACGCCATCTTCGTTTTCCTTTGGACTATTTCGCAGATCAGAAGGAGAGAGGATACCTAAGGGATTTCAGGAGTGCTCATGAAGCCTCCTCGATTTTCAAAGTACTCGGCGTTGTCCGGGAAAAAAAGTGCTCAATGTCCTATATAGAGCTACTGTTGTGATAGGTTTGGATAATATTTTGACGCCATATTCGTTCCCCTTTGGACTATTTCGCAGATCAGTAGGAGAGAGGACACCTAAGTGATTTCAGTAGTCCTCAGGAGGCCTCCTTTATTATTAAAGTACTCGGCGTTGTCCGGGAGAAAAGTGCTCAATGTCCTAGATAGAGCTACTGTAGTGATAGGTTTGGAAAATATTTTAACGCCATCTTCGTTCCCCTTTGGACTATTTCGCAGATCAGAAGGAGAGAGGATACCTAAGTGATTTCAGTAGTCCTCAGGAGGCCTCCTTTATTATCAAAGTACTCGGCGTTGGCCGGGAGAAAAGTGCTCAATATCCTAGATAGAGCTACTGTAGTGATAGGTTTGGATAATATTTTAACAGCATCTACGCTGAAAAGGATGGGGGAATCGATAAGAGTTATGTAAGTAGTGCTCAGGAGGCCTCTTTGATTTTGAAATACTCGGCGTTGTCCGGGAGAAAAAGGCACAATATCCTAGATAGAGCTACTGTAGTGATAGGTTTGGAAAATATTTTAACGCAATCTTCGTTCCCCTTTGGACTATTTCGTAGATCAGAAGGAGAGAGGATACTTAAGTGATTTCAGTAGTCCCCAGGAGGCCTCCTTGATTATCAAAGTACTCGGCGTTGTCCGGGAGAAAAGTGCTCAATGTCTTAGATAGAGCTACTGTAGTGATAGGTTTTGAAATTATTTTAACGCCATCTTCGTTCCCCTTTGGACTATTTCGCAGATCAGAAGGAGAGAGGATACCTAAGGGATTTCAGGAGTGCTCACGAAGCCTCCTCGATTTTCAAAGTACTCGGCGTTGTCCGGGATAAAAGTGCTCAATATCCTAGATAGAGCTACTGTAGTGATAGGTTTAGAACATATTTTAACGCCATCTTCGTTCCCCTTTGGACAATTTTGCAGATGAAAAGGAGGGAGGATACCTAAGTGATTTCAGTAGTCCCCAGGAGGCTACTTTGATTTTCAAAGTACTCGGCGTTGTCCGGGAAAAAAGTGCTCAACGTCCTAGATAGAGGTACTGTAGTGATAGGTTTGGATAATATTTTAACAGTATCTACGCTGAAAAGGATGGGGGAATCGATAAGAGTTATTTCAGTAGTGCTCAGGAGGCCTCTTTGATTTTGAAATACTCGGTGTTGTCCGAGAGAAAAGTTCTCAATATCCTAGATAGAGCTACTGTAGTGATAGGTTTGGAAAATATTTTAACGCCATCTTCGTTCCACTTTGGACTATTTCGCAGATCAGAAGGAGAGAGGATACCTAAGTGATTTCAGTAGTCCCCAGGAGGCCTCTTTGATTATCAAAGTACTCGGCGTTGTCCGGGAAAAAAAGTGCTCAATGTCCTATATAGAGCTACTGTTGTGATAGGTTTGGATAATATTTTAACGCCATATTCGTTCCCCTTTGGACTATTTCGCAGATCAGTAGGAGAGAGGACACCTAAGTGATTTCAGTAGTCCTCAGGAGGCCTCCTTTATTATTAAAGTACTCGGCGTTGTCCGGGAGAAAAGTGCTCAATGTCCTAGATAGAGCTACTGTGATGATAGGTTTGGAAAATATTTTAACGCCATCTTCGTTCCCCTTTGGACTATTTCGCAGATCAGAAGGAGAGAGGATACCTAAGTGATTTCAGTAGTCCTCAGGAGGCCTCCTTTATTATCAAAGTACTCGGCGTTGGCCGGAAGAAAAGTGCTCAATGTCCTAGATAGAGCTACTGTAGTGATAGGTTTGGAAAATATTTTAACGCCATCTTCGTTCCCCTTTGGACTATTTTGCAGATCAGAAGGAGAGATGATACCTAAGTGATTTTAGTAGTGCTCATGAGGCCTCCTTGATTTTCAAAGTACTCGGCGTTGTCCGAGAGAAAAGTGCTCAATATCCTAGATAGAGCTATGATAAAGACTATCATGAGAGGATTGAAAATGATGAAGACTATCATGAGAGGATTGAAAATGATGAAGACTATCATGAGGGGATTGAAAATGATGTACACTATAATGAGGGGATTGAAAATGATGAAGACTATCATGAGGGGATTGAAAATGATGAAGACTATCATGAGGGGATTGAAAATGATGAAGACTATCATGAGGGGATTGAAAATGATGAAGACTATCATGAGGGGATTGAAAATGATTAAGACTATCATGAGGGGATTGAAAATGATGAAGAATGTCATGAGAGGATTGAAAATGATGAAGAATTTCATGAGAGGATTTAAAATGAGGAAGAATAGACTGACAGGATTGGAAATGATGAAAAATACCATGAGGGCATTTAAAATGATGAATAATATCATGAGAGGATTGAAAATGATGAAGAATATCATGAGAGGATTGAAAATGATGAAGACTATCATGAGAGGATTGAAAATGATGAAGACTATCATGAGAGGATTGAAAATGATGAAGACTATCATGAGAGGATTAAACATGATGAAGACTATCATGAGGGGATTAAACATGATGAAGACTATCATGAGAGGATTAAACATGATGAAGACTATCATGAGGGGATTGAAAATGATGAAGACTATCATGAGGGGATTGAAAATGATGAAGACTATCATGAGGGAATTGAAAATGATGAGGACTATCATGAGGGGATTGAAAATGATGAGGACTATCATGAGAGGATTGGAAATTATGAAGAATAGACTGACAGGATTGGAAATTATGAAGAATAGACTGACAGGATTGGAAATGATGAAGAATACCATGAGAGGATTGAAAATGATGAATAATATCATGAGGGGATTGAAAATGAGAAGAATATCATGAGGGGATCGAAAATGATGAAATATACCATGAGAGGATTGAAAATGATGAAGAATATCATGAGGGGATTGAAAATAATGAAGAATATCATGAGAGGATTGAAAAAGGAAGAATATCATGAGAGGATTGAAAATTATTAAGAATATCATGAGCGGATTGAAAATGATGAGGAATATTACGAGAGGATTGAAAATGATGAAGAATATTATGAGGGGATTGAAAATGATTAATAGTATGAGGAGATTGAAACTGATGAAGAATATTATGAGGGGATTGAAAATGATTAATAGTATGAGGAGATCGAAAATGATGAATACAACGAGGGGAGTTAAAATGATGAAGGATATCATGAGGGGATTCAAAATATATAGTATGAACACCGGGGCAGTTATAAGTACCTATATAGAAGGCGCAGACAGTGGTGGTACTTTTTATAGAAATAAGTCATACTATTGCCCTGTGAAACGTAGGATGAAATGGTGGGGAAGAAACAGCTTTCGCAAAAGGCAAAATTTAAAAGTAGCGACCAGGGTAGATAAAAGTAGAAAGATAAAGAGACAGCTATAGAAAGAGGGAGAGAAATAGAAGTTTTAATATAAAGATGTTACACATGCGATTTTTCTTCAATTATGTTTTTATGACCCCGAGCAACGCCGGGTAGCCCCGCTAGTTAGATAATTAAAACATACACACTAAAACAGCTTTATTTACTAGAAAATATAAAGAAACTCGTTACGTAACTGTAACCGAAGATGAACGCACAGAAATACGCATGCACTGTAAATCTGTAATTACTCGTACCAATATAAACAAAAAATAAATAAGCAACTACATGACGTCAAATAATACTCTCGAAAAGGTTTTTATTCAAAAATAAAATAGACACACACCAAATAGCACTAACTTAGCCGAACATAAGATCTCCAATACAAAATAACATTGTTTTTATTTACAAGATAAAAGTAAACAGAGACAATTCACAACAACAAGCGCAAGTGGGTGCTAACAGACTCGCAAATAGAATATGTCCAACTATTATAAGAATATAATCAAATAACCACACTTACTTAAATAGATAATAGACTCTAACACATTTAAACACTTAACCGACATTTTCCCACTCCCCACAAAACATGATCGTCGAAACTTTTAAGTACATGAGCTGCTTCATTTTCTGGGTTTCTTTTCACCAGCATTTTTATTCCAGATAAAGAAGGCATGGCATTTGGAATATTGAATTATCATAAGAACTAATTATAGATAAACATCGACATCGTTGTATGCTTTAATCACAATCCACTGATCATTTTTTTATCATAGATCACCCCAAACAAAGCAAGCTGACATTGTAAACGTAAGGGGATACTAAGAATTAAGGTGAAAGTTTAGGGGGTCATCCTAAAATGGGAGCTGTGGAACGAGATGCTTGTTTACATAAGTTTAACATTTCTGCATGTCGGTACAATCGGGAAACTGGGAGCAAGGAGGGTGTTCGAAACGTCGGGAGAACAAGGAAAGAAGCTAGTAGAGTAATAGGCTTTCCGTGAATATATAAGATTTAGCTGATTGTCGGGTTAGTCGAATGTATTTACATTAAGGAGGCACCAGAGCAGCAAGTTCATCGGAGTACCTTCCATTGAAGTACTTGTAAATCAAGCACAAGAATGCAACATTGCGGTGATGGGAAAGGGGCTGCAGGTTGGTAAATAGATGAACCTTGTCTAAGAGCGGGAGACTAGTGGATCATGCACCAGCACAGATGTGACAACAATACTCCACACATAGGCGGATGGTGGCTTTGTAGAGATAGAGGATACTGTCAGGTGTGAGAACTTTTTTTAGCACGGGAGAGGGATCCAACCTTCTTTGTAAACTTGATAATATCTTCTATGTATTTTTCCAATTCATGCTACCAGTGAATGTAAGACGTTGGACTCTCAGGTAGGATGTTATTCGCGATGGCAATTGGTGGTTGACGAGATTTTCTATAGTTGTTCGAGGAAAAAAGCTTTGCCTTAGTAGCATCAAATGTTACCATCCATTTATGATATCATTCTACTACTGACTAGAAGTCACTTTTACTGCCACAAAACCAGGCCCATATGATTTAGAGGTGTCAAGCTTTTTTATGATGTCTATGACATGAGATGTAAGGTCATCAAATGTGACTTTAGTCCGAAATGGGTATTTTGAGAGGGAGTGGTTTGAGGAGTTCAAAGTCGTGTTTAA
>OY744516.1:38411777-38431777 GCA_963556195.1 Sepiola atlantica | reverse complement strand
TAATTAGATTGTAAATAGGTTTTACCATGCACAGTTAAAGAAAAGGGGTTAATATAATATAATAAGATATAAATAAGCAAGAAATTGTCAACTGTTTTCTATTCCAAATTCCATTTGAATGTCCTAGCTAAAGATTCTGGTTGTATTTATCAGATTTTCGAGTTCCGTTTTGCTTTTTACAAATAGTTTCAGACTGTCTATGTATAATAGATAAAGAAAGCCACGCTTGTGTAATGAAATGGAAGATATATGAAAACTCAGAAAAAATTATACACGTGTCGGGAATAAGTATAACAAATGGAGATGCTAGTATAAAGACATGAAAAGCACATGTTATAATCATGTCATTAAATGAACATGTTCGCATGATCAGTGGCAAAGGACATGTTAGTATAATGACATCAAAATTCGCACAGACTGTTTTATAAACACTTTCATATCGTCGAAAATATTAAGCAAACATGATTTAGTGTTCAGGGTTCTAATGAAAATTATCGAGAACATTCTATACAGGGTTTTGTTAAAATAAACTTTCATCTTAAACATGTTGACCTCTATTCGATAATTCGTATAATTTTGCCTGTTCTTGTTGGGTATGAATTAAAGTTTCTTCAAATCTTTTCATTTGCTACGATTGTACTTCTAAAGATTTCTTTTCTATTTCTCTGAAAATTATTTCTGGGCGAAGATGTTTTACTTGTTGGTGCTTAATAATTTTAAACATAGCACTTTTAAGTTTTTACATTTTACATTACTTAAAATAACCTACCGACTTTTTCGTGTATACTTTTATTTACTTTTTTACACCGTCGTAACTTATCTAACTGGGATATAATTTTTAACTTCTTAGCGAGAAAAAAATGAAGCTTGTTCAAACTTTATTAAATGTTTCTGATTAAAATATAACAAAATAAAGAAAAATTGACAGTCATTTTGTTGCACACTTTGTGTGTTAGAAATCAAGTATGGCTTTTCAGTTTTCGCTGGTACTGTTGTAATTAACAATTTTTCAGAGCTCATTATCTTTTTCCAAAAATCCAACACTACCAGTTGTAGTAATGGTTATGTTGTATCCGACATCTGTCCAAATTCTCGTTGACAGTGTTTTGTGACACATAAGTTCGGGTTATTTTGTATTCGATTAATTCTGTGTTTTCGTCACCGATGTCGTAAATTTGACAGACCGATAATTAATTAATAAGACAATACGGTATTATAAACAAAAGGGTGTATTTACATCAGTTCAGAATGGTATGTTAAAGAAAGACTGCGCTGAGACTTCTCTGAGACTTCGTTGTAAGCTTCTCTATATATATGTGTGTAGTCATGAAATATGGTAGATCACCATAGCACCATAAGAGATATATTATTATAACATGAATAGTATGAAGACATTAAATGACACTTTAGTGTGACGACATGAAAAGGACATGTAAGTGTCATGCCATAAATAGACATATAAGTATTATCACATGAAAATATACATATTAGTATGATGAGATAAAAATGGTATTTTAGTAAGATTACATGAAAAAGAAAATGTTAGTACGATGAAAATAACATGTTTTATTTTAAAAGTACAATGACTTATTAGTATTATTACATGAAAAATACATGTTAGCATTATGACATGACAATTAAATGTTAGTATAATGTTATGAAAAAGACATGTTTATATACAAACATGAAAATGACATTTTAGTATCATGACATTTAAGGGATATTTTAATATGATAAGATGAAAAGACATATTTTCACGATTAAACGAAAAGGTCATGTTATTATGATGACATAAAAATAACATGTTTAGTATTATGACACGAAAATGACATGTGGGTATGATGTTATGAAAAATACATGTTTATATAATGCCAAGAAAATGTCATGTTAGTATTATGACATGAAAAAGACATCTTAGTATGATTAATTGAAAGGACATGTTTATTTTGTGAATAGGACATGTTATTATGATGTCAGGGTTTATGTTTGTATGATAATATAAAAATTGAAATTTTCGTATTATCACATGAACATGGCATGTTAGTATAATGACAAGAAAAATAAATTGTTTGTATGAAGATAATTAAAAGAATGTTTTCACGATGACAGTGACATTACATTTTAATAATATGACATGAAAATTCCATGTGTCCGTGATTTTTTTTTAAAAAGACATGTTAGTCTTATGACATTGAGAGAGTGCATATTAGTAGATTACATGAAAATTAGATGTTAGTATTATGAAGTGAAAAGTACATGTTAGTACTCTGTCATGAAAATAGGTAGCATTATGGTGATATTAAAACAACGTGTTAGTATGGTGACAGGAAGTGTGCATGTTTATATGATGACATGAAAATGTTATTTTAGTATGATTACATGAAAAGCACCTGTTAGTAGGATAACAGGAAAAGAGATATAAATATGATGACAAAGAATAACATGTTTGCATATTTACAGGGAAAATAATATTCTGTGTGTGTGGATAGCAAAAGGATATGTTTCTATGATGACAGTAAAAAGACATATAAGAATGATCAGGTAAAAATACCTTTTAGTATGATGACATATAAACATGATGACATCTGAAGAGCGTTTTTATATGATTACATCAATATTAATACAAGAAAAAACATATTTTCACGATTAAACGAAAAGGTCATGTTATTATGATGACATAAAAATAACATGTATAGTATTATGACACGAAAATTAAATGTGAGCATTATGTTATGAAATATACATGGTTGTATAATGCCAAGAAAATGTCATGTTAGTATTATGACATGAAAAAGACATCTTAGTATGAGTAATTAAAAGGACATGTTTATATTATGACATGAAAAGGTCCTGTAAAAATGCTTACACTAAAAAGTGAGATAAGCCATGTTATTATTATCACATGAAAATGAAATGCTAGTATTATGACGTCAATATGAAATGTAAGTATTATGACAAGGAAAAGGACATGTTAGTATTATGACAGGAAAAGGACATGTTAGTGTGATGACATCAATGTGATATGTCAGTATTATGACATGAAAAGGACATGTTAGTATTATGATATGGACAGGAAATGTTTGTATTATGACATAGAAAGGGTATGTTAGTATTATGACATAAAGAAGACATATTAGTATCATAACATGAAAAGGACATGTAAGTATAATAGCCTAAAAAGCACATGTAAAGATGATGACATAAAAAGAACATATTAGAATGTTGATAGTAAAGTATATGTTAGTATGATGATATCAAAATGGCCTTGTTAATATGATGTCATAAAAAGACATGTAAGTATGATGTCAGGTAAAGGGCATGTTCGTATGATATCCATGAAAATAAAATGTTGTATGATGCCAGGGAAAGTACCTGTGTGTGTCATGACATGAAGAAATTTAAGTATGATGACATCAAAAGGACATATTAGTAATATGTCATGAAAAGAGCATGTTAATATAATGACATAGAAAGTGATATGTTAGTACGATGTCATGAAAAGGACATGTTATTATGATGACATGAAAATAACATGTTAGTATGATGACATGAAAAAGACAACATTATAAAATTGTTTTCATACAATTCGATGCACAATACGATAGACAATAGATATTGGTATATAAAATTGTAAAAGCAATGACCGTATATACAAATTAAATTTCTTTTTCTCTAATTTTCTAAAATAATAGCTAGTATAATAATAATATTTGTAACCATTGATATTCATATATATATATATATATATATATATATATATATATATATATATATATATATATATATATATATATATATATATATAGGGTGTATCAAAAGTCTTGGGAACATTACAAATGCGTATATCTCATGAACTATTCCAGGTAGAAAAATGAAACTGGTGCCATTTTAAAGCTTGCTTAATCAAGTTTTTGGTCATACTAATGATTTTCGTGTTATCTTTCCAGGTGCAGTAATGGCGTTCTCTAAACAAGACAAGGCATTTTGCGTCCTCCAATTTGAAAAGACTGAATCGTGGACATGTGTTCAGCGTGCATTTCGCAGGAAATTTTAAAAAGAAGCCCCTGAAAGGAAATCCATTGTCAGATGGCATGCTAAATTTGTGAAAGATGGGTGTTTGTGCCCAAGTAAGCGAACAGGTCGCCCTTCAACTTCAGAAGATGCAGTTGAGCAAGTTCGGACAGCCTTTCAGCGGAGCCCCCGTAAATCAGTGAAAAGAGCCAGCAGGGAACTTCAGCTTGCTCCAGCAACTGTCTGGCGTGTCTTAAGGAAACGACTGCAAATGGTACCTTACAAGCTCAAGTTGGTCCAAAAGTTGAAGGACACTGATAAGCCACTTCGCCGTGACTTTTGCATTGCAATGCAAGAGAAGTTGGAAGATAACGGCTTTGATGACCGGCTTGTTTTTAGCGATGAGGCGACCTTCCATCTGAATGGCAAAATTAACAAGCATAACACTCGCATATGGGGTACTGAGAATCCTCATGAACTTCTTGAGCACGAGCGAGATTCACCAAAAGTGAACGTGTTTTGTGCAATTTCCAAGAAAGGTGTCTATGGACCGTTCTTCTTTGAAGAGGCAACTATCACTGGTGAATCCTATCTCAACATGCTGGAAGACTGGTTAATGGCTCAGTTGGAACAAGCAGAATCTGATGACTTCATTTTTCAACAAGATGGTGCACCACCACACTGGAGTCTTAGAGTAAGGCAGTTTCTTAACACAAGGCTGCCTGGTAGATGGATTGGGAGATCTGGGCGAGGTGATGACGTTCTCATGCCCTGGCCTCCTAGGTCTCCAGATCTTACCCCGTGTGACTTTTTCCTTTGGGGCTTTGTCAAGCAACAAGTCTATGTGCCGCCCCTTCCAAGAGATATTGACGAACTAAAGGCTCGAGTAACGGCAGTTGTGGGAACCATTGACGTCAAGATGCTGGAACGCGTTTGGCAGGAAATGGACTATCGACTAGATGTCTGCCGTGTGACGAATGGTGCTCATATTGAGCAACTTTGAAGATTCCCAACAAAACTTGAAACTTTAACCATTCCAACGGTACCAATTTCATTTTTCAACTCCTAATAGTTTTTGAGTTATTAAAAATCGTTATGTTCCCAAGACTTTTGAAACACCCTGTATATAATTATAAATACTCATTTATCACTTTTTTCCTTTTTTACTTGATTAACTAAAATCGTAGCATCACACTTACTGCATCCTTATCCTTGGAGGGCTGTTTCGAATTTATTTGTAAAAAAACGGATTTCGATTAATTCGTTCAAATTTTACGCTCAATTCTAATTAGTTAATTACTGTTATAAAGCTAAACACTGAATTTATTGGTTTATTTTAAACGCAAACTAATTATCATAAAATCAACGCTTTACTTATTCCAATCGTGTTTATTCATTGTTTTATTAACTTTTGAACACATCCCGTTTTATTTTACAGTTAAACTCATTGTAAATTGCATTCCTCTCATTTCTTTATTGTTCGGTAATGTTCGGAAGAAAAAGTAAATACCAATTAAGCATTATTTTTACCTAAACTCTGATTTTGAAAAATACTTTTTATTTTGATGTTTTTAAAAACATATTTTTATTTCTTTATTATTAATAATGCTTTTTATCTTTTCGTCCTTGATTGTTTCAATCGGTTAAAAATAATTATTTTAGTCTATGAAAAATAAGTTGAAGACCGTAAGGAACTTAAACGGATAAAATAGCAGGTTTTCTTTCTTTTTCATTTCTTTTTCAAGCGATAACATTTTCATTTTTTCGTTTTCTTTCTTTGGCCTTTCATTTCATTAAATTTATGAATTTCCCAGTTCCATCTTTAATATTTAATTTCAAAATCTCCTATAAGTGTCAACTCAACAATATGCATAAACAATCAACCTCACCATCAACTTAGCGAAATGAATAAATAAAATAAAAGATCGAGTCGTGTAACTTTGATTAAATTTAAAATAATATTAAATTCTACAATCATTATCTGCTTAATATTGTGCATTTATATTAACTTATAATAATAGTTACCAACAATGGCATCTCTAGAATAAGAATGATGTTAAACTGACGCATTATGTGTGTCTGCAAATCTTAAATGTCTTACATGTAAAAATATGCGCGTGTTTATTTTGGTTTATCTATTTTATCGTAAGGCAATTACTGAAAGATATTGTATAAATACTTTACCATGTGTACAATGTTATGTAATCAGTAAGCTTTATGATTCTAAGTTTATGATATCGCGCTACTTTGTTTTTTTAGATTGACAACTGAATCAAATTCATCAAATCTACAGAACAATGAGTTGAAAACTTATCCAACAAATAGTCATGTTAGTATATTTCATTGTCAAATTATTACTACAATATAAATGGCAAGTGTTCATGATAAAATAACACACCATTGAACAAGTTTTCAAATTTGATATAGGTGACATATACAATTATTTTGTAAAATGTTCAAAGTCAGACCAAAATAGGAATGCGACTGACGTACCAATACTTGATTCGACTTGCCATATTTGTGTTCGTTTCTTTAATAAACCGAAGCGAATTACATTCTAGTGTAAAAAACGTGCTGAAAACAAAGACATCAGAAATCTCTTGTTAGAACAAAATATAGATAGGTCAGATGCACTGTTATTTACGTCTAACTTTAAAAAATCGACGAATTTAAGTTTAAATATCAGATAATAAAACATATCGTTGGTTAATTTATAGAAGATATGTAGATGTGAATTTTAAGACACGATGTCAATAGCGTTTGTTCAACGGTAGATTCGCGGCTTGCTATGATTAGCTCCTGAAAGTGTACTTTTTTAATATTTTAGTCGTGTGTCCTTATGTTTCGTTTTTTGTACTTTAATTTACCCCAAACAAGCCACTTAGACGTATGAACTGGTGTGAATTAAGGACCAGATTTATAGGGGAGATGTGCAGCGAGATACTTATTCACTTTATATTTAAATGTATGCATGTTGGTACAGTCGGGGAAAAAAGGCACAGGGAGGGCTTCCAAAGGCAAGCGGCCAGAGAAAGAGAACTATTAGAAGAAAAAGCCTTCCAGTATCTGGGGACAACTAGAGAAAACCAGCGTTAATTTGCTGTTTGTCGTGTTGGTCGTGGTCTCAGGGGACACAAGTGCAGCAAGATTGTCGGAGCACATTCCGTTGAAATACGTTTAAAAAGCTCAGGAATGTAACATTGTGGACAAGGGCTGGAACTTGGTAAATGGCGTGGGACCTATTACGTTAGAGACTCGTTTTAGACCACATCCAATGGGAAAATACTGAATGCATAGGCGAATGCTGGCTTCGTAGAGATATAAGATCCAATTTTTCGTTATGTTTGTTCGTCAATAATACTTATGTCTGAGCCAAAATCCAGTAAAAAAAAAAGTGATTGTACGTCCATTTATACGTACATCTACGTATTTTCGATTTTCACTGTTCACAATTCCTTTTTTGACAACACACCGTTTACGTTTTCAAAATTCTTTTTTCTCATTCTTACGGCAAACAGACCATTTATAACCCTTAATGGCGGAAAATTGACAGAAATTGTCCAACATACATCTTTAGTATGTTTAGTATTTTCGCACGTCTCACATTTTCCTGTCTTTTTGAATTTAGGAGTTTTTTTTGTTTATTATGCGTTGTACTTTGGCAACACTTTTTCTCTCAATTTGGGTATTATCCCTTTTTATTATTATCACTTTTAACATTAATAAGACGCTGACATTCTTCTGTCACTCTTTGTAACGTGATTTTCGTGTCTTACTGCACCATTGTTCATATTCTAGACCTTATTTCTTTGTACTTAGGGGCTGTTAGTCCTTGAACAAAGATTAGGCATTAGAATAAATCTTTAGAGAGTTCATCTATCTTGAATTGCTCAACCAAAGAGTGTATTGTCCTTGCATAAGCCAATAATTCCTCGTTATCCGTTTTCACGATGTTTATACATTTGTATCGCGTGTAGAATAGACTATTTCTTTTGTCGGATATCTTCGACAGTTTATTTATAGTTTAATCGAATGAAACTTCCTCAGGTTTTCTGGGCAATATCAAGTTCGTATATTTGTTATTCTCCTCTGTTTCCAGTTTCTGTAATAACAGAGTTACACGTTCTTCATCCGACTAACCTAGGCACCTTTTAGTAAATATCGTTTCAAATCGTTTAAAATGTAACACCGGAATCAGGTTTGTTTACAAATTCAGATAAAGAATTTGCAATTCCTTTGGCAGAAAGATAACTTTTTTTTCTTTAACTGGTGGTCTGTTACAGAATTTTTTCGAAACTTTTCTGCTGTTGTAGTATTTGTTGTTTCAACTATTGATGCTGTTGTTGTTGTTGTTGTTGTTGTTGCATGTTCGTACACAGCATTTTAGTCTTTTCGACTCATTGTTCCATATTAAAAATATTCAGGAGAACTCGACACAAACAAAATTATGTTTTTGTTAGTAAAAGTAATAGCAGTGAGTGTACTATTATTAGTTACTAAAAAGTATTGAACTTTTATCTTGTATAGTTCGTAATGTTAATGGTTCGAGTTCGCATTTGTGTCACGGTCCATCATACTTTTTTTTCGAACAATAAAATTATTCTTACTTAAAAAAAAAGGTTTTCCTCTTTGACACGCCTTTAGTTAATATGTCTTTTAGTTGTACTTGAAAAAAATAAACAAATCCACAGTGATCCTTGTTCGTTAGCGCACAAGTACGTCCGACGATAAAAACTGTTTGTTGGATGCGTTTTTTTTCTTTTTTTGTACCTTTTTTGTAGCTTGTGAAGGTAAATCCTTCTTTGTAATATGAACTCGATTAGTGAACCATGTTTGAAGTTAATATTTTTAAATCAACGTCAGGCGGATTATTTTGTTCACAATGTGACTTGCATGTATTTACTGAATAAAACAAAGCACGCACGTGACTGAATATATTTCAAAATTTGGTTTTGTTTCGAATCCATGTTTGCCAGTTCATATAGTTTACTTTACCATATCTTTTATGGGTTAGTTTTCGAAATCGTCGTCGCCAGCCGATATAACTTGGTTAGAAGTTATAATAACAAAAAATAACCAGAATGTAAGTTCTCTAAAAGAGGATGATTTATTACAACATATCTTGTACAAAACAATAGCACTACAGGTAATCCAATAAGATTAACGTTACACACTCGAATACCATCGAATACAGACAGCAGTACATACTACCTTTTCGTAGTATATATATATAACAGACTAGTGCACTTATTAATCTTGAGATCAGTCAGGTATTCCATCACACATTATAATGTCTCTGTGAGAATTTACAAGCCAAGTACACTTTACTGTTGTAATATACATAAAATAGGTTTTTTATTTTAAGTTATGTAAGAAGAATGTCTTAACAGATGGGTCACGGTGTATAAAATTTGGAATATATCAAAGTAGAGTAAATAGTTATATTGGCTGTGTACCAAATGGTTACGGGTATATATATATATATATATATATATATATATATATATATATTAATTATTTATTACCTACAGACATCGATGTTTCATGTTAACGCAATCTTCAATGCAGGAGGTTAATTCTCAACGGTCGGTGGGCTCGAACTCCGATCAAATCGCCACTGATTCGCCACTGATTCGCAGTCAAGGGCGTTAACCCCTCGGCCATAGGGAATTAGCTAATAATTAAAGAGGAATTTAACTTTGTAAATAGCGAGTCGGCGGCTAATTTACACGAGCAGTTTAAGTGATGAACAAACTTCTTTTTTTTTGTTTGGATCTTGCATGGAGCTATTTCTACTGCTATATATATATATATATATATATATATATATATATATATATATATATATATATATATATATATATATATATATATATTCTTTGTCGTACAAAACTTTAAAATGGCATTGAAGAGACAATATTTATTACTCATAATGAATTAAGAAATTAAAAAGATGAAAGGCCAGCTGACCGGTTTCGTACCTCGCTCAACAGAGCCAAATATCGAGGTAATGTATAAAAAATATAAAAAAGATGCTATGAGAATTATAGCGAGGGAAAGAGGTAAAAAAAAAAGTTCAATCAAATAGAAACAACATTAAGCCCGAGGAGATTTTCTCTTTGCTTGCAAAGAGAAGGTCTCAAGGACTTAATATAAATTGTTTCTAGGATCTTGAGATGATTAGAGGAGTGCGACTTACTAAGAATGGAGAATAAGTCGACACTGAATTTAGAGGCACAGGTGCGGTTATTTATGAGATGTTGACCTATCGACGAACCATAAGTATTATTCAAAACGTCAGTTGGTAAATAATTTGCATGTAAACAGGCATCTTGCTGCGCAGACCCCAATTGTTTTCAGCAGCCCCGTACGTCTACAGTGGCGGCCTGCTTTGTTTGGGGTGAACTATGTTAAATATATATATATATATATTTATATATATATATATAACATAGTTAACCCCAAACCAGGCAGGCCGCCACTGTAGACGTAAGGGGCTGCTGAAAACAATGAAGGTCTGCGCAGCAAGATGTCTGTTTATATTAATTTTAAATTTCTGTACTGTCGGGGCAACAGGGGGCAGGGAGGGAGTTCCAGAGGTCAGCAGCACGAGGAAAGAAGCTATTTGAGTAGAAAGCCCTGCGGCATCTGGGGACCTCCACAGTAAATGGATGGGATTTAGTATATTGTCGAGTTGGTCTAGTGAATTTACGTCGAGGGGGCACCAGAGTATCAAATTAATCGGAGCATAATCCATTGAAGTATTTGTAAAACAAGCACAAGGATGTTACATTGCGCCGATGGGACGGGAACTTAAGGTGGGTTGACAGTGAGGGACCTATTAAGTTGGCGACTCTTTACTTTACCCCTGTCAAGGAGGTAGAGACTAATGGATGATGCACCAGACCACATGTGGAAACAAAACTCCATGCATGGATGGATGGTGGCTTTGTAGAGATATAGGATAATGTCAGGTGTGAGGGGTTTACTAGCACGGTAGAGGGAACTCACCTTCTTAGCAGCAGCCTTGGCAATGTCTTTAATGTATTTGTTCCAATTCATGTTACCTGTGAAGGTTAGGCCGAGGAGTTTGAATGAGGAACTCTCAGGTAGAGTGTTATTTGCAATGACAATCGGTGGTTGGAGAGGTTTTTTTGTAGTTATTGAAGGAAAGGAGCTTTGTCTTTGCATCATTAAAAGTTACCATCCATTTATCACCCCAATCCACTACAGCCTGGAGGTCATTTTCTACGGATTCAGCCATTGTCTCGGATATGATCGCGTCTGTTGTGCCAACATGGCGAGAGTAAAGCGTGGCGTCGTCAGCAAATAAATCAATCGCAGACTCTATGTCATCAGGGAGATCGTTTATATAGATCAGGAACAATAAAGGTCTAAGGATAGATGCATCATATGATGTCCTCTGTTCAGTCTCGAAAGGTATCCCTGTAAGGGTGTCGGCGCCTGTAATTGTGGGGTAAGGGTTGCGCAATTCCAACTATTCCTCTCCTTAGTCCGCACGACTTGATTCTAATTGCAAGGAGATTTTAATTACGATTGGCAACAATGTGGAGATAATCAGATAGCAGATATAGCACCTGTTTTTTTCCAAATGGTCACCCATTTTATTACTGACCAGGCTTGCCGTCGCTTAACTCCAGTGATCTAACGAAAACCAGTGTGTCAACGTTATTATGTTTTTTTTTTCTTTATTTTTCAATGCAAATTTTATTCCTATATAATTTTATTGTTAGCTACCATATCGCAGCATGGTTCTTGGATGTAGTGTTTGGATAGTATTATTATTATTGTTATAATTAATGTTATTTGATATGCAAATTACCATATCGCACGGTAGTCTTAAGGGTAATATATCACTATTATTTTTATTATTATTATTATTATTATTATTATTATTATTATTATTATTATTATATAATTATTATTATTTGTTTTAGTATATATTAGTGAAATTTAAGCTGAATTATTTCTACACTTGATTATTGGGGAAATGGTCGTTTTCTTCAGTACCATTGGAGAGCCATGAATATTATAACTGTCCTGTTTTTAAATCTCCGAAACAGTTACATGGTAAACAGCTGATGATCCCCGTGTTAATAGTTCATGCTTAAGTTAAAGTCCCCTGTTTTTGTTTCACTGTTAGATACTTGAATCCGCTTTTTTATGAATTTTCCAACGAATGCTAAGTCTGCGATATCTTGGATTTAGTTTCTCTGAGAATTTAAACTGCATTTTGTTTCTTTAGTTGAAAATGACCTAAAGCTTCTTTAGACTATATATATATATATATGTATATATATATATATATATATATATATATATATATATATATATATATATATATATATATATATATATATATATATATATACATACCGAATACTACGTATACATATACTCGTATGTATGTGTTTCATAGATTTACGTCTGATCCAATGTAATCATTTTTGTTTTCTTTCACGATTCGTTAATACACCCGTTTATACACTAACACACGTAAAGCATATGCATATATACACGTGTGTATTCAGATATATTAACATATATGCTATTCGCAACATATAGTCTGGTTTCATTGTTTGATATGATCTCAAACGTTTTTTTCTTGTTACTAAGGAACAGCCTTTTATCCATCTGTTTCTATATTCATGAAGCAATACATTTCCCTGCCAGCTTCCTGCAAGTCTCATACTTGCCTGTGTCTAACATATAAACGTCTTTTCCAGAAACGATGAAATATATATATTCGCATCAAACGTTAAATGTGCCCGCGGCAATTTCGTACGCATTCCACAATGAATCGTCTCTTTCAATGTCACAGCTATTCGAAATTACGTGTCTAAATTCCGAAAATGTCAGCCGATGATTCGCCCTGAACTCTTGCTCTTAAACTTCCATTTGCCCACCTGGCATTTCATCCGATCGGATTACGAAAAATCGACCTGTCATTCCGTTCTAATTTATTCAATTTCTCTAGCCGATTTTACAGTATATTCGACAGTATCGGCTTTCGTGAAATTAAGGGGGTAAGAATTGATGGAAGAGAAGGCAGAAAAAATGTATTTGGCAAAGGTAGCCTCAAGTGACACACACGAGCGTGTTGCTTTTATGAGAACAACAACACCCAGTAAACAACAGAAGAGAATCTGTTATGTGACAGGATATGAGCAATTTAGAAACGTCGTCCTGAAAGTAAAATAGTTTGTGAGTGTCTGGAGGCAGGAAGCAAAAATGCTGATCTTGTGTAAAATGATTTGTGATGACGTTAAGGAGGAAAACAGAAATACGAATATATGAATACAAATATGAAAATATGTTATTCGTGTTTCAGAAAAAAGTGCAAAGATGGATGCATAGATATGAATACACTAAAATAGTGAAAGATAAAAAAGAGAGAAAGTTAAAAGTTCAAATGTATTTTTTTCCAGAGAACTTGATGCAAAACAATTTTCATAATGGATGTAAAATGTTTGTTGGAAAGAAAATCGATTATTTGTAAAATAAACTTCAATAATATTCACAGTTCTATAATAACAATTTTTTATAGTAAAAAACTAGTTAAAATAATCAATACAATGCATACACTACATTGCTAACATTCTAACAAACGTGTGTGGATATTATCGTAGTATTTGTTGATATCTGTAATTACTTAGTGGAAACAATAAATAAATAAGAAATATATCAGAAAAACGTAAATTAAATATTATACTTTGGTAATATTTTCGTCTTATTATTATTATAATTAAAATCAATGAAAAAATGATATCTTCATGGAAAAATTATTTATTTTCTCAGAAAGTATTGGTATTTGAAAATATTGTTACACCTTGATTATTTGTGTACAACAGCGAATAGAACCGCACATTTAGTTAGCGACTGAATCGTTAAGTTTTTAAACATAAGATAATTAGTCGATGTAAATTTAACTACCCTAGATAATTTCGAAGGAAATGATATTATTTATTTTATTTCTTAAATATTAAACAATGGATTAATATCATTTACCTTCATATAATTCTTTAATAAACTAAATCACCTAGAACTGTTTTTCCTATCAAGCAGACAATATATTGTCAAAGAGAAATCTTCAATAATATTCGATGCAGAGGATAGGCCGTTAATTGAAAATTAGACAGAAAAGTATTACATTTTTTCAAAAATGAACTTTAACTTGAAAGTGATTTTATTTATTATTACGTATGAAATTAAACAAATGAAATCAAATAAGATATTATTCATAAATTATGATGTTTCGTATTCTATTTTAATAAACAAATATATATATATATGTATATTTTATATATATATATATATATATATATATATATATATATATATATAAGTATACTTAGGCAGCAAGTAATTATCTAAGCAAGCATTGTTGAACGTCACGGAACTTTCTCGTTTGTATATCTTCTTCGTGAGGTTCTCAAACCGTCGAGCTATCCTTCTGGTTTTAGGTGGCAATCCGTATAGTACTTCTCCAATTGTACTAAATTCGGCCATTTTATTCGAGCGCTTTCGACTTTCATAGTCGTCTTCAGGATTAGATTGTTTGTGTTTAAAATGAGAAGACTTGAGTTAGTGTTTTATACATATCGTTAAGGGCGAATGAAAGAAAAAAAGGGTATGTGTGTGGTTGAGTTCATTTTTATTCTATCGTTTGTGTGTTTGGTTTTATTGTTTATATATATATATATAAATATATATATCTATATATATATATATATATATATATATATATATATATATATATAAAATAATAATAATTATTCAGATAAAATTTCCCAGATTTCATACTAAAACATTATATTATCAGACCATTGTTTCCGGTTATTCCGAAAATATACAATTTTATGATACATAAAATATCAAAAACACTTACGAAAACAACTTAATGAGTGTACATTCGCTAGAATCAGGACGAAGAAAAGTCAAAAAAGCAAACGTATCGATTTCATTTATATATCATTTATCTCGTCATCTTTTTTTCACTTGGACAAATTGTGGTTTCGATGAAGTCTGGAAAGTGTTCTGAATAATTATTAGCATATTATATTATCAGGTCTAGTGGAATTATACACTATTGAACTACTACATGTACTTTTGTGTGAATATAAAGAAAGAAATATAATATAATATATATTTACATTTCTTTAGAAGCTGCTTCTTGTAAATAGGATAGAAACAGGTTAAGCAAGGCTACCAAACAGTACATGGTGTATTTTGTGAAGAAAACATCTTTCTAGATTGAGGCAATTTTAATTTTTGTTCCAATTCTAGAGTTACCCTTCTGTGAAACTGGATTTCCCACACATTAAAAGCCGATCCTGTGTTAACTTTGCCCTCGTAGGGAGGCAAGTAAATAGAAAAAGAGACATAACATTGTTATAGATTATGTTTAAAGTTTAATTTACATCAATTAATTTCGTATTTAGAAATGTAAATTATATTCTGAGGTTGCGGTTTATGTTAAGTATTTTCATGTTATTATGTAGGCGTATAACTGATTACAGTTTTCATGGACTGGGGGAACCATGTCAAGTTTAACACAGAAGAAAGTGAGTCAATAATAGTTATTTATCAAATATATTATTTTTAGTAAATAATATTAAATATAATCATAATGTGACACGATCTTAAAAAGCTTAAAGATACACGATGATTCAGCGAAACAGTTATTTGTGTTTAGCTGAGATATGTCCTGCTTTATTTATATAATTTGCCTCTAATTTACGATTGATGATCGTGCGTCAAAGTGTACTAAGATATTGCATCACGAAAGTAAAACATTTTTCAGCAACAACTACACATTTAAGCAAGAAGAATAGCATAAGTTATCTACACTTACATGATCGCAACAATGTTGTGGAAACGTTGGAAACAACTCATAGTTATTATATATTACTGGAAAATGTTCTATGATAAGAATGATCAAATCGTGAATTCACGTTCAGTCTTCTAATTACTGATTTCAGTGCATGGTTTCCAATTTCACTGCCTCTTAACGCAATACAAATCCCTTGGAAACACGCAAGCAACAAATAAAAACTGTCAGAAATAGATAAACTCATGCAAAACAGCATCAGGAACACAGGAAGAACAGCATCATTATTTACATAGAATCTGCAGAAAATCAAAGAACGGATTTTCTAAGACTCTGCATACACGAACCAGCTATATGCTCAGGAATCAAGCCAATAACACCAAAGGGTCCTTCAGCAAATAGTTTCTGTTTCAGTTAAGTTCAATTCTGTTGAATCGAGCCAATAATAACATGACCGGCTTCATTAAATGGTGTTTGCTTCAGGAAGGAGGATGGAAAGTGAAACCAGTTCATAGAGGGAAGAACATTCATCACAGATTACGTATTATTCCAAAGAGAATCGTGTTAAAGAATGTATCTTCGACGAAGAACGCGTTCAAAGAAATAAGTCCATCGGCATAAGAACAGAACAAGCGTAAACCAGATAAATTCATGCATTGCACAGCAGCAAAATAGGCGTATTGCGTGTACACTTAACTCCACCAGATCATGTAATGTACACGGTACAAAAACTAGCACAAATATTCACCTGTAGGACTAATTATTTTCCTGATAAAAATGTGCAAGATTAGGTAAAAATGGTTATACTTTGTTGATTAGTAAAAGAGGTTATTTATAAAATGTGAACTGGTTTGATCATTTTTGTTTTTAGTACAATTATTTGGCCGTTTTGTCGTCCAGATCTTTTTTCTATGTGAGTATTGTGAATATTGTATTAAAGATGAACAGTTCTCATTCCATTCTTCAAGTTGTGTGAAATTCTTATTAACTTGTAAAATACTGTTGCTGGTTCTGCTTAGGATTTAACCACGTTTTCTATTTTGCATTTAGAACATTCAAAATTTAAATGTATATCTATGATTTAATCGCGGGCGAGCGTTGCTAAAATGGCCTGCGTGCATTTTCATGTTTGTATTTATGTTTATAAAAAGTACTATTATATATACTTATTCGGTTTCTATAATAAAACTATACTATACTTACTTTAATCTTTTTAGATTAACATTTCTCTATTTTAATGTGTCCATTATTAGTAATCAGATATTGGCAGAAATGAGAATTGTCGCTTTCATTTCAGTTATCAAACCTGACATTTGTACTTATTTAAACGTAACTAATTTAACAACTTTTATTCACAAATTATTGTTTAAAAAAATGCCCGCCAGCGATTTGTTTGTTTTGCTTGTGGTAAGCGAACACATTTCCCCGATTTTAGCGACTTATATTTAAATACTTTTATTAAAAAATGAATTAACACACGTTCGCTTTTTATATCATTATCAAGTAAGTTTGTATGTTTTGTTTTTGTTAAGCGAACACATCCCCCACCACACAATTGTTTAACGACTTTTATTCAAAAATTATGTTTTAAATAAACAAACATATGCCCGCCAGCGATTAAAACAATTATCACATCCCCCTATTTATGTCTGTCTCTCTCTCTCCCCCAACCCTATCAAAATAATAGATCGCCTACTGTTTTCCGGCATGTTCACAACCGAAAACAAGCAGACAAACTTCTAACTGAGAATGGTATCTAAAAGGGAGAAAAAAGAAAACAGGAGATGGAGATTGTGTCCTTCCAATATAAATGCAATTTGCCAGAAGTCGAGTACAAAAACTGAAGAGTAGGGAGTAAGCATTAACTTTTTTTTAAATTAAATAATTATTTTCACTTTTCGCCAGGCAACCAAGGGACACAGGTCTTGCTCGTAGGAAATAAAAGAAAATCCTATTCCTAATTGAACTTACATATATAAATGATCTAGTGATGTATTATGTTTTGGGTGTTTTTACCTTCCGTCTGATGAATTACAGTCATAGAAAAAATAGGATATATAACTCTGTATTTTTGCCGCTTCATTGTAAACAAAGCGGTACGTACAGACATTTTGAAAATAAATAAAAACCTGGTTACTGGAATCAAACCTTCTTTAGTTACTTATACATGCTCTGGAGTTCAAAATTAATATCTATTGAGCTTTAATCCTTAATATATGACTATTAATAATAAATATATACATGTATATATATATATGATATATGTTTATATATATATATATGATAAAAATAGAAATAATATTTAAACGTAAAATATATATATATATATATATATATATATATATATATATATATACATATATATATATATATATATATATATATAGTGTCTGAATTTTTATCAGCATATCATCACGAGTATAAGTTATGTGTGTAAATAATTAATAGGTTTTAATAAATATAGGCCTAGAAACGCATAGTTTCCGAGTTACAGATCATTGAATCGAAAACTGATCAACATTCATTATTGTAACAATCGAACACGTACGATATGTGTGATAATGTACTGTTACAACGTAATGCGGTCGCCAAGTTTGCGTACAATTTGCGATTCTTATCGCAGTTTTACACAAATAATAAGCCGTAAAAATATTTTCAAATACAAATATTTTCTGTAGGGCATAGAAAAAAGATTTCAGCGTCATGATCGACCTATCTGTTGAAGCGGGTCGACATTCGACGATGAAATACAAATAAATATGGTAAGCCTGACGTCAATTAATAAGTTCCGGGTCTAACTGATAAAATAACGAATTTTAGGAAATATTCGGCTTTATTTAACTCAAAATACTTATCGGAAATGGCGATACTATAATTCCAACGATCTACTAGTAATTCGCTACCTTTTATATAGAATGACTTAGATTCTTCATTGGTGTCAAATCTTTTATCCCTGATGCATTCCTTTGCGATCTGCAAACAGCCAGTATTCTTTGGGTCATATCAAGAGAATAAGGCGGTGCGGAAGTTTTGCGATCGTGGCGATCGAGATGGAGTATTGCCGTTGTTAAAAGCACTTTTTTTTCATCATTTGTAGCCGTTTTAATGGGGGCATATTTTCTTTTAAACGCATTAATAATTCTATCAAATATTCACTACTCTCTAAAGGTAATCGATGAACAGAATATCGTGTTCATCCCATAAATAAGTGGGCTAAAATCTTATCTGCTGATGTGTGTCTCTTTGGTCGCTTTGGACGGCTTTCCCCATATGCTATCCACTCAGCTAATTCCTAAAATGATTCCAGAGTAGAGTGGCCGATCCATGTCTCATCCATTGTCACATATTGATGATAAAAATATTCTTGTGACGTTGTAATATTTTCAAAAAACACTCGGAATCATCGACGCGTTGTTTTTGATCGACAGTAAGCAAACTCGGAACCCACTTTGAACACAGTTTTCTAACTGACAAAAATCACTTTGACAAATCTCTCTCGCTATATATATATATATATATATATCTATTAATAAGATAAGGTTTGTTTCTTTTCATAGGTTGTGGGCTGCGGCGTTGTCTGATTGTGGAAATAATTATATATATCATCTCACATTCAAGAAATCTAATATTTATTTGCTCGCTTGGTTAGCTTGTTGGATGACATCGTCCTAGCGAGTATAAAATCCTACTTGTGAGACATCGGCCTGGGTTCATAGTAGTTGGATGACTACACCCCTTGTTGAAAAGAGTAGGTATATTCCACAGTCGGTCATCGCCGCGGTTCACTTAATCTGTGTAAATTAATAGACATTCTTGTATGTGGCGAGGTAGCTCAGTGGCAGAGTACTCGCTTACCATGCAAGTGAATCGGGTTTCGAATCCTGAGTTCGGATGTGTTCTACTGATGAGCCCAAAGGAGGGCGAAACTCGAGTCTAGGACTTTGGTTTGTTTCTTTTCATAGGTTGTGGGCTGCGGCGTTGTCTGATTGTGGAAACAATTATATATATCATCTCACATTCAAGAAATCTAATATTTATTTGCTCGCTTGGTTAGCTTGTTGGATGACATCGTCCTAGCGAGTATAAAATCCTACTTGTGAGACATCGGCCTGGGTTCATAGTAGTTGGATGACTACAC